>CAOLHI010003032.1:112500-214358 GCA_948474755.1 Ctenosaura bakeri
ATACTCCTAAATATAACAAAGAACAAAAGTTTGAATATTGTTTTTCCCAATTTTGTGATGTAGTTTTTTTAAGCTCCTTTGAAGCGCAGTTTCACAGTTATTTTTATGACTGAATTTTTCTATATTGCTCTTTTGAAAACAAAAAGTAATCCTGCAAACTTTGCTGAAAACATTCTGAAGGCTGACACAGAAATCTAGAAATAAACATTAAGTAAATAATAACAGTGCTGGACACACTGTATTCCTACACAATGTTTTCCATCACTTACCAATAGAGTATAGCCAGAGGGCAGATGTTGTCAAGAAGTAAGCACCATTGCATTAAGTAGCACTTCTTCCAATATATAGACATGGGTTTGCAGCAAAAATCTACTCAGATTGGGATATGAACTCAGCACTGAAGCCACTGGAGGAGGTACAATCTTGAATAGTAAATATATTATCCTAGTTAATCACTACCATAGAACAGTTCTGCTAGACACTGGTGTCTATAAGACTAAAATATGTAAAAGCATTTGATTTGTGACTTTTTATTAACTTAATTCCCATATGAATCACAAATGATCTGCAGGATCTCTTTTTAAGAAGACTATTTTTTTAAAAAAAGCTGAAAATGATTGCGATTCAAAAGTCAGGTTTTAAATTTATTACAGCAAATGCATGGCATATATAAAGTTAGTAGGATTTTGTGTAACCCCTGCATCAGATTCTGTGATAGCTATAGTCCATTTAGGATTAGGCAGAGAGAAATTATTTTCACCTTTTAAAGTGCCTTCCTCTTCCTTTCTTTTCATTATAATTAAGCAATAATTTCATTTAGATGGCCAAAGCAGATGGAAAGCTACACTTGACATTTTCAAAATAGGAATATCAAGTTATGATAATTAATATACAGTTTCATAGCTGAGTATGAAGTAGCATCGGTCTTTTATTTGGAAGCATAATTAAGAGTGGGCACACACGTGTGTGCATGTGCATACATATGCACGCACATATGAATTCTGAAAAAAGGAATCTTATATTATACCATTTGCTTTGAAAGTCGGTAAAAATTGTTTCTGAGGAAAGAGATACAAACTTGCCTTAAGAGGTCATGCTGGGCAAACACTATGGCAAAACTGATTCAAAGTCTTACCTGCACTTAACCACTAAGCACAATTCCCCATGCGCTAGAAACCACTATGTAGAGCATGGGAGAAGCCTTTCTTACGTATGTTCTGTGAGTCTGAAGAAGTGAAATGGAGGTATTTTGTGACTCTTATTAAAATCCTCACCACCACCATCAAACATCAAAATTCTGCAGATGCTTTGCCTAACGGGCAAAACACTTCAAAATTAAACTGTGAAATTTTGTGCAAGATTCCATGGCCTCATCAAGAAGGAGGCAATTTGGGGTCTATACTGGATCAGACCCTTATTAAGTTGCTTTTAGCTCAGGTCTGTTGTGACACAATCATTCTGAATAGGTATAGCATTTTCATTCGACTGCCAATGTTCCATTGATGCTTAACTAGAGAATAGAGAGATCAGACACAAAGTTGGGATAACTAAGGGCCACTTTATTTTGACCTGTTTTATTTAAATTGCTTTAGCCTGAAAGACACAAGAGCGGGGGGCGATGTGATATGAGTCCAGCTGATGCCAGGGTCACAACATGACAATCTGTTCAGCCTCGCCAGGGGCAGTCCAAATTGCTTTCATTGATTTCCAGTCCAGCATCTTAGAAGGTAACCCAGGGACTCCCACCTAAGCTGCAGAACTCTAAAAGTGAGAGCCTTATTCCCATGTTAACCTCAACAGTAGCCTCCTTCACCAACCCCCTGGGACGCAGGTCCCTAAAGAAGGGGTTCCATAGCCTACCCTCCATCAAAGAGTGCCAATAGGTGATCACTGAAGTTTTATTCTGCCAAAAGATGACCTATTTAATGGCACCACCCAAAGCCAATTTTCCCAATTCCATCAAAGGCAGTATGAGATAGGTGAAAGGGGGAAAAAATGAGGAAAGGGGGGAAAATTCCTATCCAGCTGTGAACAACTCATACTACACTGAGGGCAGGAAGGTGGGTCAACGTCAAGCACCAAATGAAACATATAGAGGGCAAACTTCTTTACTGTCTCCTCTGCCTCTATTGTGTGTCTTGACTTGACACTTGGCACCTATCAAACAGAACACTCTGGTTTCACTCCGTTGCGACCATCAGAAGCTTACCTTCCCCTGCAGGGAAGTATTCTACAGGTCCAGGTAAGTATTCTACAAATTCCATGATTCCATGGGATGGAAACAAGTCAGTTAAAATGGAATAATAGTGTTTTTGTAGTGTGACTGGACCCCAGGTCTCATTATACTCCTCCGAATGATGAAAAGCCTGGAGATAACTTCATGCCACCAACTCTCAGATGAACTTAGTCTTACTGTAGTCTTTTTTTGCTAGACTTACAACTTCTCCAGACAAGAAAAAACAAATCTATGAAACTCCCAGGTTTTGTTCTGGACAGACTAATTTTACTTCGGAGATCTACTGTACAACATTTTCCTTATCCTGAAGTACTCCTGGGGAACTCCCAGCTTTATCAAGGACTTTTTATTTCCACTCCCCAGATCAGTTTAAATTTAAGTCTCAATATTTCCAAAGACTTCCCCCCCCTCTGGATAATCCCATAGTTGTGATCACAGTTAGAATGGCTGATTTGGTAGTCTTGATAAAGCCCTTGAACACTGCAGGAAAAGTCTAAGTCATGTTACCTTGAAAACTGTGCATACCATACAGCTTCAGAGACCCCCACCGCAGACTCATGCTGATCCTTACTGCCAGGTAAATTTCAGTAGGAAAGCAAAGAATGTAGCAGGGGTGGCAGAAACATTTGAGTCTAGAATGCAGCTAATTATAAGATAGGTTCAAACTTCAATTGAATTTTGGCTTTGCTTGTAACTTGTTCAGAAAACGCCAGACTGAAGAAATTAATAACCAATTGCTAACATAGACAGCATCACTAATTATGATATGTGTTCATCCTCAGTAACTTTGCGCTTACAGCCCTAGCCTTTCCAGGAATTTTTTTTCGGCCTGAAATCTTGACTTAATACTATTCAGTTAACTAATTAATGTGGTTTTTGTACAAAACACTTTTTCTCATCTTTTCCCATTGCAAAATTTCTCAACCACCCCCTTAAATTCGGAATGACATCACTCTCTGGCTGTCATGGGCTTACACGCTTTCTTGTATACAACATGGCTCATAAAGCCTAATGAGAATAAGTTGATTAAATTAATCCCAATAATTAACACACTTGCTGCCTGCTTCTCAGATGTCTAATTTTGTGACACAATCTTGGCATCCAGCTTCCACCGTGAAAGCAGGAAATGCATCCAAAAAACCTTTTTAAGAGAAGGGGAGATTCATCTTCATTAGAATTTCATCATCTAATTTACTATCCACTGCTGATATCTATTAGCAAGGCAACAATTCTGCAGTATTTTTTTTTAAAGTTGACCAAAGAGAAGAGAGTTCATGGAAGCAATTTTTCATTCACACAGAACTGTCTCTAACAGAGTTGTGACAAGCAATGGCTTGTGCTTCTTTTACTCTTCCATGCCTGCTAATAATTCTGCTACGGCTGGCCAGACATCCCTCTCCCAATTTACCTTGAAGAATTCACCTGCCCTTCAAAAAATAGGAGTTGATTTTCTACTGCTCTCTGTAGAGTGGAGAATTTTACTGATATTTTATAGGATACTGCTTACTTTTCATATGGGCAACCAAGGGTGTTCCATTTTTTTCTTGATTTTGTGTTGCTTCTCTTATGGGACATGATTTATGTCCCATCTTCAGGAAATTGAAGTTGGTAGAACAATGAAGACAGAGCATCACACTGCTATACAAAGTATGGGGTATTTCATTCATTCATTTGTCCATTTTTCTCCCCAGCTATCTTAAAGGTTAAATAAGATAGATAGGAATTACCACCATCAGCTGTAAAGGGAAGGGGCGAATGGGAGACTACCAGTGAATACCAGGTGCTGTAGGTTATTTTTCAGAAGAAGAAACTGACAAAATCACTTCTGAGTATTCCTTGCTGAAGGAAATCCTATGAAATTTTTAACCCACTCCCCAAGTCTATTTCTTTACACATTTTTATTTCAGCTCTCCCTTAAACTGCTCTCCCTCAAAGAGTTGCATACTGTGATCCACCCATTTTATGTTTAAAACAACACTTCATCCATCATGAATGATAGGAGATTTCAATCCAGCCTTGTTCTTATATTCAAACCACAATGCATACTTACTGTCAAGCTATTGCTTGAAGTCAGTTTTGACGGTGTTCAATTTCACTCAAAAATACCCAAGCAATTTTGAGGGTATTCAGACATATTTTCAATAAGCCCATCCCAGTTTTCCATCACTGTGGTAGTAATGATGAGGATCTATATATAAAATCATATAGGCCTTACAGATGGAGGATAAGGTATTCTATATGCTATGAAGGGTAGAGCTTTATGTGTGTCTGCACAACAGTTTTTCTGTGGGAAAAAAACATCTTTCCAGCACAAAAAAATCATGGGGTTTTATGTGAAAAATTCCACATGAATACTATGCATATTTCTGGAAACTTTGCTTTTTGTTTTTGGTACAAAGGATATTTGTCACAATGCTCTGTATTGGCTATCTCTGGCTTGGTTATTTTGCTGCATTTGGGAAAAGACTTCAGCTCTGATGCAACTTGTGATGAAGTGGCATAGGCAGAATCACAGACTGGAAAGCAGTAGAATGGAGTGATATAGACAGCTCTTTTGGTACAACCTGCCCAGCTACAACTCCCTAGCTAGACTGATTCACGTCTTCTCTCCTGTCTCCTGGTGGGGCTTTGGGTGTGGGACAAAAGGGACCTTCCATGTGATGGCTTAAAGTCACCAGTGGGCCAGATAAAGACCTTTTCCGCACTTTGTTTTTAGAACGGTGCAGAGTGTCCTCCAGCAAGGACGTTTGCACTTGGGAGCGGACTGGGTCCACACTACTTTGTGTAGTTCCGGACTTCAGCCCACTCCGGAATGAATCAAAAGTGGTCGTTCTCTGTGCTATTGAAAGACTGCTTAAAACAGGTCTTTCAACAGCACGAAGTGTGCCACTCCATGGCCACGCTCCGGTGCAGATTTGCACGCTCGCACCAGTGCGAGCCTGCAGATCTTTCGGGGGTGGGCTTTAGGCTGGCGAGCTTCACCAGTTGGTGGAGAGCCTCCACCAACCGGAAGCCACCATTTTCTTTCCCAAATCAGTGTGTAACGCGGCCACGCACTGCTCCAGACCAGCCTGGATCCGCCGAGGGAGCACTCCAGTCCGGTGAGTACCAGAACGGGGCAATTTCTTTGCCAAGTGCAAAAAAGGCCAAAGTATATAGTCCAAGGTTTTCCACCTTCAGATATAGTGTTGTCCTCTCAGTATAGAAAAGTTAAAGATACTTTTTTCAAAACACTTGTTTAAAATCCAGGTGGCATCACACTCATAGCCTAACAAAGGCATGCAACAGTACCAACAGCCGTGATGTGAATACCCAGCTGTCATGAGCTGTTGCCCAGACTCCCTGACAAAACCTGGCAAAGGTACATTCCCTAGTTAACAGCCTCACAGTGTCTTCAATTTTTCACCCTGTCTGGAGTCATTTTAGGTGTTAGTAAATACGTGGAAGGAAAAACGGAGTGCTGTCAAACAGAAGTGTCATTGTAGCATTAGAAACAAATTGAAGTCATGTTAAAAGTGGCAGACATTTGGTTGTCATTGTGTACATTGAAGAGACATTTCAGATCTACAGCCCTCACACATATTAGCACGGTTACTCATTCACTTTAACTTTGTTTGTAACACCACCAGTGGAGCCATTTCTTTTCCATCTCTGAGATCTCCAGTGGTCCAGAAATTATCAAATCGAAAGTGTACTGTTTCTTCTCACACATGGTCAATTTCTGAAGTGAGAGAGAGAGAAAAAGGAGAGATAGAAGAGATTGATGTGCACATGTTTGTGTGCTCCAAGAACAAAATAACCTATTGATAAAGTTTTCACAAGTAATAGAAAAGCTGAATAGAGGTTTCAACTGTAATTTTGGATCAATTCAATTTTTGTGACTTTGAAGGAGTCAAAAGATTCTCATAAGCCTGCTCTGTTTCTCTGGGGAAAATGAGAAATGTGTGGTAAATGGATTTAGAGGAGAAATAGACAAGATGAGAAAGCTGTGGAAAGGAATTCATGAATAACTGAGATAGCTAGTGAATTTTAAGCATGAATAAACTTGTTTGAGATTGTAGCTTGGACTAATTGATCATGTAAGATAGACGTTTGCCTTTGAAAGTTTAATTGTGGCACAAACCACTAACTGGTGAAGCCAGTGTTAGAAAGATAAGGATAGCATGAGTTTTAAAATATTGGACAGAACAGTTTTCTGGATTGTAGCCTAAATATTTTCCCTTTTATTTGGGAAATTGAGGCTGTGATGGGGTAGAAAATTGTTACAGCCATCGGTTGAATACATATCTGTTACCTTGAAATTCATAGATTTTCAACAGTAAATTGGGTCCAGGTAGGCATTTGGATCCAGGAAAAGCAGATTGGTAAAAATCAGTGAGGAGAGAAACACCTCACATTTCCCTACCCTTAGAAAGAACTTATATTAATGAGTGATACATAACTAATGTGACCCACATTTTTACAGTAATCAATAATCACATATCCACTTTATAAGTTCACAGACACAAATATTTCATGAAATTTCAGCATAAACTGACATTGTACGTCAAAATATTTCACAATACTTATAAAATTGTTGTGTTTATAAAGTTCTTTGAAGATTACTGACTAGGTATGTGATTATTGGCTATTAATGTCGTATATAGTCAAGCAACAGTGAACCACAACTAACTAAATAAATAACATTAAAAATCACAGATTATCTGTATTGTAATCCTTCCCAGCATCTTCCTAACTAAAGTTAGCTTGTAATAGCAAATTGTAAAATAGGGCCTATAGATTTAAAAAAGAACCAGGCAAGACAAGCTATTGGTGATAACATTTTTTTTCACCCACATTCATCTCTTGGATGCTTAGATCCTCTTCATAGATGTATATGCAATACAAAGTGATTACTTACATGCACAAATAAGCAGCAGTCCTGTTCATGACATGGCAAGAAAAGAAAGAGGCCTCTCTGAATCAGTGCTCTGACTGTGATATACCCTTCTCATGAAAGTCCAACATGCACTTATTGGTTCCCTTAACTTTTATATCAATTCAAAACATATTTATATGAACAGATATTTAAAAATTTATTTAGTAAGCTGGTTCGTGTGAGCAGTCTATTTTGTGTTACTCTTGTGATTTATTACTTTAATTAATGTTTTTGTTCTCCTTGTATTTAACATTAGGATTTTTAAATCTATGTATACCACCTTGGTACTGCAAGATGAAGGACATTTTATCTTTTTTTTAAAAAAAGATAACAAATTGCAAACATTTTTTTTAAAAAAATCACTTTAAGGACATGTATTTATTTGCTAGGTTCTTATTATACGTCTCTTCTGAGGATCCAAGGATCTTGGTGGCATATGTAGCTTCCCTTCCCATTTTTATCCTTATTACTAAAAAAAGCCCTCCCTGGATTCCACCATCCTGAATAATTATCGACCAGCCTCTAATATTCATTTTTGGACAAGGTTCCGGAGCATGTGATGGCCTCCCAACTCCAAGGATTTCTGGATGAAATGGATTATCTAGATCCATTTCAATCTGGCTTCAGGTCTGGTTATGGGATGGGGACAGCTTTGGTTGTCTTGGTGGATGACCTATGCACGGAACTAGACAGGAGGAGTACATCCCCGTTAGGTCTGCTGGACCTCTCAGCAACTTTCAGTACAACAGACCATGGTATCCTTCTGGACCAACTGCCTGGGACGGAACTTGGAAGCACTGTTAAGCAGTAGTTCTGGTCATTCCTGGAGGGACGAACTCAGACGGTGGTGCTCGGGGACTCATGTTCAATCCCCTACCCATTGGCTTGTAGAGTCCCTCAGGGTTCTATTTGTCTCCCATGCTGTTTAATATATACATGAAACTGCTGGGAGAGGTCATCCAGGGTTTTGGGGTTTGGTGTCACCAGTATGCTGATGACACTCAACTTTTCCTCTCCTTTCCATCTGATTCCAAGGAAGCTGTCTTGGTCTTGAACCAGTGTCTGTTGTCAGTAATGGACTGGATAAGGGCAAGCAAACTAAAGTTTAATCTAGACAAGATAGCAGTGCTCTTGGTCAGTCAAAAGGCAGACCAGGGAATAGGGACTTCACCTGTGCTGGATGGGGTTACACTCCCCCTGAAATCTGGGGCTTGCAGTGTTGGTGTTGTCTTGATTTCAACTCTGAGCCTGGATGCCCAAGTCTCAGAAGTGGCTAGGAGTGGATTTGCACAATTAAAACTTCTGCACCAGCTGCACCCATTCCTTGAGATGTCAGAGCTGGCTTCAGTGACACATACCTTGATTACATCTCATTTGGACTACTGTTACATGCTCTATGTGGGGCTCCTTTGGAAACTGTTTGGAAACTTCAGCAGGTTCAAAACACAGCAGCCAGAAGGCTGAGCAGGGCCAGTTACAGGGAACACATGACTCTCTTGTTAAAATAGCTCTGGTGGCTACCTGTTCATTTCCAGGCACAATTCACAGTGCTGGTTCTGACCTATAAAGATATATACGGCTTAGGTCTGGGATATTTTAAAGACCATATCTCCCCGTATGAACCTGCCAGAGCCCTAAGATCTGCTGGGGAAGGCTTTCTCTCCTTCCCACCACCACCCCAATTTCTCATAGTGAGGACACAGGAGAGAGCCTTCTTAGCAGCTGCTCCCACTGTGATAACGGGGCTTCCCATTATGTAGACTTAGCTGAAGGAGGATACTTCCCTCTTCAGGTAAACCAAGGGTTAAAGGGCTGTTGGGGTTAGGTTACACTTTTTATTGTGGGTCAGCCTCACAGGTCACAGGGAGAGAATTGCCTAATCAAGGGGGGAAAAGTGAGCATCGATGGAGAAGTTATAAAAATCCTTGAGAGACCATGTGGCAGGAGACAACAAAGAAGCCTCCTGGAAATGAATCTGTGCCAGTAGTAGGCTGCAGGCCCTAGGCCTCACCTCCTGGCCTCACTCTTCTCTTAGACCATCTAGCTAGAATATTAGGTAGTCACGTTAGGTCTTTTATTATTTTGAAGGTTGGCTGATCTTAAGAATGTCTCTGTTTTTATAACTACTTGTAATTTAAGCGTACCTGAGAGGCGGGAGCCTCTTATGTGTATTATTGTCTCATTTACTTGCATGCCTTAAAATAAATGCTTTTCTGCAAAACCTCTGTTCCCTCTCCATTCCCATGCCATTCTTTGGCACAGGCTTAGACAGGACTTCTCTCACTCAGAAGGGGGAGGTGAGGGAAGGGAAAGGTCCTTAAGCATAGAGATTGTCAATCCACTGAGCAGGGTCCTACTGTACTGTTCAGTTAATTTCAAATTCAGTGGGTGGTGGCAGCTTGAGAATTAATAAACGCTGGGGGATTTCCTGCTCCTTTTCAAGGGTAGAAGTCAGTCTTGGGGGGCTGGAAGTAAACCCAGTATGACACCCACGTTGTGGAATGCTCTTCCACAAGAAGCTAGGCTGGCCCCATCCTTGCTGTCCTCATTGCCAGGAGACTAATACATTCCTTTTTAAACAGACTTTTATATGAGCCAGGGAGCATTATTTATTTATTAACTCATTTTAAAAATTGAACATTGTTTAACTTTTTATAATTTTATATGTTTTTAATGTTTTAATTGTTTTAACTGTTTTTAATGTCTTATTTATTATTGTTGGAAGCCACCTTGAGTCCCATTTTGGGAGAAAGGTGGCATGCAAATATGATTAATAAATAAATAATGCTGTGAGGTGGGTTAGCATGACAGATTGGAGAGCTGGGCCAAGGCTAACAAAATGAAATTCAACCGAGTGAAATGTAACACCCTACACTTAGGTAGAAAAAATGGAATACAGAAATATAGGATGGCGGACCCATGGCTGGATAGCAGTATGTGTGAAAGGGATCTGGGAGTCTTAATAGACCACAAGCTGAATGTGAGTCAGCAGTGTGATGCAGCAGCCAAGAAAGCTGACGCAATTCTCGGCTGCATTTATAGGAGTATGGTGTCTAGATCGAGGGAGGTACTGGTACCACTCTACTCTGCTTTGGTTAGACCCCATCTTGAATACTGTGTCCAGTTCTGGGCACCACAATTCAAGAAGGACATGGTCAAGCTGGAGCAAGTCCAGAGGAGGGCAACCAAAATAGTGAGGGGTCTGGAAGCCATGCCCTATGAGGATAGACTTAGAGAGCTGGGTATGTTTAGTCTGCAGAAGAGAAGGTTAAGAATGGACATGATAACCATGTTTAAATATTTGAAGGGATGCCATGTAGAGGAGGGAGTGGGCTTGTTCTCTGCTGCTCCAGAGACCAGGACAAGGAGCAATGGATTCAAGCTGCAGGAAAGGAAATTCCACCTGAACCTCAGGAAGAACTTCCTGATGGTCAGGGCTGTCTGGCAGTGGAATACACTGCCTCGGAGTGTAGTGGAGTTTCCTTCTTTGGAGGTTTTTAAGCAGAGACTGAATAGCCATCTGTCGGGAGTGCTTTGATGTGGGTTCCTGCATGGCAAGGGGTTGGACTGGATGGCCCGTGTGGTCTCTTCCAACTCTATATTTCTATGATCTTATGAAGGATAGATGGTTGGAAGCTGTCCCAGTGAACATCATGGCCCAGTGAGAAATTTGTTTGATTACTTTTCTGTTTAATATTTCATATTTCTCCCAGACTGGGACCACTCAGTCCCTGTTCAATATTTTGGTCACTGTCTGTCTTCTAGAACATTAAGCCACAAGTTATCAAATGATAAAATATCAAACATGTATGTTTGCGAATCCGGCCTGAAAGAGCCTGCATGTCAATATGTGAGTTCCATAAAAATCACTTTTATACCCAAACCCTTTTTTCCCACTTTAGCTTTACTCAGTGGGTGGGAAGAACTACTAATGCAAACACTTGAACTGATTTCAGATAAATTATTCTATGCTTACAGCAGCATTTGAAATCAACCATATGAGGTCAGTGTCAAAGGAAGATTATGTTCTTCTTAGCAAGAACCTTGTATGAGAGTATTATTCTACAATGTTATGCTTATGAATCCAAAATAACAGTAGGTGTCAAATGAAGAGTGTATTATCCGGAGTTAGTGAAGAACAGAAATTATTTGAACATCATAGACACTGGAAAGAGGAAAGAAGTATTTGATCAGGCAGTCCAACTGCCTGCTGATGTGGATTAGTTTCCTGCAGAGCACTTCCTAGTTTTAGCTGCTTCCCCCTCTGCCAAAGAACTTCTGGCAATAAAGGTACAAAGAAGATAGTTGCTGAGGACATGCAACCATTTCTAGCAGCATTGGCATACTTCCATTTTGGCTGATAACGTTACTTAACACTTTCATAGTAGAAGAACTACAGTCAGAGTACTTCCAGGTTATTCAGTGGCATAGTGGTACATTTTGAAACAGAGGCGTTTGTTATGATAGTCTCCATAGTCACTTCTTCAAAAAGATTCCAAAAATGGAACAACTATGTTGTTTCATTTAAAAATCTATCAGTCTTTACCTTTACCAAGACCTTGTCTTTTGTGAACTCATGGGTTTTAGGAGCTCCATAAGATTAAAGCCGTTTCCACACTAGCCTCCCCTCCTGGCAAGGGGACCATGACAATGCTTCATCATTAAATTGTTGTGATCCTGCTCCTCTCTCATGTCCAGGTGGCAAGATCATGGATTAAATCATTGATAGGTTTTCCCTGTCAATGACCATTGATCGCACCACCATCCCTCACTTACCTGTCCTGTGGAAAGCCTGGAAGCACAATGGTGGCGCTTCCTGCCTCAGCGCAGCCTGGGAAAGTACCCAGCTATGCTGCTGAAGGAAGAAGTGTGTCCATTACACTTCCTTCTGCAGGGAGCCAGTGTGGTGTGGAGCGGAGTGCTCCCATTGTGCTCCCTTCCCAGCAGAGCCACTGCCAAGATCACCACCGGAGGACCACACAAGACAGTGGGGTGCAGAAAGGGGGAATGGCACCTCTGGTAATCTAAATTTCAGTAGAGACAGTTCAGATAGTTCTTTTCCTCTATCTACAGTGAAAATAGCAAATAATCTGAGGATCTGAGAGGACCTTAAATGTAATTACACATCATCACCCCCAGTAATGAAAGACACTTTAATCCAGTGTTGTTGAACCCTGACTTTGTTACAACTCTAAGGGTACTGAAATGGTGAAGCATGTTGGTAGCAGTGGAAACTGATACATAAAAATTGTGCTTCTGAGTCAGACCAGAGGACCATCTCAATCCTTTGCTGCCTCTAATTGATAATCTATTTCAAGCTCACAGGCAGAGCAAGAAGGAGGCAGTTCTGACTTGTGTCTATCCATAATCTGGAATTCATTATTAAACTGGTCTCTGAATGAAGAGTTTGCATTTGCTAATCATCTTGGCTAGTGCAAAGGGTTATGTTCCTTTCTCATGTGTTCATCCATTGGTCCATCTTGACCAATTTCTGAATAAATTTGTGCTTTTAAAAAACATAAAATGTGCATTTAAATACTTATTTCAAATTATCTTTCTTAGCTTTGCATTTTCTGCATATTTTCACTTATTGTTATTATCATTATCATTTCTTTCTACCCCACATTTATTTCTTAGTTTGGGTCTCAAAGCAGCTTGCAACAAATTTAAAAATTAAACCTATTGATAAAAATGCACAAGATACAAAAATTAAAAATCAGATAACCGAAAACATTAAAACTGAATTAAAGCATACATTATTAAATATGCATACATACAAGCACAACAATTAGCAAGTTCTAGCATATTATTTTGTGGGACAGGCCTTATATAGTCAATCATCAACACCCGTTGAAACCGAAAAGTCTTTATTTGTCTGCAGAAAGAAAGTAGGGAAGATGACAGTCTAACTTCTCTGGGGAGGGAGTTCCAGAGCTGAAAGGAAAGCAGTAAGAAAGCCATCTTCCATGTTCCCACCAGACGTACCTGTGAAGATGGTGGGATAGAGAGAAGGGCCTTCCTAGCAGATCTCAAAACCTGATCTGATTCATGAGAGAAAATATAGTCCAAATAGGCAGGCAACACAATGCAATCATATGGGAAGGACAGTACTGGAAGTACAAGCAGTGAACAAGTTTAGGCTGTCTAATGATTTACACACAACAACAAAAGATTACCTTGAACTCAATTTCAGTACCTTCTCCTTTAATGGTGCCAAAGACTAGAGATGAATTCAGTTTAAATATTAAATATTTAAACATTAATAATATTTGTATGTTTTTGTACATTTTCCATCTAGGTATGAGTTACCTTGAGCTCTAGATTTGGAAGAAAGTTGGAATATTAATCAAATATAAAAATAAATGATATTTCAAAATCTATTCAGGTCACTTTATTCAGAGGGGGAAAAAGCGCTGTGCCAGAATATTTAGGAAGTGTAAAAGGCAGTGGATACATATATTTTGATCTGCATCTTAATCCAAGGGAGGATTAAGATCCATCTTTCCATCTTACAGTAGCCATTTGATTAGGCAATACAAAAGAGAAAGGATGGTTAATTCCTCAGTTCTACTGGAAGACTTTCTGCTTTCTTCCTTCACCAAATTACTCCCAGACCAGCTGCTCACAATGAGACCTTTGAAACAAAAGAACTTCAATTTGTTTTTCCTTTGCCCTCCTAGCCCTTTTTCCTTTTGTGCTATGTCTTTTAGTTTGTGAGTATGAGACCAGGAACAGTGTTATCATTATTTTCTTGCTCTTTTTCCATAATGTATACATTTTTTGTGCATACTTTTCCCAAATGTACACATCTCTATAATTAATTTCCCCTGTTGTAGTTAGTACATTTTGGACATTATTTTCAATCACTTACACATCTTTAGACACAAATTATCACTATATATACCTTTTCCTACTTGTTTTTGATCACAGATATGTGTTGAACATTTAGAAAAAGCATATATATTAATGTATGAGGAAATACAATCAAGCTGCATATTAAGTAATCATAAAATCACAGCATTGGAAAGGACCCCAGGGATCATCTAGTCCAATGCTTGGACCAAAAGCCATATAGAACACAACTAAAACATTCCTAAGAGCTATCCATCCCAACTCTGCTTAAAAATTTCCAAAAATGGAGAGTCCACCACCCTCTGACTGAAATTCTGAGGCAGTCTATTCCACTGTTAAAACAGCTTATCATCCTAATGTAGGACATATAATATTTTTTGCATAAAATTTTAATTCTTTGTTTTGTGTCTTAAGCTCTGGAGCAGCACAAAACAAGCTTGCCCCATCTTCTACATAGCATCCCTTCAAATACTGTTGTATGGCTATCCTATCAAATCTCAATCTTCTTCTTCTGCAAGCTACACATGGCTAGTTTCCTAAGACATTTCTCACAGAGTTTGGTTTCTTTAAACTGTGAAATGAACACATGTTTCTTATTAGTTCTAATAGAAGCAGTAGTAAGTGTTCAGTGATGTAACCCTTTAGGAAAATGAAGACTGAGACATGACAGACAGGACAAGCTATGAAGCCCTGGTTTCTAGCCATACCAGTCAGAAAATACAAAAAAAAATGTCCAAGATTTGGGTTTGTTTGGCCAGAAAGTATTTAGAAAGGTCTCCTTTAACAATTACAAGTCTTGTGAACTAGGTATTAAGATACAAAGAAGCAAGAAAGCAATCTATTGCCAATTCTGAAGTACTGTAGCATCAAAAGAAAAGTGGTGAGATACAAAACCAACAGACAACTTGATAATGGATTATTACCCCAGAACAGAAATAAAAACCAAAGTTATGTGATGTGTTTTCCCCACCATACAAGGCCTATTGAAAGCAGATGTTTCTAATAAGTTGTCTGATAGCAGCATCCCTTCCTACAGATATTATTGGACATTCCATCAGGCTGTTGGCACAAAAATGAAAACAGCGCCATAAAAGCATTTTGATCTCTTTGCCTTTTCCATCAATAAATATTAGCAGCTTTTCTGCTTTCTCTCCTGCTCTCTTTTCAACAGGTTTGTGATTTTACAAGCTTGTGTAAACCATCCTAAAGGGCATACCTCAGCCAGCTTTGGAACACAATTGAACACCTTCTTGTAGCTTCTGAGATGGTCTGTCAAATAATTTCCCTTGTGTCTTATCCTTGAAATGAACATGTCCGCTGTGACTTACTGACCCTTACATCACTGGCATTATAGGATATCTGTTGTTATTTGATCCACCATCCCATCATGTCTCTGCTGAGTAGAGAAAAATATTGCAAGAAAAGGCCATACATTGCTCACTGCTTAGGTAGCGAAAAAAATCATGGTGCAGCACTATTCAGGTCTGAATCTCTTTGGACGAGAAAAAGCACTGACAATTTGAAATGCTTTGTAATGCTTTGTTCATTTACAGATATGCCCTATCGTATGGACATTCAAATGGACTCACAATACTTTTACCTTGAAGCAATTCTGACTGTGGTGCTTTTTGAACCATTAATTGTGTTAATCATTAGGCAATATGAGGCTGAGGCAAATAACTCCACATGGTTAACAAAAATTGAGGCCATTTCTGCACAATGTTGCTATCCCACAACAGCAGCAGGTGGTGTCCAGTCCAGGAGCCATGCTACTGCATGACATCATCAGTATCCAGCTGCCATCCCATCCTCAAGAACTTCAAAGCCACCTTATATAATTTCCAGAAAAAATCCATTAAGAGCCTCCTTTTACCCCTTCAATCCCATTAGCTGGCTTAGTGCGGTATGTAACAGCACTTGATAGTGTTTCCCGTCATCATGGATCCAGGACCAGATGGGGAGAGGGCATGCCCAGCTTTTCCCCCACTCAGCTACTCCCATGGCATGGTAATTTCAATATTTATTACCTCTCTGTGTTTATTTTAAATTTCTCTTTGAGTTAAAACTTTTTATTTTTAAAATTTTAAGCATTATAGCACAAATGTGCAATAGTGTACTGGTATGTCATGCCACTACAACATTGCTACACAAGTATAGCTTCCAAACCCTGCCTCAACCAATAAGGAGCAGTGGGGCAGGGTGAAGATGAGGGAAAGAGACCACCCATTGATGCTGCAGTGTGGAAGGAACATCAGTGGCAATATCGCTATTAATCTGCTTAAGGTGAAAGACTGTGGAAGAGAGCATTCCTAACCCAATAGCATCACAGAAATGACCATGCTGTATCAAGGACATGGTTTCCTCTAAGTGGAGGGCAGAAAATGAGGTCATGTAGCCAGAGGTGCAGGTGCAAGGTTAATATGTCTGTCTATTATGACTACAACTTGTGTACTGGGGAAGGCCACATGCCAGAAATATGATTAGGTCACCCCATATGTTCAGGGCGATTGTTAGCCTTTAAAAAGGCTAGGATCTGCTGGCAAAATTTGCCAGTCCACCAGTTTGTTATTTTCCTGGCTGGTCATGTTATGCTGCTGTCCATGTATACTATGTAAGGGGAGATTCTGCCCTTTTTATCTCCAATGTTATTCTTTGCTCATGTTGTTTTGCTTTCCTAATTGCCTTTTGGAATGCTTGCTGTAAAGCCTTATCTTAGTGTGCAGTAATTAATCTGCCCTAAGCTTAAAAAACTAGTCTCCAGCCTTTTTGTCTGCTTGACTGAAAACTCCAGCCATGGCAAAGTCTTGCCTCATTGCCTGCACTCTGCGTGTGCTCAGAGAAGCCAGTCCCAGCCAAATCCTGAAATGCTGAAATTGTAGAACAATGCACTATTGAGATATGATGCAGAAAGAGCCTAACCTACAAAAATATAGAAGGTTTGGTCTATGTTCCATTGATTTCACTTGTAATTACTCTCAAGTTGGCTGTCTGAACTTGGCCTAGCTAACTAATGCTTTTCCATGGTGGAGGACATGACCTCTTAGCATCCATCTATCCACTTGGCATGTATATTAACCATATAGCAGCAGGCTTAATGCAATACGAGTTTCTGGTAGAAACAGGAGTAATTGTTCTGAATGCTCTCATAAAGTAAAAAGGCAAACTTACACTGATTGCCTCAGGAAATCTATCTTAGGATAGAAAAGAATACAGACAAAAGAAGTGGACCTATATTTGGTTACTAGAATCCCTAAAAGCTGCCACTAATGTATGGGTGTAAGCTACTGGCCATTATTGGCATTGGATCCTTATGGATGATCCCTCCCCTAACTGCTTGAGTTGAAGAAGACTTGAGTAGATAGAGCAAAGAAAGATGCAGAAAGGTGAAACAAAGACCAGGCATTATTTAGACTTTCCTTTCTCACTTGTATAAAGTGATAATTTTATATAACCAATGCTTCTTTCCTTCCAACACTGTGTAAACTGAGAGTGCCACATGAGTACAGTATATGTGGGACATCCTTGTTTGCTAATTGTTTAGAAGAAAGAGTTGTAACTCAATATTGTTTCTCCTCCTCCTCCTCCTTCTCCTCATCTAGAAGATTCCATATCCAATCTGTTTAATATATTATGGGATTCTTATGATCCTATGAATACGGAGGCTGCTACTGAATTTGTGACTAAGAGATGCCTCATGGGGAAATATCACTTTATGAACTATCACTTTCAATCAGGATTTTACATGTGTTTTCTGTGGGTTTTGTTTTTTTTAACAACTGTGCTGGCTCAGGAAAAGAGTCAACATAAATGTACAAGTCATGGTATTCACATATCCTACATGGAGGGGGCAGTTTATTAAAAACAAAATGTCTGGTTGAAATAAGTGAACTGTGAGGGGTGTGCTGCTATCTGTGGATTGCACTTTAGCATGCAGAGGCATCTAAGGAAACAGATTATAACCAAGTAAAACTAAACAAAACTTAAAACAAATGTCCCTGCTTCCGTCAGGGTTTTTTATGGAGAGATGAATGCTATACTACAGCATTTGATCTTCTTTCTCTCTGAAACATGTTTATGACACAACATGGTGTGGTCTTTTCATCTACCTTGTTTCCCGTAAGGCAACGGCTGATAAAAACAGCAATTCCCTAAGTTCTTTCCCCCCCAATATGTCATGTCTTTGGTAAATGGCACTAGTGCATTAAACTTACAGGTACTTTTGAGAAATGACAAAAATATATGGTGTCAGCAAACACTATACTTCTTGTTTAAGAAAACAGGAAGTTGTCTCTAGACCATTTTCAGACATAGTAAGATCTGACGTTAGGCAGTTAGGAGAAATGTCATTTAGTTAAACAGCTTTCACCTTCTTAAGAGCTTTTAACCTCCTTGTAGATAGCATGTTTGTACTTTTGCAACTAGAAGGAAATGAAAATCTCCTAAGAAAATTTCCCCAGTCTTTTAAAAAACAAACAACTCAGCTGAGTTTTTCACAAGCATTTAAAGGAGCCTCAAAGAATGTCTCACCGTATAAAGGTGATCTGATATACTGGAAAAAAATTCTACTTGTTGGTAGCAAAGAAGCTTCAACACTTGAATAAAGTGATTACTGAGAAAAGGAAGTATAGATAGCATCTGCTCTTTGTTCACCTCGGATTCTTTCTTTGGTTTATGTTCAGGTCTTCTGCTTCCTTCTTACCTGTTGAGGTCACCTCCCCTTTCTTCAAGAAGTTAGTTTTTCTGTCCCCTTTCCCTGAAAATGAAGGATCCCTTGGTCTTCAGTCCCAATAATGGCTGCTAGTTTATTCTCACATATGACAACATGTGCTTTTAGGAGCTCTTGTAACCAAGTAGAGATCAACTTCTTTTGCTTCCTCCCCTCTCCTAAGATGGATTTCCTAGAACATAAATGTAGATTCTCTCTCTTCACTGTATAAGAGCACCTTGTTTTGACTAAAAGCTCATATTGCAATAGCCCTGCTGCATTCTACTAAACATAGATATCAAATATTCCTATACTTATCATGTATCTTATTGTCTCTTAGTCTTATTGTCAGGTGATTCACCCTCAGTGATGCTGCCACATACTCAAATTTGTGTGGCTATTTACCAGTATATTGCCATATTGTCTCATTTATTTTACAATACAACAGATAATCAAATTTAAATTGAATTGTCTGCATAGAATCAATGACATTCTGTTCCTCCTGTGAGCTCAAGATAGCTGGGTCTGTCATGTTATGAACACGACAGACCCAGATATCTTGAGCTCACATAATGAACAAAATGACATGAATGCTACTAGACACCAGAAGGGAGGGTGTCTACTAACATGGTGTCAAAGCAGGCATCATCACAAGAAGAAGTATGAACCAAACAACTTTCTGAAAAGATATTTATTCATAGTACCAAATGGTTGGGTGCCAAATGTTGCTATTTCATTGAAATTGTGTACCATACACTCTGCCAGTCATAACTTGTGAGCTGCTATTCATTTTTAATCCCTTATATTTTTCAGTCCAAGGGGAAAAAAAATCCTCTTCTAAAGTTTATCACTCTTCTGATTGTCTACCATGCATAACTGGTGGGCAGTGCATACCCATTGTAAGTTATGTTTACAGTGTAACTTATGCAAGATTGCACTTTAGCAATGTCTAGATACAGTCTTCACCAGATGGCTGGCTGACTAGTACAGCTTTTCTGTTTCTTTCTTTCTTTCTTTTTCATTTCTCTCTTTAATTCTGAGTAGTTTGTTAAATCTGAATACAGCATGTATAATTTCCTCATTAAGTCAATAGGCAAGGTCATTATATGTTAAAAGGAGGAAATAACGAGTTCACATATGTTATCTTTCAAAAAAAATGAGCTACATATTGGCATTGACCTTTCAATATCATTCTGAATTAAATTCCATCAAGGACACACTCCTACATCTTTTTTTTTTCTCCTGAAGTTATGTAGAACAAGACTAGATTTTAGTGGAGAAAATCCTATACTACAACCACTGCTTTATAGCTCTTTGGATATAATTTTGTGCTTTCAATTGGGCATGATTTTCTATTTTACCTCAAAATGTTCAAAATAGACTTTTAAAAATAAGAAAACACATTTATTATCTTACAATGTTTGGAGAATGAATCTGCAACAGAACTACACACTGGCATCAAAATTGCCATTCATCTGAAATACACAATGGACAGAGAACTTGAAGGTCCTATGACATTTTTGTCTAACCTACTCCCATTTACTGTGGCCACTAGATTAAGCTTTAAATTTAAAGTTGAGCATGAAAAATAATGGGTCCTCATCCCTCCATGACTTCAAAAACATATTTCAAATGGCACCTCAAACATTTCAAAGATGTTCTCAGCAAAATAAAATAACTGAATTTGTGGAAGGCAAGATAAAAGCACATGCAAAAGTGCACTTAGAAATGTTACCATTTTCAGTGAAATTTCTTCAAGGTACTCCAAAATTCCAATAAATGATTCACTTGAGAAAGTTAGGCAGAAATGACCATTAAGAGGACTTCTTGTCTGAATTCTGCAATGTCCAAGGTAGATTTTTTCTACATATGCATTTTTCTGGATGGCTTGGCTTGCTCTTTAGTTTTGTCTTTGTGTTTTGGCTTCCGTCCTTTGTTGTAACCCCTTGGCTCACCGTAGATATTTTCCTATCCCTTGTATGACAATATGCATAGGCCTCGGCAATAACAGGGAGGTGGAACAGTGTTTGGGCAAGAAGAGCATAATAGGTCTGATGATAGCAATTAGTAATTTACACTAAAAGTAATTTTATTAAAGGGTAATTATTCAAAGACACAGTCGTGTAAGTAAGGCAGTTATTAGAATATTACCGTACTTTGTAGCCATGACGACAACTAATGTTTTAACGTGTGCAGTGCTCCAAAATCATCATCAACATCATCATCATCATCATCATCATCATCATCATCATCATCATCATCATCACTGTTGAATGGACTGCCAATGGACTGGTCTTTGTGAATGCGTCCTAACTCAGCTGTTATTCTTTCTAATCTGTTTGTTTGCTTGTTTAAGAATTCCTGCCTGGAGGACTGAGACAGAATGTTAAGGAAGGTTGAAATACAGATTTTCAGTATAGCCATTTCTGATATCTGATTTGTGCCTATTCATTCTCTGGTATACTGATTGTCCTGTCTTGTGGCACAAACTGCTGAGGGTCATTGTTGACAAAGGATGGCATATATTACATTAGAGGATGAACATGTGTAAACACTGGTAAAGCTATGGGTGATGTTATTAGGCCCTGTAATGTCCCAAGACCTAAGTGCTCTAATGGCCTCAGATCCCTTCTGATCTTGAAAGTTAAACAAGGTCAGCCTTGGCTAATACTTGGATGGGAGATCACAGATTAATACTAGGTGCTGTAGGCTATATTTCAGAGGGAGGAATTAGCAAAACCACCTCTGAGTAAGAAAACCATATGAAATCCATGGGGTCACAATAAGTTGAGAGGGGACTCCAAGGCACATGCACACACAAATACACACACACACACACACACAATGCTGGTGTAAAGAAGTTTTGTTCCTATCTTCCCATCCATGTTATACATCCCAATGTAGGTAACTGTTTTTGGAGGGATGTCTGTAGGTAAATAAAGATCTGCCCCTAAGAACACTTGAGAATCCAGTATTACCAGATGCAATAATACTTTCATTCGTTCAGACCCACAAAAGAGGGACACTAAATTTATGGATTCACAGCCAGCATTTCTCAGACACAATGTTCAAAAATATTTCTCTTCTCCCAGCTTCTTCCACCGCTACCAAAAGTATTTTTCTAGGCATTTCTATCAATTGCAAATTGCACTTTTCACGTTCCAAGAATTTGGCACAGCTGATTAAACCAATTATAACATATTTATTAGTCTTCAAGAAGATACAAGATTCTTGGTTGTTTCTGTTACATTTTAACATTCTTCCTAAATTTATTGTTTTTTTAATTGTGGGCTTAGCAGCAATGGACTGGTATGAGGTAAAAGGAGCCAAGTACAGCAACAATTACCCTCAAACAACTGCCTTGAAGGTAAAATGTCCAAAACTTCAATGTCATTACACCTATATAGACTGATCTGGCTTGAGACACAGACCTTGAGACTGAATCCAGAAATCAAATGTCCAAAAGCATTTGACTCAACTCAACCTCCTGATCAAGGGAACAGCAACAGAAGAACCATTTGGACATTTTGCCACTGTGTGGCTGCCTGCTACTTTGGGTGAGGAAGATCATTCGCCCTAGTTGGCTTCACCCTATATACCTCTCCTCACAATGTCCATGGTCAATGAAGTGTTTGAGGCACTACTGCTACCTACAAACTGGATCTTGCCCCATGCCACACCACCCCAAATTTGTCACAGGAGATGACATTCTTCCAAGGCCTGTCAAAAACTGCAAGGTGACCTGGGAAGAAGATGCTGAGTTAGAGGAGAAGATAGGGGCTTTTCTCCTGCTTGACTGTTGCTTCAGTCTGCATATTTGCCCCAGGTGAGTCAGGAGCTTGTTGCTTATCATTACATAGTTAGGTATTTGATATACTTCTGCAACCAAGCTGTGGTCCCTTGAACTCATATTTCCTCGTAAAAGCTCTGCTTCATATTAAAATGTATTAATTTGCTGTTTTGTTTGGGCATGGTTCATTTGGCGAGAGATATGACTTTGCATTTACCACTTTTTGATTCTTGTTTAGCTGAGCTAAGATCTACAGGAAAAGAAACATTTCATTTTTAAAGTCATCCCAAAGGACACTGGCAGGTTAGCATTATTTATGAGGTTAAATCATTCTGTTAATTGACTCCATATTTAAATATTATGTATGCATATTTTAATTTGTTCTACATGAGTAAGCCTGCCACAATGAAGATTTCACTCACTCCTTTACAATACTAATAATAATGGCTTGTCTTATTTGAAAGAACAAATTGCTCCCAATTGATTTGACCTCAATGATAGAAAAATATTTTTTTCCTTTCTAACTTTTGAAGTTCACCTTTGTACCTTTCAACAGAAGTGGGAGCTGAGGGTCACATTTCACTTTTCGGTTTGTAGGTTAGGGCATGCATTTTCTTTCTTTCTTGAACTCAACAGAAGTTTCTGACAGTGGAGATGGAGGTGGACCACCTGCAGCCCTGATTCTTCATGGGAGCACTTTCCATCAATCCATGCAGAGAAAGGAACTGTGGCCCTCAGCCTAGTCTCAAAGTCCTCTGCAAGGAATTCATCCCTCCTGTGGCATCCCATTAGGCAGAGAAGAGGAAATAAGAAGAGACAATATGTGTGTGTGTGATGGCAGACAGATATAGATATAGATATATAAAGAAAGGAATGTGGCAGTGAAAGCAGCTGGTAGTCCTATTCACTTTGGAGTCTCTCCCCCATCTACTATAGACTTGAACCTGACCACCACTGGCATGCAGATAACAATTGAGGGAAGGCAGCCCTTAAAACTGGGATGGTGGGGAGTTCTGCCAGAGAGTGCTTATTTTCAGCAGAGCAATGGAGCTGATTAAGGAGCAAGACACACGACTTGAAGGAAAAATAAACTAAAGCTTTATCAAAGGAACTGCATACTAAGATAGGAAAGTCACTGGGAGCTATCTGGGCCAGCTGCGTTCTCCGGAAGGACTGGGAAGAAGGCGGAGGGGTCAAAGAGAAGATGCAGAGAAAGTCCTAAGAGTATCAGTTTACATCACAGAGGGATCAGGATAGATAGTGTTCGAGAGGGAGAACACTGGGTCACCCCAACTAACTAGCTCTTGATTCTTCAGTGCTAAGTGTTGTTGCATTTTTAACAAGTTCCTCAGTGTTGATTTAGATACAAAAGCATTTCAACTTTTTTTCAAGGGATAGTGGGCTCAAGCAGAACTCCATCCAAGAAAAGATGGAAACAGAATGTCTGAGCCAGTGGGTTATATTGTTCCACCCAGCCTAGGGCACATTTTTTACCCATTTTATCTCTGTCATTTCATCGTCTTCATTTTACCTCCGCCCCAATAACTCAGTCTAAAGTGAAATATCCTTCCTTTTTTCCCTGTAACAGTGAAGAAAAAAGCTGAGTGGTCTTGATCCATATGAGGCTTGTGGAAGTTTTGCAAATATCTCTCGTGCCATGTGGGACTTCCCAGATGTTCAGTACCAAGCCTGATTATGCATACCCTGGTAGCTTTTCACAATGCAGATTCAAATCACTGTTATACACTATGCATATGTTATTATCTGACATTTCAGGGCTGGCTCTACCATTAGGCAGAATGAAGAAGGCACCTCAGATTTTTGGAATTAGAGGAGGACAGCCAATTGTTAGTTTTCTTGTGTTGCTGCCGGTCCTTGGAAAAGAAGCGTATGGGGCCTTCTGCCTCATATGCTAAAATAACTTGTCTGACATTGTACACTTGACTTGGATTGATAGGGAAACTGTTTGCTGTTGTATCTCCGACAGGAAAATATCTTAGGCCAGCCCTGGTAAAGCACTATGTACATTCCTATGTTGCCACTGATTTTCACATATAAAGAAATTCAGAGTGAATGCAAAGTCTGGTTTAAACTTTAAGGTGGTTAGTAAAAGGAGAGTTGTTCTTCTCATAACATAGAAAGAAGTATGATATTCTTTGCTTTCTTTTTGAGCAAGCAAAACATCGGAGGGATTTTGAAGAAAGACAAAAGAATAACAACACTACTATGATTTTTCAAAGATTTGTGCTAATCCTTTGTTCTATCACATAGTATTCTACTATGTGCTTGAACAAAAGAGGAAGGGAAGAAAGAACGAGGACCTCTGTCCTATAGCTGACAATATCGCTTCAGTGACCACTGTAATACCCAGAAGATTCACACATAGCTACCCATCTGACAGATATGTCACCATTACCCTACCAGCAAAGCAATTTTCCCCGTCCTAATGGAAACTAACACTGCAGACTATGATCCCTGAAATATTCATGGCTTGGTCTTTAATTGTATTAATTCAAGTTACAAATTTTGAACAGGTTTTCCAGCAGGCTAAAGACCCTGGTTCAACTAAGTATGAAACCATTCCAAATTAAGTAGATTGTCTGTGGGTTTTTGTGCCTTTTGCTGTCTTCAGCATTTAAAAGCAGCTTCTCATGAAAGTCGGACTGCTTAAAATTCAAGCACTTGGCAACTAAGAAACTCCAAAAAGAGGTAATGAACCATAAATTATTGCCGTTAGATATTTAATACTCAATCAGTATGTGCTCTCTCATGCATATCCCACTGGCATTGCATTCAGTCTGACAGTGTGGTATTGGTTCAATTACTTTGCTCATTTACAATAAAAGATTAATGAAAAAAGGTATATTTTAGTTCACAGAGATTAATTGCATTCCTTCCTTTCCCTAGACTAGAAATATTCAGCCCATAATCCTGATAGCTTTTTCATCAACAAGTACGTGGTGAATTAATAGACTTTTCTACTGCTGGAATCCTCAATGGCTCTGCAGTTGCAAGCATCCCAGGAGGGCGGGGGGAGCTTGACTGAAAAGTTGGCTGTTCTAGTAAGGAGGTGTTCATTTATCTTTCTCCTTTAAAAATCCATTTTGATGGCCCTTTTGAATTAGCCTACATAGAAATGCACATATAGGGAACTATATTTAAACTGGCATACTCTTTTGTTGTATATGTTCACTTCTAACCAGCACAATGGATTACCACTGGAGAAGTAATCATACACACATACAAACACCCACACGTACATGTTTATAGATATCACTGCTTTGTAAGACATAATAAGCTCCTCCAGTTATGAACAATATGCCTAATATTTAATGTTGCTATAGAAATAATAATGTCTTTCTCTGTATGCGTACTTCTGTCTGTGTGAAGTTTTGCTAGCAGAATCATGTATATTTTTAAATCGTCTTTCGTTTTCAGAAAGAAAGAATTTTTTAATCTGAAGCTGGGGTGGAAATCCCCAAATAGAGCAAAACATGAATGTAAAGTATTTTCAAGTTTTAAAACTTTAAATCTGTTATTTGTAAAGGATTGTAACAGAGGGGAGTAAGAATTATTTTTGCAAAGTGATGTAACTGCTAATGTCATTACTTTTATGCATATGGTGAATAGCATTTACATTGCTTTCTCAAAATACTTTAGGGGAATATATATATGTGAGAGGTGGTGGTATATATATATATATATATATTTAAAATAGGCAGGCTTCTCACTTGTTTAATATTGATTTTTCTTTTCAGAAAGGAACCCAAAAGCAAGCAGTGGCAGTGCTCATTGGGAATCAAATGGCAAGCAATGTTATTTATTCCTGGGTATCTTTCCAAGCTTGACATTAAGCACAGTTTTTAGTATTATTTTAAAATGAGAAACACTTGACTCCTAGTAGTTGAAAATATGTGAAAATGCTTTAAAGATTGTTGGTTTACAACAGAGCTACCTTTATTCATTTTTTAAGATTTTTTTTTTACCTTTCCTACTGGAAACTTACTCAAAATGGATAGCAGAATGTGAAAATAACTATCAACATTGTTAAACAGCAACTAACATTAATCTAAAACACTTGCAACGAAAATTACTAAGAGTGTGTTCAAAAAGTAAGGGCTGGAATTTACAGTCACAGTTTGAATGCATAACCTAGAGTCATGCATTTGTAAGTGATTCATATTCATGTTCCCTACATAGAAGGTCTCTTCTGCTGTCAATGGGGGCACATAAGACTGACCTGCAAGCAATCTCTGGTGTGAGGAAGAATTTTGATGGATATCCTGCTATTGACTGTTGTACTAGAGACTGCTTGAGGGAGGGAGGTGGAAACATCACTTTGTTATGTTCTGATTGACAGAACAGAGCCCCCAATAGCCTGCAGTGGCTGATGTCCAACAAATCAGGATGAGAGGGAAGGCTAGGCCAGGAGATCCTACTTAAATATATTGAATTTAGTAATTGGTCTAGAATTTTGGCCAGTGTTTTCAAAAGGAAGGGTTTGGGTTTTTTTTATTGTTTGCATAAGATAGTGATTTTCAGTCCTAATGAGCACTGGCAATGGTGAGGCATAGTGAGGGATAAGACGCTAGCACTTGGAATGGATGCAGGCTGAACAGTTGCCCCATAAAGACTTCTTAAGCACTCCTTGTGCAGAGCCCCAGCCTTCTTTTACATTTAGGATAATACTGAACTAAAAGCAGAGAAGCATCCATGCTTATATACTATAGGATCGCCAGATTGAAAACTGGAGATGGTTCCAGTTTAATGGAAGAGGGAAATTCAGCAGGTGGTACTTTCCACACAAGCAGGTACAAAAGTCACATCTGCTGAAATTCCATCTTCTAAACAAGCATTACAGCAACAGGAGCTCTCTCCAGTTTTCTATCTGGCATACCTATGTATAATATGATAAATGGGTGAGGGAATAATGTGGAGCTAGATAATCCTGCAGTCCCCCTTTAACTTTACCCATTAAGATCACTTTCTCCTTCTTCTAGGAATTATTTCCCTCTGTACTTATTGTCTGGGAAAAGACCAGCCATGGGGCTCCAACCGCAATAATGATTGCTAGCTTACCCAGACACATAAGAGCCAGATTTGTGGGCTCTTGTAGCCAAGTCTAGATAAGGAAAGTCCCAGGATAGGTTTTTTGAGACAATAAATGCAAGTTCTTTCTATTTTATTAGAGCATCCTGAGCAATTATGGTCTTTTCCCCCACAAACTCATATTTTATTAATCCTGCTGCTCTCAGTAACAAATATTCCTACATTGGTTCCTCACTTATAATCTCTCATCAATCAAAAAATTATTGGAAATACTGGTGGAAAGTGTGAGACTGTCATCATACTCTGCCACTCCATCCCTTAAACTTATACTGGAAGTCAGGAAGTTTAAAACAAATTACAAAGTAGACCATAACTAAGACATACTGTAGATCCAGGGTGGCATATTGGTTTGAGTGTTGGACTAGGACCCTGGAGTTTGTATCCCTGCTCAGACATGGAAACTCACTGGATGACCTTGGGCAAGTCATACTGTCCCAGCCTCAGAGGAAGGCAAAGACAAGACAAACCCTGTGATAGGTCCTCTTTAGAATCACGATACACCAAAAAATGTCTTGAAAGCACACAAGAAGAAGAAGAAGAAGAAGAAGAAGAAGAAGAAGAAGAAGAAGAAGAAGAAGAAGAAGAAGAAGACACATTGTACTTCTAAAAAATCCTCTTTTCTCTCTTGCTCTTTCCATTATCTAGGCAACATAGCTGAAGGGGAATAGTTCTCTCTCCAGGTAAACAAGGGGTTATTGAGGTTTCTGGTTTAAGTCATATTTATTGCGGGTGGTCAGCATCACGAAGGACATCAGTGATTATGAGAGACAATTGCCCAGTCAGCAGAATAAGGGGAGAGAAAGGCCCTTTCCACACCGGGGTAATAAAAGTTGTAGCGTGACCTCTAACGGAGGTCATCTACACCGTAAAGTGGATTGGGGCGGACTACTTTAGCGTAGTTCCACACCCCAATCCATGCAGGAGCAACCAGAAGTGGTGGTGCCACGTGCTTTTTAAAAGCCACTTTTGATGAGGTTTTTTAAAAGCACGGAGCATGCAGCCCCATGCAGCCCCATCACAGCACCCAGTGTAGATTTGCAGGTGTGCACAAGTGCATGCCTGCAGATCTGCTGGGGGCAGGCTTCCGGTTGGTGAGCTTCCGGTTGGCGAGCTTCCGGTTGGCGAGCTTCTCCGGTTGGTGGAGAGCCTCCACCAGCTGTAAGCTGCCATTTTGGATGCTGCAGGATGCCAAGGAGTGTAGAGCAGCGAGTGCGCGCTGCGCCGCATGGTGACGGACTTACCCGGTTGTCGGTAAGCTCCATTTCAGCGCATTTTATCCTGTTTCTCCCTCCACATGTGAAAAGGGCCATAGATGAGAATCTTTGAGATGCTTTGTTCAAGAAGTTTTAAAAAGGCCTCAAAAACCACAAGGCAGGGAGAGACAAAGGAACATCAAGTAGAAACAGAGCGCTGGTGGCAGGCTGGGCAATGGGCCTATTGGCTCCCCCACACACACCATTCCAGCATCTGGATAATATGAATAGATTAGGAATGTTTTTAGCTAGTCACATTAGGGATTATGTTCTTTTAAAACTCTGGCTGAAATAATTTAGGTTTATCTGTAACTTTGTAACTGCTAAGTAACACCTGAGGGAAGGTCTCTTCATGGATGGGATATCTTTTGTTATTGTGTTTACCTCTTAGAACAAAAGCTTTCCATATAAAGATCTCCTTTGTCCATACTTTCTCTCTCCACGTGCCTCCTGCTTGTGCTTGCAGACAGCATTCAGCCTCTGAGTTCAGACATTCTTTCCCCGGTAGCTTTCTACTGAGCTACTACATGAAAAGGAGTTAAAATCAGTAGGTGGTGGCAGCTAGAAGATTTCCAAGGGCAAAGTGTGTGGGTGGGTTGTCCCATCTCCTACTCAGGAGCAGGAGACAGCATCGGGGAGGAGAATAACCCCTCTTTCCTCCACAGCAACTCCCCATGAAGACATCTTGATGAGAAAACCCTGTGATAGGTTTGCTTTGCAATCACCATAAGCCAAGAATTTCTTGAAAACAAACGTCAACAACAACAACACAAATTGTACTTCTGAAAAGTCCTGTTTTCTCCACACCGGCAGCAAGACCACAAAGAAATTAACTCTTCTTTATTTAAATGAACATATCTTCTTCTCCAATATCAATATAAAACAGTTTTTGTGCAGTTAATCTAAGAGTTATTTTGGAGTCATTTGGACACCAATAACATTGATATGGAGTCTCATTCCACCCTGCTGGCATGCAGTAATTGACTTCAGTGCCTTTGCAGTATATTCTCAAATCAAAATTTAAAAAAGGGGGAGGGTTTGTTTGAGAAAATACCACAAAGCAATTGAATCTAGCCAAGACTAAAAGATGTAGTCAAGTATAAAGGGACACAAGTCGAAGAGGAATGTTTTATATCCAGATTCCAAAGGAAAGTGTTACAGTCCTTTGGGATATGTTTTGACCTCCATGTCCTAGAAGGATTAATCTTGCATCACTGTAAAAATTAAGTATGATAAAGCTAACAAATTAAAGATACACAATACTTGTGTTCTCAGTATCAGATGCAATGAAAGAACTTGATCATAGAATCATAGAAATCTAGAGTTGGAAGAGACCACACAGGCCATCCAGTCCAACCCCCTGCCATGCAGGAACACCCTCAAATCAATCCCGACAGATGGCCATCAAGCCTCTGCTTAAAAACCTCCAAGGAAGGAGACTCCACTACACTCCGAGGCGGCAGATTCCACTGCCGGACAGCCCTGACTGTCAGGAAGTTCTTCTGGAATCTCCTTTCCTGCAGCTTGAATCCATTGCTCCTTGTCCTGGTCTCTGGAGCAGCAGGAAACAAGTCCCCTCCTTCCTCTATGTGGCATCCCTTCAAATATTTAAACATGGCTATCATGTCCCCTCTTAACCTCCTCTTCCGCAGACTAAACATACCCAGCTCTCTAAGTCTATCCTCATAGGGCATGGCTTCCAGGCCTCTCACCATTTTGGTCGCCCTCCTCTGGACTTGCTCCAGTTTGTCAATATCCTTCTTGAATTGGGGTGCCCAGAACTGGACACAGTATTCAAGATGGGGTCTAACCAAAGCAGAGTAGAGTGGTACCAGTACCTCCCTCGATCTAGACACCAGACTCCTATTGATGCAGCCGAGAATTGCATTGGCTTTCTTGGCTGCCGCATCACACTGCTGACTCATGTTCAGCTTGTGGTCTATGAAGACTCCTAGATCCCTTTCACACGTACTGCTATCCAGCCACGTGTCCCCCATCCTATATTTCTGTATTCCATTATTTCTGCCTAAATGTAGGACCTTACATTTCTCTTGATGTATTGTTTCATTTACAATTACAGCTGCTTTAACATGATACTCTGAACTGAGGGAAAAGAAAAGGTAATAAAAGAAACTAGTACTATCCCATAAATATGTATTAAGCAGAAGTTAGTTTCTTCTTCTCAGTATGAAAATGGAAGCAATCAGGTCACATGCACATGCATGTGCTTGCACACAAACTTTGTATTCCTGTTAAGTTTACAACGAAACTTTGGCTCAAAGAAGTGGACAAAAACATAGGAGAAGTCTCATCATATGAACAAGTTTGCTTGATCCCTTGAGAAAAAAGGAAAAGAGAGGAAAGAACGAGACTGCTGTTAAGAAAAATGATGAAACCACACTTTAACCAATCTGTTTTATCAGCGGTTAGCTAAGCCAATGAGAGAAATTAGCTCCACTTCAGAGAAGAAATGAAGAAGCAGAAAAGCAGCCTTGGAGATTGGTCTGCACTGCTGGTAGAAATAGATTTGTGAAATGGACTATCCCATTTCATGGCACAAGTGAAGGAGACCATTTCTGAATTTTTTCCCTGTTAAAAAAAAACAAAAACAAACTACCCTCTTTTATTTCAAAAAGAACATCCAAAAGAAAAGTCCTAGCCCTGCTGCTTGACTACTGTTCCCCTCACCTAATTTCATGGAAACAGGGGAGAAAGAGTGTGACCAAGGTAAGGCAAGTCAGCTGTTGTGAGAGAGATGCAGGAATCAGATACTGACAATGATTTGTATGGAAAATCTTCTGAAGCTGAAAAGTTGGATTTGCAAGCCAGGCATTCAAATCGAAATATGAATATCTTCAATTTGGACAATGGAACAACACACTATATGTGTCAGAATGGGTCATCTTTGATCGAATAGATGAAAGTATCAAGGTTCATGTGTATGGAATAGGAAAAACAAGGCTTAAATATAAAAGAATGAGAACTGTTCTGAAAAACGCCATTGGGCAACATAAAACAAATAACTTTTAGCAATGTCTTATATGTTCCAGATTTGGAGTCCAATCTATTATCTATTAAAGATCTAATAAGAAAGAACTGTGATGTTAATTTTAAGGGCAAAGATTGCATTGCCATTTTGATGGGAAACTTATACTTCAGGTAACTTCAGCTGAAGATCTGTAAGTTGTTGATTGCAAAATAGGATGTGCAAAGATTACCAAACAATGCAAACATGAGAACTGTCTTAAACTATGACACAGAGGGATGAAACCTAGAGATATTTATCCTACAAATGAACTTGTAAGGGCAAATTTAACTAAAGATCTACATATGAAAGACTGATATAAAGAAACAAGATGTGCTCATTGTATGAAACAAAAAGGTCAGCAAGTGTGCCCTCTAGAGTCAAATCACAGTGAAGTCTGTGGACCCATGAAAAACACAAACAGTTGGTGGTAACAGATATTTGCTGACCATTATTGATGATTACAACAGATATGTAATCACTTATTTGATCTGAAAAAAGAACCAGGTGTTAGAAATGCTACAAGATTATGCAGCAGCAGTGAGCAAGAAATTTAACAGAGAGCCACAACAGAACAGATAATGGCGGTGGATTCACTGAAAGTTTAATAGAGGAATTCCTATGAAAGTAAGGTGTTAAACATGAGACAATTGCCCCGTATGTCCTGGAATAGAATAAAGTGACAGGAAAAATCAAACTCTAATAGCAAGGTGCATCAGGATTGCCTGCAAAACTTTAGGAGAGATAGTCACAACAATGGCCTACTTGCAAAATGTACTACCAACTGGCCTACTTGAAAAATGTACTACCAACTAAAACCCAAAAGACCACATCTTATGAACTATGGAATGGACAGAGACCAAAGAGTGGGAAACCAAAGAAATTTTTGCATATATCCCAAAAGAGAAAAGAACCAAACTCGACAATTAAATAGAAGTCTGTCTATTTATGGTATATGTCCCAGGATGCAAGGACTACATAATCCTGTACCCTATAATAAAAATATTGTCATAGCCAGAGCAGTATGCTGTGATGAGAGTGAGAGGTCAGGCACAGAAGAAGTGTTGGCCAGCAAAATCTCTACTCCAGTTCCAGATGAACAAGAAGAAGAACCCAGTGTGACACTGAAGCTCACCAAGGAGACAGTTAATCCACAAGAAGGGGATGCAGATGTACAAGTCAGATGCTCAGACAGACCTAACAAAGGAAAAAAATTGAGACATCTTTCTTATTTTGCAAGATTGGAAGAAGTAGTGGAGCCATTCACATGGGCTGAATTAGATAGGATGCCAGCAAATGAAAGAGATCAATGGAGAAAAGATGCAGCTGAAGAAACTGAAGAAGAAATTAAGACCCTACACAAGAACAAAACTTGGACCCTTGGAGAACTTCCAGAAGGAAAGAATGTTTTGGAATGTAAGTAGATCTTCAAGATCATAATGCAGAAGAAGAAATTCAGAGATAGAAAGCCAGACCATTTGCCAAAAGATACTGATGAGAGTTTGGAGAGGATTACAATCAGACTTTTGTACCAGTTTAAGACCAGACTTTGCACAATATAATAAGAATGCTTTTAAATATTGCAGCAGCAAGAAAGATGCATGCTGAACATTTAGAGTTAAAGACTGTTTTTCTACATGGGGAAACAGAAAAAGTTTATTATATGGAGTAATCTCCAGGCATTGAAGACACAACTAACAAACATTTCATATACAAATTTCAGAAGAGTGTTTATGGATTTAAACAATGGAATGGAACATTCAGTAAGATGCTCCTTGACAAGTGGTTTAGCTGAGGAAAGTTTGATAGATTTCTGTACTGAAGATACAAAGAAAGTACATTTATTTTGACCAGTGTTAATGGTATGACCATTTGCATAGAGGAAATAAAAGACAGTGATGAAGACATAGGTCATTTAAACAAAGAAGTAGTAGTGAAACTAGGAGACTTCACAGATAATCTTGAAATACAGATTGAATGAGAAGAAGACGGAAGTCATCTTCTTAATGAAAAGTAAAAGATGATAGAACTACTGAAGCATCTTGGGTTAACTAAGGCACACCCAGTTAACATTCCTATGGAGACCAACTACTGGAAGCGCACTAGAGAAAGTGAAGCCTTACTGAACAAAAGCCAACACAGAAAAACCGCTGGGAAACTTCTGTGTATAAGCAAAGTAGCAAGATCAGATATATCAGATTTTGTGTGGAATAATCAGCTCACCAACTAAATGTGACTGGAATGCAGTAAAGGGAGTAGCCAAATACCTGAGTGGAACAGCTCACCTGAAACTTTGATTGCAAGCTACCAGCAATCCTAAACTAACAGGATATGTAGATGCAGATTGGGCCCATGATGTCATTGACCAGAAATCTACAAGCAGATACCTATTCTTTTATGGTGATGGAATGACTGATTGCAGCTGTCTTTTGATTCTGTATAGTACAATCTGCTCTATGGAAGCTGAATATGTCTCAGTCTCAGAAGCATGCAAGCAACTAAAGTGGATACTATTAGATTTATTAGGAGCTTATTAAGCTAGAATATTGATTAATATTTATTAATTAATGATTAATAATTAATAATTTTAGTCACTGAAAATGAAGAAGTTTACCAGCCACCTGCAATAATAGAATATTGCCCAATAGAATATTGCCCAACAGAAGACATGATTGCAGATGCCATTATCCAGGGATAATTATGAAGCTCCATGGAAGAAGATGAATCTTGTAGACCTGTGCATGTATCATTATCAAGAGATGTTAGAAGTGCAAGAACACTTAGCACTGAAAAGTCAAGAATGTCTCAGAGAAGTCAATAGTAATAAGGTCATATAGTCTGAGTGACCCAAAGTCATCTCCCTTCTTACTGTACTTATCCTGACCCCTCTGTGATATAAACTGCTACTCTTAGAGATTATATTAGCATTCTGAGTACCTCTGCTATTTTATGGAGTTCCCATAATAAGTCTTTTAGTTTGTTTCTCCAAGCCATTGGTGTCTTTACTCCATAATCAGGATCTTTAACCACTCCATACAGTCTTAAGCAGTAACCAGATCTTGGAGTTGTTACTTTTTATATTACGTTTGCATAACTGGGGGGCAGGGGAGTACCACAGACTATCTATTGTTCATGATAGTTAGTTTAGTTCTGGAACTGAACTAATTTTTTTTAATGCATCAACATTTCATTGGACCAGATCTAGCAATATATTGGTCCCTAAAGAAAAATCTGAGTTCATATTTCAGTAGTCTCTACTGTGTTCCTACTTCATGAATTTTATGAAAGCACTCCCAAAGAACATTACATTTGCTATATTCTTTCAGAGCTCTCTCAAAATGGCTCAGAGCAGATTGATGCTTGAACAGAATGTCCAAAAATAAGAGGTGAGGAGTCAGGAAATGGGGCTTTTGTGCAAATAAAACTATCAGCAGCTTCTTATGCCAAATGCAAAAAGAGAATAAGCAATCAGCAATTAAATGGAACATTTTCTATCAGGTTTGTAGTGGCCTGTAGTTCTGACCTACATTTACAATGGTTTTTGATGACAGTGGGGTGGGGAGAACACAGTTGGCAATCCTTCTTCAAATCTTATAAGAAATATAAAGAGTAGTCTATTCAAACAAGGCAACAAAGTGGGATCCTTTAAGAAGTTTAGCTGAGATCAATCACTTTCACTGTACTACTAAGCCTTCTTAAAGAGTACAATATAGAATAAACTTCTTATTAACATGCTAAGAGTAGAAAGCATGGCATCCCTTTAAAAAAAAGTTTCAGATAACTCTAAAACAGCAAATAGTTGTAAGTGCCTAGTGGATCATGCCTTCAGTGGCTGCACTCCCTAGATAGGTGGAAGGAGGCTGCAAGTAAAGATGCTCATTTCAGCCTTTTTTTTTTTTTTTGGTAACAAAAGGCCACAGCTTCACCCTCTCAGCTAGGGGATGCAACATGCCTGCTGACAGGCTTCCTCCTGTGGGCTGTGACAGCATGCTTTAAGGTTTCCTTGCCAATCTAGTCCAGCAGGTGGGATATAAGAAAGCTCCATTTTCACTCTTTCCTTCATGAGTTTTTTTCTGCAAGTGGTGGCAGGGGAGCCACAATAATGACCTTGCTTGCTATCTGTGAAAACAAGAAAGAAAGAAAGTGACTTTCCTCTTCTTCCCCCTCTTTCCCCAGTTTCCTCCCCCTTCTGTTATTCTGAGGCCCAACCTTGTAGTTAAGAGTTTTGGACTGTGACTCAGCACTGTGGCTTCCAAGCTAGAGAGAGAGAGAGAGAAGCATATTGGTGGCCTATTCAGTTTTTGGAATCATGGACCCTACAAAATGGTGGACAGCTCAAAAAGCAAGGTGCTAGGTAACGAAGGCAGCAGCTAAACACTCTCCATCCATGATTTCTTCCTTGTTAGATGATGAAGGAAACATGGTCCTGTATTGGCAAGGGGTTGAATTAGATGACTCTTCTAGTTCAGTTTATATTTTATCTAATTAATTAATATATACCTTACCTTTCTACTACAATGGGGCCCAAGGAAGCTCATAACACTATATTAAAACAAAGTACAGCTTAAAAGAAACATTATATTAAAAAGTTAAATAAAAAAATATTTAAAACATAATTATTAGCATAAAAATTGTTCTGTCTCAGTCCTGCACAGCTGATAAATCAAACAAACAAACTGAATATCTCCCAGCTTGTTACTTACTTCCAGGCAGTAAGCAAAGAGTCATAAATAAAGTTCAACATAAACAGAGTCCAGCCGGGTCTCATGGCAAGGGGGTATCCAAGGTCAATCTGAGCATTTGTCAAGGCATCCAGCAAGATAGCAGGTCAGATAAGCTCTGACAACTCCTGGAGGGGAAGGACACCAGCTAAATAGGTCCAAAGCTTAGTGCAACTGTGCCTTGATTAACTGTTGCCAGTTATAAATTCTGAGAGAGCAACACTGAGTCTCTCTTTGCTGCCTGTGCTGTGTGAAGCTGGGTCTAAGTACGTGTTCTTCTTTCTGAAGAGGCAGGACTCTCTGTTGGAGTTGGCACCACCCCCTGTTCTGTTTCTGGCACTGTAACCTCTCTCTGTACAGCAGGTCCTGGCATGCCTTCTGTTTCAGCCTCTGGTGTGCCCTCTGCTTCAGACTCCATGGTCTGGAAGCAGGGCATGAGAAAAAATACAGCACTCTCACCATTTAACATCCAAAAAGTATTAACAGTTAATAGCCAGAAGTCTGACTAAATAAACAACCAGTTAATAGCAGAAAAGTCTATCTAAAGAAAAAGTCTGTGTCTGTTGGCAAAAAGAGAACATAGACTGCAAGCTAGGCTCCTGTAGGAGGGAGTTCCACAGCCTGAGGACAGCCACTGAACAGGCAGCATTGTGACTGTATTGTGACTATGATACCAGATTGATGATCCAGGATGACTTGAAGCTTTGGAAGCTCTGATTGTCCAGACTCATTTTTCCATAGTACAGAAGAAGGAAGCAGAGACCCACAGGACACAATGAGAATGAATAACTAGATTCTTGTTCACTGGTCAAATCTGGAGCAGAAAGAAAATGTTGCAAAGGGACTTGAGGATAATCCATGAAGCTGTTCTGATAAGAATCACTCCTGTCCTCCCTCGAGTGGAGAGGCTATGTGAACAGCTACCTAACTTGGAGCACATCTGTATGTGGGGGTGGGGGGGAACCAGGGCCAGGTGAGCTACAAGAAAAGTGCAGCAAACTGAGTTGCTGTCTCATGGCTAACAGAGATCTGTCCTGGTCTGGAGGAACTCCCTGCCTCAGCACGGCACAAGCTGACACTGTGAGCTCCCCCTGCAGATATCTCTGAAAATCTGTAATGACAAAGAGAAAGAGTCCATGTGCTTATGTGTCTATTTACCTGCCTCCATGAGCCATATCTCTTTGGGACATTCTGCCAGGTGCCTCAAAACTTGACAGAATGTTATGAACTTCCCCTTAAAGCAGGTTGATAGGTTTAAATAATTCAAATAAGAATATCAACCTTCTTTATGTAGGAAAGATGAAAAAAGGAACATAAGGGAAAAGAAAAAAAACTTTCCTACTTTGGATACTAGAGATACTTAACATACTTGACAGTTTATTATTTTTTTAATTTCTCTTCTTCCTATACCTTTTTTTTTCTTTCCCTTGGTGTCTACATTCTTCATTCTATTAGTTCCCTAGTAATGTATTAGCCTGTTAAGTTGATTGGTATAACTGATTGTTTTTTTTATTTTGCCCAGCGTTTATTATTTATTGTATACTGTAAACTTTGTCTGTGTCGTGGATTATGCTATGCATTACTTTATATTTGTAGGATACATATGTAAATATTTCAAGAACCGGCTTTTAATAAAAATATTTTTTTTAAAAAAATTGGCAGAATATTTTGTGTAGCTGTCCAAACTGCAAAGTTATGTTTCAAGTCAAAAGTTAAAACTTGAGGAGTAAAAAAGAAAATGCCAGCCTCTTTCAACCTCAATCTCACTACAGTACTCCCTTGTCTTAGTCTTTCATATGGAAATTCATTCTCCACTCCACAGCCCTTTTAAATATTTTTAGGTCAAATAAAGCAACCCTTGTTTAACCCCACTTTCTGTGTTTGGTCTTATTTCATAGTTGACCCTCAAATATATATACTGCTTTTGTGGGGAGAGGGAAAAGGTAGATTCAGGGGGCCCTTTGGGAATATCAGACACAGACCTGGGTAGTGCTGGGTGCATTTTAGCTCATAGTTCAATAACATGGCCTTTTTCAAAGCCATGCTTAGCACCTGTTCAGTTATTTCACAACTGCTGAGAAGCTGAAGACTTTCACAAGGAATTTGATACAGAGAACAGCTTAGCAGATTCATTTTCACAGCCTGGGGAAGAGAGACTAAACTAATGTGGCACATGCATGGTTTTGATAAAAATATAAATAAACTAACTCAATCCTTATTTGACCTTCCCCTCCTTATGATCCTTCTAACTTGGCATCAGGTTCATTCACCACTGCCACTATTTACCTCAACCAAACCAATCTTTCATTTTTTGTAACTTTCAGAAAACCTTACAGAGTAGATGTCTGCTGCTGTATTTGTTGCTGTTCTAACTAAAACAAAACAAAAAAAACAAAACTGGGGACAAAAGAAATGTCATCTAACACTAAGCGACAATTCACCATACCAGCAAACATTTTATTCCCACATATGGATGATATTCTTAAAATTCCAAGTTATATTGCAGCAATGCAAAACTAGAAATTAATCAGTTCCCCAGAAGGATGTATATGGTTCAGTACTTGTGAATCATACTGGATTCCATCACCATTCTTCTTCCTCCTTGCTAGATAAGAGAGAGGAAGCACAGATGACCCTTTAAAGCCTATTAAGATTTTTAGAAAACTATTATTTTAAAAAAAGATGGCATGTCCATATGGGCCTCACAATATCCATAATGGACAGTGAGCAAAGGAACTGAAGAGATCTGAATAATAATTGGCCAAATTATCTACAATATCACATAGCTTCTTCCTTCTTCCCCTCTCCATCATGGCCAGTTTCAACAGAGATTAAAGTATATGCAAAAGCAGTACCAAGAGACATGAGCAGTTGATAAGCAATGCTTTCTGCCTTAAGAGATCCCTCTTCTGTGAAGAGCTCTTTGCTGCCTCCAACAAACTTTCTAATCCAGTCAATTCACCATAATGGTTAGAATGTGAAAAGAAACAAGTGAAAGATTTGAAAAGCAACAAGTAAACAGTAACTTTAATTATTTTTGGAGCTGGGGTAGACTTCAAGATGGTTTTAGCAGCTATTTAAACTTTGCTAAAGACAGTTGCATCCCATTCATGATATCCACATATGTATATGTTTTGGGAGGCAGAATTCAGCTCCCTGTGCTCTTATTATTTCCTTGCTGTTGGAGCATCCCTCCGCACAAACATCTGAAGTCATGGGATTATGGGAGGCAGCCAGCCAGCTAGAGAAAGACATGATTATCCTTGTGGACCCTTGGCTTTACCCTTCTCTTCTGGAAACCAGGGTTCAAATCCCCACTCAGCCATGCAAACGTGATAGGTAACCTTGGCTGTTCAGTCAGCTGCATATTGACCACTCTCATCCCAACCTGCCAAACAGCTGTGGGAATAGAAGAGAAGTAAGAAAGTATGTAGGAAGGATATGTGGTTATACCTGGTAAATCTTTATATTCCTCCAATGTAATCCAAGATATCAACCATTGTCATTTAAGCCAAATCTAAGGAATAAGCATTTCATGCTAGTGATTTGAAAGATATGAAAACCCATATTTTTCAGTTTCACAAATTTTCTCAGTTTTCCAGTGGCATTCTTTTACCATCCATTGTAGCCTGGATTCCTGAAAGCTCCTCCTCATCTCATGAAAGCCATTTTGGCATAGTGGTTTGAGCATTGGACTACAACTCTGAAAATCAGGGTTCAAACCCCCCTTAGCCATGGAAACATGTTGGGTAACCTTGGACCAAGTCTAACTTTCTCAACCTCAGAGGAAGGCAAAAGCAAATCCATTCCAAATGATTCTTTGCCAAGAAAACCTCATGACAGGGATTAAGGTCACCATAAGTTGGAAACAACTTGAAGTCACAAAACTACAAACTCCCCAACTCCTTGAAATCTGTTACTATCTGTTCATATTTTCCCACAATATACATATTAAACTATTCATTTCTTTTTTTAAAAAAAAATATTTTCTTTACATTTTCACATTGACTTGTTTGATCATTAAAAAAAAGAGACATGTTTAATTATAACCATAATTGAAATATAATTTTTTCTCCCTTTAAAGCATTGCAGGTCTAGAAAATATATGCATTTCCAGGGTGAAATGCATCCTCTTCTATTAGCACTTTCAGAATATGAGCAATGTTTATTTCAGTACAGAAATGAGAATCTAGCCATTTTCTTTAATAACCCTAGTCCTTTGGCAATGAAACTTACAGCCTTGTTTGTTTGTTTGTTTCATCTCAAATACTTTTCTCAGATCCTCTGCAGAACTAGTATCTTTTCTGGCTTCTTCTGGTTTCTAGCTCCTGTCTCCTATCCAAGAGGGGAAAAAAAAAAAACATTTTTAAATGTGGAGTTAAGAACTGTGGTGGAAATTCACTCAATCTGAGTTGATTCACTAACTGATGCATATGCATGTTGGAAGAATACCCAGAGAAACAGGAATTTAGTTTGGCATCACTGGGTTAAAATCTCTCTTTCAGCCCCTTAAAGGCTCAGCTGTATATGGAACAACCCCTGTGTTCATCATAATACGCTCCTCTCTATCTACTAGGAGCCAGAGTGGTATAATGGTTTGAGCATTGCATTACAACTCTGAAGGACCAAGAGGGGCAGCCAGCCCCTCCCTAAACTGCAAACCCCAGGATTCCATAGGATGTTGAAGGTGGAATAATCATGCTATAAGAGTGTATGGGCTTAGCCATGCCACATTCTCTCAGCCTTAGAGGAAGGCAAAAGCAAACCCCTCTGAACAAAGCTTGGGGTCACCATAAATCAGAAATGACTTGAAGGTATAGATCATCAACAAAAACTCCCTCCTTTGCCTTTCTGAAGCTTCAAGATAGGAATAAATGCACAAGTATATGCTGGCTACTGATTCTCAGTATTAAAAAAAAATAGAGGTTTCCCAGGAAGCAGAGTCAACTGTGTTGCTATGTTCCCATTTTTCAAATAATGCATCATGTACCTTCAGCTGGCATCACACATTGCTGTTTGTGTGACCTCAGCTGAGGCCTACCTGCAGAAAATGGGGTGCTGTCTCGCTTGCATACAGTATTCAATCAACAGCACCACAGCTGCTTTATTTCTTTTCTTTTTTGTTTTGTTTTCTGGATGATTTTCCCAAGAGGGAGAAAAAGAGTCTTATTGATTAGTTCCACTGAATAGTGCTTTCAAAAGTTCTGTGGTTGTGCTTTCTCTCACTTTCCTTGCTATTTTTTTCTTTATATGCAGTTAGGTTTAATAGACAAAAATTGGCACAGTCTTTTCACCTTCTTTTTTGTGTTCTATACCCTCACTTTTTTTTCTTATTGTAGAGTACAAAACATATTTCTCCTTGCAGTGGGTCTCTGCCAGGGTGATATTTCTTTCCCGTAGGCATGGCACCATGCAGCCTCTCTATGGTTCCACTCTCTAAGTGAGAGAGAGAGGAGAAAAAGAGTTTGTTTTCATTCACTGGCAAAGGCAAACAATCTCCCTGAACCCATGTTAGATATTTCCAAATTATTATTTTTCTCCCATTATCCACTTTTGTCACTTATTATTACTGAAGACACTAAAAATGATCCTTTATTGTTGTCTAAGGTGTCTCTTTACTCTCCTAATTTTAGACTTTTGAGGAACAATATCTATATAAATTGTTAATGAGCATGCAGCAGTTTTGTTACTGCTTTACTCTTCTGACAAAATTCTTTTTCTAGTGTTCTTTATTACCCATCATATATTCCTCAGATTATGCACAGATGGAAATAGAAACAGAGAGAAGGAGAAGGAGACTAATGGCAATTGTGGAGCTTATGAATTAGTTGGGATAACCATGTAAGCTACTCCTTGCCTCCACAATTCTGATCAAAATTTTGACCTAAATAACAATATATTAATGGCATTAATTGATTGATGTAAATAAGTATGATTTGTATTAACATAGAGAAATTTGATGGGCCTAAGCTACTTAGGAATAGCACTTGGATTTAAACTATTATTAGCTACTATGCTTTCTCTTGAATTGTCACATAGTGAAGACTTCCTCTTAGGTCATTTCCACACTACACTGTGATAGCGCAATTATTCTACTTTCAACCTCCTGTGGAATCCTGGGGTTTGCAGTGTAGGGAGGAGCCTTCAGAATTGTCAGCCAGAGAGCTGTTTGGTCTCACTAAACTACAAACCCCAAAATTCCACAGAATGTTTAGAGTGGAATAATAGCACTATAACAGTGTAGTGCAGATACGGCCTTAGTGTTTTGAGATTCCCAGATCTATCAGACACAGCTGTTATGCAGACCAAAGATTTGATGCGAAACAGGGGAAAAGAAATCAGGTCTAAACAAATATATTTTCTAATTTGATTTTTTCAATTTGTACATTGCTTGTAAAGAAGAGGTACTGCATATTCCTTATAAACAAATGCTATTGCTGATAATAAGTTGAATATGATCCAGCAGTACGGTGCTGCAGCAAAGAATGCAAATAACATGTTAGCCTGCATTATTAGAACCACAATTTCCACGTCAAGGAAACTAATAGTCCCGCTATATTCTGTACCTCTTCTGGATTGTGTTCAGTTCTCGGTGACTCTTTTTAAGGAGGATATAGACAAATTAGATTGGGTTCAGAGGAGGGTAAGAACAAGTATAAAAAGTATGGAGAACAAAACATATGAGGAAAGCCTGTGAAAAGAAAATGTAGCGTCACGTGATTGTACTCTTTAAATATTTAAAGGACTGTTGCAGAGAGAAGGGTGAAGTTTTGTCTACTTCTGCCTCAGTGGATAGGACCAAGTGTAATGGTTTGAAGTTACAGGTGGGCAGATTCTCATTTAACTTTAGAAATAAGCTATTAATCTTGATAATGGTTTGGGAACAGATCTAATTACCTAGAACAATGATGGGATCTCTTTCTCTCTATGATCTCCAAAGGAAGCTATACGACTACCTACTGGGAATGCTCTAGCTGGAGCTCCTGTATTGTGGCGGGGGGGGTGGACTCAGTGGCCTATGGGACACTTTTTTATGATTTTATGAATTGTAGTATATTGTGAGCAAGACAGTGTCGTCTTCTAGGCCAATCACTGGTTCCCAGTGGTGTCATCATCTTTCAACAAAAAAATGTAATGACTGTACTAAGTAGGCTCAACATCAGAGTAGTGATGCTGGACGATATACACCAAGACTATGATCACAGAAAGACTACTACCGCAGATAGAAGCAAGGGAGATTCTACAAGGCCACTTAAATTGCAAAACAGTATTTGGCACAGCATTTATAAGCTTCCATGCTGTATTCTCGAGCTCATAAAGACAGTTTGCAAGTATGCTAAATGAGGTTCAAGAGCTGCAACAGATGTTCACCTTAATGTCATTGGAAAGTTCTGCGGTGCCAACATTTGCCAGTGTCTTGTGCCAAGGTTTTATTACCATCTAATGAGATTGGACAAATTAGCCTGTAGAATATTAGAATGGAAATGGGTGGAGAATAAGGAAATAGAAAATGCATTTTATAGAAAAATTATGGCTCATTATTTTCTTTGTCGATTGGTGCACTGACAAAGGCAAGTGAGTGGGAGAGCAGCAACAACTGCTTCGGTTTTAAAATGCAGAAATTCTGAGCAACAAAAAGCACCAGACTCACTCTCTCTTAGCAAGGATTAGGTAGAATAGGAAGCTGTTCTTATCTAGAATAATTCAGTGACTGTACTGGGCAGGCGGAATCAGTCCAGGAGCTAAAGTGAGATTCAGCAATCTCCATGCTTTGGGCCAAATTTGTCCTGCCAGATCAATCTATAGTACTTTCCAGACCTCACTCCTTCTTGGAAACTGCAAGTGCTGGAAAGGTGGTAGTCAAGTTAGTGAGCTCTGGACTCAAGGTTGGAGAAAAGGAGAGAGGAACAATGCCAGTTCAGCATTTTAAACATGATATGTGGAGTCTTCAAGGCTATGACTGAGGCCATTCTTTCTTCCTTGCATTTTTCCACTGAGAAAGATACAAGAGAACAAAGATGGCATGCAGTGATTCAGATGGTACTTGAAGGGCTTTCACCTGCTGTTTTAACTGGGGTGATGAATAGTGAGCAAAGCTGTGTACAGCTGGCTGGTACCTGAAGCAAATGCTGGCTAGGTATCTTCATCCACTGTTCCCTATTGGGCTAGTGAGAAATGAAAGAACAGGCAACTGAGGATGCCAATGTGTATCTGTCAGCTGGAGCTTGGAGAAGTGGCTCCTCCAACTGCTGGCTGATTTCCTAGGCTCACCATCCAAGTTGTGATGATGAGTGGCAGGCAAAAAAAAAAAAAAAAGGCATAGTGCATCTTTCTGTATAGAGAAAAATGAAACGGGTCAGATGCCTTCTTACAGAAGGGCTTTGGGAAGAGCCTCACACCTCGATTCAGTGTTACTCTCACATCCTAAATGTAGTTAACAACAAAGCTACCCCTCTGAATTTCAGTCATCCATCACATCCTTAGGAGTGGAGTTCTCTTAGGAGCAACTGTTTAGCAAAGCACAAGCTTGTCTCTCTCTGTGACCTTCAAGTTGCCTACCCAGTCAGAAGAAAGAGACAGATACACAAATTTTATATATAAACTAAGGACTGCTGTATGAACTGTTTAATTCCCATCTGCAGTAGGGTTGCTTAGTTTGGTGTATGCTGAAGCAGGTGTAATCTTACATTCACTACAGCATGTCAAATGCAAGCTACTCCTGACCTCAAGCAAGCTTATCAGTCTAGCTGGTTCCCAGCTGGTTTATGTTCAGGAAGCCTATCATGTTGCCACTATACACGCACCCTGAGCCCCAAAGGACAAAGCCGATCAAGTCTTTCCCCAAAGAGGATGGATTAGCTTGATTTTGTGTTGTGATTGAAAGGTATGTGTGGGCTTCATCTGCAAGTCTGATGGTTCAGATATAGAACTTTGAAGGTAAGACGAGTCAAGAAAGAGAAAACATAATTGCAGAAAATACGTAGTTCCCTTAATGGATTATTTGATCTCTAGACAGATTGCTGAGGTGGCAATGGTAGAATGTTGTAACTATCCAAAAATGACTATTTCTGTTCCTTTTAAGCCACATGAAACAGATGCCTTATTCTTTTGATAACATAGGTGTTTTGTGAAGAAGGAAGCTTCTTTTTGTTATACCAAAATACCATAATTGCTGGCAAGTGGCATGTCAGATATCAGCTTGGCACAAGTCAGGAGACAAGGAAAAAATAGTATTTCACTTGGTCCTTGAAATCTTTCTTCTGATTCTAACAAGATCCCTCAATTTATAAAGGCACAAGAAGAGATGTTCTATTTTCAGATTTTCCACCCTTACTTTCTTCTTCTCAGATTGGCTGCTTTAACATCTGCAAGGGTACACTCAGGTGAAAGGAAATATTCTATTTGAAATAGCCTGAAGGTATCTCCTTTATTATAAATAGGAGGGTTTTTTTTTATTCTTTAAAGAATGGTGGACCATTTATTGTTGTGACCATAATAAGGCAAATTTAATCATTCAATGTCAATTACAATGCGGCAGGGCTGCAACTTCAACAGTAATTTACGAACTTTAATTAAACTGATTTCAAGCTAATTTTTGGACAATATCCCTTCAATTACAGAGGGCATCTGTTATAATGAGAGCTTTGGCAAATGCCTATTTGCTTTAAAGACTAGGTGCATGTACAATTAAGCCTGTATTATGTTTCAATGTGTTTGAAAGAACACTGATGACCATGGTGTGTTACAAGGCTTAGAGGACTGTGATAATGAAGCACAAAAACACTAGGGAAGAAAAATAAAATAAGAACCTTTCCATTAAGAACACATTAAAGCCCATTAGCTTCATTAGCCAAGTGCATATTTTTCAAGCCAAAAGGGAAAACCTGACAACTATAGCTCAAGAAATAGTCTTGCTAAATTATGCATCCACGTTACAAGCAGAGATGGCTGAACCTGTCAGTTTTGCTTTTCCCACATTCTACTATTTTTAAGCTCAGTATATTTCCATCCCTCTTACAAATACCTTTGACAGTTCTGTTAAGGTCTTATCAAAAGTGAATTAGACAAACTTTTGTTTGGACAGCTGCACTTGCCAAATTCTGTAGGTACAACTATTCCCAGAATGAATGAGATCATGTTTATCTGTCTGTCATGTAACTGTTAGAGATGAGATGCCATTAAGGGAAGGAGATGGAGAAGAGACAATCCTGATTCATCACTACAAACATGGCCCAGTACGCTAGCACTCAAAAGCACACTTTGAAGGGCTGAAAAACCTCAGCTTTGATGTGCAGGTCTCTACTTTTCTCTTGCCCCCCCCACACACATGCATATACATACATGTGTGGATGTGTAATTATTTTTATCACATTTTAAAAGATACCTTTTGCATTTGGACAATTCTCATCAACACGTTGAACCAAATGAAATTCTCACCCATGCTAATTACAAATAGTCTAATAGCTTGTGGATGCAAGATTTTCTTTTCACTTTCTTTTTATATATATATTTACATTGCAAAAGTCATCATAGATATATTCTAATCTATGTTCACAGTTCTCACAATTCATTATGAACATGTTTTCATCTACACTGAAACTGTAGTACTTGGTTTCACCCAGCAAAGTGGGGACAAAGGTAATGCCCACAATATGGTAACACATGGTTGATCTTAGTGTAATTTATCCTTTGTTTCTGATGATTAATTGCCACTGCTCCTCCCATGCATAAGCATGACTCCTCTTCAGTGAAACAGCCATAGTACAATATAATATGAAATCCAATGTGGTATATTAATTACGTTAGTGAACTGAATGTAGGGAAACTTGGGCCTAAATCCAATTGCTAGTCCTAAATGGAGTAGGACTACTGAATCAATAGAATTTACATTTTGGATTACCAAGTTCTCATTGTTTCAATGGATCTACTTTAAATGACACTTGGGCCTTTCCACATTACACTGTTATAGTGCTATTATTCCACTTTCAATATCTTATGAAATCCTGGGGTTTGCAGTTTAGTGAGGGGCTTTTAGAATTCCCAGCCAGAGAGCTCTTTGGCCTCAATAAACTATAAACCCCAAAATTCCACAGATTTTTGAAAACAGAATAATAGCGCTAGAACACTGTAGTGTAGAAAGGCCCTTTGAAACAGTTCAGGGCCCCACTCAGCCATGAAGGTTAGTCACTGAGCAAGTCATTCCCTTAGTAATGTCCCTTGGACAACTCTCAGCTTTATCTCACAAGTCCATTATGAAAGTAAAATGTGCATATAAAAGTGTAAGTAAAAGTGAGCATGCACAGTGATTCTCCCTCATTCACAGAGAATAAAAGATCATTCCCCTAGCAATGCCAGCGTATCATTGAAAAAAGATCAGTATTTGCTGGTACCAATAGAAGAATCTTTGATCTAGGAGGGACAGCCATGATGACTAGTCCAAGAAGGACAAGTACATATTAATGTAGTGCATGAACTGGTAAGAGTAGTAGTAGCACTGGATGGACCTCTCTCACTTTCACTGTGGCTTTGCAATGTGTTCATGCTTGTTCACAGTGTTGTGCACTCAATTTCACAAAGGGGAAACATAAACTAGTTTTGCATAGAAATTGGAGTTTTGCTTAAACTACATTTTGAGCCAATTGTAAAGGCCAGGATAGGGAAAATGGCATCTAGTGATATATATTACAATTATACTAATTTGATGGCTTTTTTTTTTTAACTCCCATGACTTTATCTTATGAAGTACTGGGATTTGCACTTTGAGAAGATATTTAGAATTGGCTGCCTGAGAGCTCCAATGTGGTTTAAGGGAGTGTGCCAGAACATTCAAAGTCCCCCTCCAAACTACAAAGCCTAGAAGTTCCTAGGATGGTGCCATGGCAGTGAATGTGATATCAAACTCTTATAAACTACCTGTGGCCTCACACTGAAGAGGAGATCTTTCATGCAGGTTTCCAAATGCTCACATGCAGTCTTACCATGCTGAGATGAAGCAGCAAGATCTTCTGGTTTCTATTTACAAGTGATATGATTTTTAAAAAAGAAAAAGAAAAAAATCCTTCTTCCAAAAGAATACTCCAGAACAACCCACCCTCTACTTCCAAAAAGGACACAGGAGAGGTTATTGTTAATTTTCTCATTTCTAACTACAGTGGCATGAGCCATAACTAGGCTGGAGCATGTTCAAATATAAGCAGGTAGCATGGATTTTTCCACTCTTTGCTGACAGTCACTGCAGAAAAAAAAAAGGCTTCAAGTCCATTCAATGCGGAATCATTACAGCTCATGGAAAGGGCAAACTACTTGACACCTTTGCAATGTTGCACTGTGTAAAAAGTCAACTATCCTATTAAGCAAAAGGAAAACACCAAGGGGAAACTAGAAACAGTAGCTTGTGGAGATGCATCAGAGGCATACAATGAAATTGGTTTACCTGCCTTAATGGCTACAACATGATGTATAAACGGTTTATCACAGCACTGTCTGCTTCTTTTTGTTCTCTCACTCTGTGTGCATATGTTTGTGTGTACATGCATGCATGCAAATGTGCAAGGATGAAAAATGTGTCTTGTTTGGTACTTTGTTGTGCTCCAATGTTGCTGTTTACCAACTTCTGATTTCATCCTGCTAAAGCCAGCTGGTGCTTCACTTGCTACTGCTTAACTTGCAGCATCTTCCCCTGATTTATAGCCAAACACCCTCAACCAGAAAGCAATTTTTGGTAATTAGTAGTGGGATGCCTGAAAGACAACAGCGGTTGAGTTCTTTTAATTTTGCAGAGTTGATTTTATTTGCCTGCCTTTGCTCTCCAAATAAACTTCAGTAATGTTAATGGTAGCCAAGCCATTTGCAATTACTGGGATTGCAATATTGGGGAGGGAGAAGAGCGAAGGAATTGAATTTCACACTAGATCTCCTCCTCCTTCTCCTCCACTCCTAGTACTTAACAGCTTTTATTGAGATAATTTAGTTGAAGGGCACTCAGGTGTTGAAAGAGATTAGCAAGTAATGAAATTGGCTTTTGCCTGGGTCGTCTTTAATTCATCAGGTATTCTGAGACAGAAAGGTAGGGTTAGCTAGGTGGCAGGGTGAGTTGCATGGACAAAACTAGACCTGAACATTCTGTTGCTCAAATTAACCAAGGCCACATAGTAGAATGCAGAAAGGACTACTCTATGGACCAAAGGCTACAAATACCAAGCCTGGCCAATCCAGAAGTTCCATACTGAAGACTATTTTCACAGTCTGAAGTAACATGATCCTACACCCTTCTAAGTCTATACCTCCAAGGACTAAATACATTACAAGCTCACTAGTCTCAGACATATTCACAAATTGTGTTGTTTTGCTTCAGGCCCAAAAATCTTCCACACCAGTCTAGTACAGCAGAGTAAGCTGCTTTATACTGAGTCAGACCATTAGTTTCTCTAACTCAGCCTTGTCTGTACTAAAGATGGACAACTTCTCAGGGACAGTTGAAATGGTCATTCCACTACTGTGCTTCCTGCTGATGCCAAGAACATTGTTGCTGCCAACATTCCTGCTAACACTCCAATTTCCATCCAAAACTATCATGGAGGTCTGCTGGTATTTCAAAGCAGAGAATCTGCTTCCAATCCACATAGGAAAGAAAAGTCCCAAAGATTGGGTGCATAATGGAAATACCCCTGATTTCTGACATCATGATCCTATTAATGGTTGTAATACCATCACTAATTTCTGTGCTACTGCTTCTGTGCTTCACTAGCACCAGCAAATGAATGCAGCAGAAGCTGCAAAAATGTCACTGTGGAATACATGTGGTCTGCAGTCCACATGTTGCCTGTTCTTGATGTAATGAAGGAGTAGAGGAATCTAGGAACCAAGTTCTGATGAGATGACAAGATAAGGTTCTAAGTAGGCAGTGGTAAAGTATTGAAAAAAGGAAAAGCAAAGAAAATAAAGAAAATACAAGGAAAAAGTAAAAGAAAAAAGAAAATAAATATATTAAAATCCCGTCTTTAAAAGGATTTTCTTATTTGTATACCAATGATACAGTACACAACAGAGAATCATAAAAAAGGAACATTGACATACAGTAAGTAACTAAACATTTAAAACAAGAAAAAGGCCATTTATAAGGCTTTTCCTAATGAATAAAATAAACAGCAATGGAGGAGGAGCATTATATATAAAAAAATGTGTACACCTGTGAAAATGGAAAAAAAAAACAGTGGTTGAGAACATTTCAGTAAAGACTATTGGACAAAGAAATAACACCAGTATCTCTGTGGGGGTCTGTTGTATACCTCTAAGCCAGACTGAATACTCAGCTTGTGTCTCCTTAGATCAGATGGCCAAACATTCAAAAAGGAGATGCAGAGGAAAAAATGGGAAGAGTACATCTGTTCTGTTACCACTGGATGTAAGGCTTTGCCAAGAAAATCAGGTCCAACAAAGTCTTCATTTGCCTTACTGAAAACTTCATTTTCTAAAAGGTGGGAGAAGCAACAAGGCAGTTTGCAACCCTACACTCAGTCTTCACTGACAAAAAATAAGTGGTTGATCAGCTAGAAAGAATGAGGAGTTCAAGTGGAAGTCAATGACCACATCCTCTTGAGGTTTACTTTACTATGGAAAGCTGAACATCATCAGACTTGTACTGTGGACCTGAAGAAAGCTGATTTCAATAAGCTTGAGGAAATACTGGATAAGATCCTAAGGTGAAAAATGCTCAAAAAGAATTAAGTCCATAATGGATAAAAGTTCATCAAAGATGAGATGCTGAAGGCACAAACACAAACAATTCAAATGAAAAAGAAAAGTGGAAAGTATCTAAAGACAGTAGGGTGGCTGCAGGAAAAGCTTTTGGATGAACTGAGATTCAAAAGGGGGCATTATTTTTCTTCAATTTATATCCCACCTCTCTCTTATCATGGGTCCAAAAGTAGCTTAAACAAGGTTAAAGGATGACACAGCTGAAAGCCTGATTAAAAAATAATAAAAACAAATGGTTACAGGATCGAAATGTTAATAATTTCAAGAAGTATAAAGCATTACAAAAGCAACAAGGATCCTTGGGTCTCTCTTGCCTTTCCACCTTTCCATGTTCCTAACAAATGCGACAGGTCTCAAAACACTGTCAAATACCTGTTGACAGTGACTCCCATCACTTGTGGTCTTCACAGCTCTTGAGGACATACCTGTATCAAAAGTCAATAACTCAAGAGAACATTCCCACCACTTGTTGGCTGAGGATATGCAGATCAAGTAAGTAACAATAAGATACTTCTTAGGTACATTACTTCCGTTTTCCATCCATTGCCACTTTTGCTTCTCCATATCTGATAAGAGTTGCAGACACCAGCAGCTCCCATTGTAACCTGATCTTTTCTTCCTCTTCCTTCTCCTTTCCATGGCCAAAGTAAAGTTTACATTGCTGCCTGGAGCTGTTACCATACCCTCCCACCCCTCCTACGAGGTATGTGATTTTCATAAATTGAATTTATTAATGATTGGAGAACACGATCAAGGTCATACTGACCAGAGAACATGTTCAGTCTTACACTGGCTTGGAGACATGTTCAGAGTCATGAAAGTTCAGATAGGATTATGCAGAAAACCCGATGCTGATGCGTTTGTGCTAATCCCTTCACCAGTTCAGGCTCTTGGCATTTTTTAGTACAAAGAAAGACAAACTGACCAGATTGATGAGAAATCAGAGACCATCCCCTGATCTCATCCTATGGAGATGTTCCCTATACAACCTACCTGACTGAACATTAAGAGATCATCATGAGTCCAATCAATGTTTTCTCACACCAGAGTTAAGCAATCAGCTCAGTCCAGACCCATTTGTCAATCCTGTGGGAAGGTCATTGCAGCTTCACCAATATAGCCCTTCAGGGCTATACCCTAGCTTTGATACCAGCCAATTGTAACATGTAGTACATAGTGCTCCAGATTGCTGTTCCTCTATGCTACCCTCAGATGCTGTCTGAATTCCTCTTCTGTGCCACTTTTTTCAGGACTGGTCTCTCTTTCCATCCAGTCTCTCTCTATCCAACCTTTTTTGCCTCACATTCCAATACCCTTGTGTGGTTCTTAAGAGTGTCTGATTTCTCATGTGTTTGTCAATTTGAATAAAATACTTTGTTTACCTTTGTCTGGAGTCCTCTCTACAGTTAGTGCTGATATACATAAGATCCTGCCCTTACCCTCCTCTCACAGGCCTCCTATAATTCCCCCAAATTCTAAGGAGACATTGGCATTGCTAGTGGACCCCAACATTCTCCACCTCTTAGGGTAACAGGACATCCCATCTTGCTCACCCAGATACAGTGCAGCACCCCACCCCAGCCAGTTATTCTCTAAACATGTGTTTTTAAAAAATGCCTTTGTCTTCTTGGAAGAAGAAATTCCATAGCATGGGAGAAGCCAATAAGAAAGGCCCCTCACCAAATGAATCAGTCTCAACAGAACAAGAGAAAGCTCTTTCTTGAGACTCTTGAGACCTGGACAGGATTATATAGCGAAATAGTTTTTGTTCCACCTTCCGCAGCAGCTTGAATTGTTCCTGTAAGCCAACATGTAGCCGGTGAAGCTGTTTCTGTAAGGGAATTGTATGTTTCCTGTAATCAACCCTAGTCAGTACTTTGGCCACAGAATTTTGGATCCTCTGCCATTTCTGAACAGTTTATTAAAGCAGACATACTTACAGCATATTACAGTAATCTGAAAATGATGTCTTCTAGGCATGTATCACTATAACTAGATCTGATGTCTAAAGGAACAGGCACAGATGGCACACTATTTATAACTGTACGAATGCACTCCTGACCACCACCAACACCTGGGCATCCAGGCTCAGGCATGAGTCCAGGAATGCACATAAGGTATAAGCCTGAGATTTTGTGGGAGTGTGACACCCATCCAGCAAAAGCTGATCCTTATTTCCTGAATGAGCCAGGATCATCTCTATCTTGTCTGGATTAAGGTTCAATTTTTTCACCTTCATCTAGTCTATTACTGAGAGCTGGCACTGGCTGACACAGCTTCCTTGGAATTAGTTGAAAAGGAGAGATAGAGTTCAGTGTCACTGGCATACTGGTCACTCTGAACCCCAAACTCAAGATACCGTTTCCCCAGCAGATTCATGTATATGTTTAACAGAATGAGAAGAAACATGAGGAGCCCAACAAGCCAACATCCAGGTTGTCTCTCAGTTCACCATTTCAAGAAGGATTGGAACCTTTGTAAAACAGTGCCACTAGCAACTCATAGAAGAAGGATAGAAGGGCTGATGGTATCAAAAGCTGCCAAGAGGTCCAGCAGAATCAATAAGGATGCACACATTCTGTGAAGTGTGTGATGTAGGTCTTCTACCAAAGTTATCTCCATCCCATAACCATGCCAGGAGTCAGATTGAAATGGAACTAGATAACGCATTTCATCCGAGAACTCTTGGAAATGGGAGACCAATATGTGTGCTGAAACCTCGCCCAAGAATGATTTTGGAAATTGGCTGGTAATTCTTCATTATTTTGGATTTCAAGAAAAGTGAATTTATGTATGTCTGTATGCATGTATGTATTTCAGTAAAGACTTCACCATAGCCTCTTTTAGGCAGGATAGAAACTTGCATTGCCACCATGAGGAATCAACTATCCACCCATCCAGTTGCTCTGAGTCCAGCATGCATGCTCAGCATACATGTAGTGGCTGTCATCTCTTGAAGGATTTTTTCCAAATTGAAACCTATCCAAGCAGTAGCAAAGTTTACATCCTCAGGATTGTATCAACTACAGATTCCAAGTCAGAGCACAACTGCAATTTTGTCTGCAAACTGTACAAATCCTACATGGCAGGCTGCTTGAGCAGTCTGTTTCTCTTGTAGGGAAGATCATAAAAAAATCCTTAATCAATCAGGACACCTGTACCAGACAAACTCTGTGCAGATGCAGTGAAGACAGTGTTTTATTTTACACTGCCACTACTGCTGTAGCTTAGGCTTTCCAATGAACTCCAGTCCATGTTCAGTCAGATCCATGTCAAGTTTTTCACCACTGATTCTCTAGTCCCTGTCCCTCCTGTTTTATCGATGACTCTATCATAGTAAGCCATGGTCCTTGGTTAGCACCTCTCTGTGGGAAAGGTTGCTCAGGAGTAATTGTGCCTACCATTCTGTCTGTTCTCCATTCCAAGTGTTATGCTTTGATATGGTTTAGTTGGCAAATATTAATTGACATAAATATAAATTATACTCTGATATGGCTTCATGGCCATGCTGGCTAAGAGGAAAAAGCTGGCTGCACACATGCATTGCAAAATCAGGTCAGAAGAGACCTCAAGGCATATTCAAGTCATAATCAGGAAATCACCAAGAAATTCCAAGAATAATGAACTTACAGTTAGGCTCCAATGACTCAACTTTCAAGAGACAATAGTGTCCAAGATATTCCCACAGGATGACTAACTGTGGTAGCTCCTCTCTTCTGACCAAGTCAACTTCCCTTTTGTCTACACACCAACAATGAAAGAGCTATCAATGCTACCCACTAGCCCATTGTCACCTAATGCTAAGGCCATTTGCTCATTCCAAGTCCCATGGTCAACAATCTGGACTCCCTTGTTTGCTCTGCCAGAGAACCATTGCACTTTCACCCTCCAGGCAGAAAAACAGTATTTAAACCTTAGGTTTTGGCCAGTCAACTCACAGTACACCAATTGCTGGTTGGCACTCTGCTGCCCCAATTCCTGTTCATGTACTGTTTTTAGACTTGTGTCTAAGCTACATCGTTGCTCTTCTGGATTGATGAATATCACCCACTTCACCCTAAAATCTCACTATTCCAAGCTTTCCTTCCTTTTCCTTCAGTTAACCTTATGGGGTTGTGTGACTGCTTGGATCTTGTGTGTGTGATTGCAATTCCTCCAATAAAACAAATAAGCTTACTTTTGGATCTCCCGCTGGTTCTTCCCTGCACCAATCCTGGTAGACATAGGTGTAAAAGATCTTATAAGGTTACCCCCCCCACACACACACACAGGTCTCCTCTTTGAGCTAATATTTCCCACCATTTCACGGAGGCTCTGGCACCATGGGTGGACCCCTGAGTTACCCACATTTTGGGGTAACACAAGTAGTGATATGTTCAAGATGATGGTACTGTGGAATGTTCCTCCACATCAAAATCACTATCATTCTGCTCAGCACAGAAAGCTAAGACTAGAGTGTGCTGCTTCACAGAGAACCCAGCTGTACAGAGCTGGGAGAGGTTAACCTCCTCTCACACACTTCATCTAGTCAGGTTTTTGTAATACAAGCCAAGCTGGCACGCCCATCCGAGATCAAGTCCTGGACAATAGCTGTTTTCCCATTTACTAACCTGGCATTCAGCGGAACCATTTTCAGCCCAAGAGACCTCTTGCCAAGGCTATCCAAGCTAGGCATAGAAAAAATATTCACCATTATTCTGGATTTTTTTTTTTTTTAAAAAAAGGAAACTGGTCAGAAAGAATAGCACAATGGTAAGAATTTGTTCATATATTTTTTTTTGCCCAGTATTTGCACTTTTTGCATTTTTTGCAGACATATATTGCGCAAAAGAACATGTGAGCTCTTTGTCTGATGAACACATTCTTGAACCATACACTCACACACACACACACACACATATACTTTTGTGCAAAAACATTATTTCCAGACAGCCACTTTTTGTGTATAAGATTGCTGTTTTCTGCACATAAAAACAACAACCTTACACAAAAGTCTTGCATAAAAATAGTCTCATGAAGGGTTGGTACAAGGCTGCACTTCTCTGCATAAGTTTGTATGTGTGTGTTTGTATGAGAAATTTTTTTTTGTTGCTGTTTTTTAATACAACTTTTTGCATCAGATTCCTGTTCTTTTCACAGAATAAAACAATTTTCCACAAAATCCCCAAATATGGCTGCCTAGAAATGGTGTTTTTTGCATAACCCTCCTCCCCATTCTCACACAAAACCTCATATTTATTTCTGTAAAGAATAAATTCCTGCAATACTTGGGATGTGTGAATAGATGAGAACTGCACAGAATTATTTGTTTTCTCTACAGCAGGAACTGCAGAACTTATTCATCCTTGTTTGAGAACACAAAATAGTCAAATATTTGCATCCTTTAATCAAGACTGTCTGAAGATTTCGGGCAGCCCTCTGACTCTCTCAGTGATAGTGCTACCTCTTCACTCCATTTCTCACTCTATCCATCATAATTTCAAGTGCTGCTCCCTAGTCTACTTTCCTTTTCATACTCTCAGAATAACCAATAAATTCAAACTGCAAGATTCCACTTAAATGTTAGGAAGAACATCTTGAGAGTGAAAGTTGTTCAATAATAGAATGAACTGCTTCAGCAACTGGTGGACTCTCCTTTGTTGGAAGTTTTTGAAAAGAGGCTTAGCTGCCATACATTCATTCTTGCAGTAGATAACTCTTGGAGTCCACTCCAGGTCTACAGTTCAAAGATCTCATGATTTTATAAGCAGCCTTGCTAGCACAGCTTCCTTCCCCCAGGGGCTTTTTGTCACATTGCAAGTAAAGCAGCTACATTGGCAGCTTTGCTTCCTGTACAGTTCATCCTACTGGGTTCTTCCAGAGCATTGCTAGATGGCATATTCACTTCAAAAAATCTGTGCATCTATGAGGCTTGCCATACGGAGAAATAAGCTATACACAAACCACCCTTTTTAATGCAAATACCTGTAAATGTGTACAATAGAAAAACATATACAAATGTTTCATACAAAATTTGTACAAAATATGTACAAAGTATAAGAAATGCATACAAAATTGCACACATTAGAAAACATTCATATGAATTTCCATGGGAAAAGAAAACAAAGTTTTGTACTCTGATACTGAATAAAAGATGGGATGATGGGGTATGTAGCAATAAAAGAAATGCAACAAAAGAAAAATAGTTTTTCACATTCCTATGGCCAACACCACAAAGTCAGTAAGATTTAAATTTATGCAAATTGCCTTTATTTCTGTATGAGCAGGATAAAAAGGACATGCTTAGATATCTCCTCAAGAAAAAAAAACATTCTGAGAAATTTCAGATAAGCGCTAAACAAGAAGATAAATAGAGTGTTTATTACTGATGTAACATCACTGCATCCAGGTTTCGTCACTCTCACACGGTAAATGGGACAAGGAAAAAAAACTTGAAACAAGAGGATGAGAGTTTTTTGCTGCTGTTCTGTGCATTTTTAAGACTGATTTGGGGCATTTCAGAATATGGTGCAGAATTGGCAAATGTGGTCATTTATGAAACAAGACAAAAAGTATCATATTTGCCAATTCTGCAAATTCTTTTACAACACTGTTTTTACAACATTCTTTTTAACACTAGATGGGTTATTTATATCTTCACAGCCAATTGGTCTGTGCTTCTAAATTTCTGTTGTGGGCTAAGTTTCACCAAGGGAAGAGTCACTAGTTTTGTGAAGAGACATTTGCACAAATGTCAAAGCCTCGGTCTTGCACTGAAATCTAGATGTCTTAATGGCATTGGAGATTCTTCAACATGCTTTCTTGCCACACTGAGATATCTAGTCTACACCAAGATCTTCTCAACAGAAAGGTGTTTTTTTAAAAAAAAAAAAATTGCTAAACATGAGTACCATTACTTCCTACAACAGGTAAAGTGATAGCAAGTCCTTTTAATAGTAGCAGGCCTAGTGATGTCGACAATGAAATAGCACTAGAACAGGCTCATACAGGCCAAAGTCATTCTGTGGTAGGACACTGGTGAGAAAAATAAGGTTGCATGCCCTTACTCAGGAACAGATTGTTAAAAAAAAGATATTCAGAAAACTGTAGATCTGAAGGGGACCAAGGAACAATTGAAGAAGAGCAGAAGATAAGACATCCACCTGAAAGGCTTCATAATCAAACATCTCTCTGCAAGGTGATGACATAATTGTTCTGTGTTGCTCTTCCTTGACATTAATCACCTGGTTTTATTATATCAATGTAGCAACCTTTCTTTTCCTTGTCATGCAAATGAAACTTTGGAACTTTGGATTCCTTGAGTATCCTGTTTTGAATTAATATTTGATTTGGTAGATTCCCCACTGAGTACTGCAATAATTATACAAATTGTAATGTTAATCCCTTGTATAAATAGTGCCATTGGAGAAAACAGCATTATATACTTCAGTTCTCAGAGAATAATAAGGATATTAATGGCATGGTTGATACTTGGCAACCCAGCCTTCCTTAGCCTCTGCTCACTTGGCAACTGGAACAGCAAAACAGCAATGAAAGCCACACACATTTCTGGCCAGGGTTCTATTTCTAAAGTATCAGAAAGAATTTGGCATTTAATGATATGCAAAGTGTTGTTCCTGCTTGATTGTAGCATAGTATGTATGCCTTCGAGCATGACTGGAAGTAATTTAACAATAGGAATAACAGGCATTTGGGAAGAAACTAATTTCATATGACTGCTGATTGCAAGCGTAAGCTGTGTTCATTTGAAAAAGGAGGCTTTTCTTTATTGTGCTGTGCAATGTTGGATATCAAGAGGATGGCCAAGTGTCCCACTTTACAAAGGATAGCCTCTCATTTGAAGAGCAGTTAAAGGAGACTTCTCTACTGGAAGGCATTTCCTATCACAGAGGCTAGTTTTGGTGGGTCCAGGGGGCAGTTCTTCCTATCCAGATATTTGCTTAATTCATTTATAGCCCACGTTTTCCCCGATGATATGACTCTAGGAAGTTTACAACTTATTAAAAACAACACAGTTTAAAACCTATATAAAAGCACCAATAAGAAATCTACTACTTAAAGCTGAAATTCTAAACAAAAAAAGCTTCCAGAAAAACGTAAAGCCATTGCCCAAATTCAACAGAAAGCAAAAAAAAATTCAAAAGCCAGTACAATAACATCACCAGAGAACACAAATTGGACTGGGGGATATGGGTGAAAGTTACAGGTACTGGAATAGGCTGGTTGCTATGGAGACAATGCCTACAAGCAAGGAGGAGGACAGTGTATTCCCACAGGAACCCAATCTCTGTATGTTAACAACTACAACAACTACAGATTGGCTTGGGGAATATAGGGATAAGTTGTAGGTGGTGGAATAGGCTGGTTGCTTTGGAGATGAGGCCTAGCAGCAAGAAGGAGGACAGTGTACTCCCTCAGGAACCCAAACTGTGTATGCAAATAACTCTGAATACAGATTGCATTGAGAAATATGGAGCAAAGTTACAGGCACTGGAGAAGATAGTTTGGTGAGTTCTTAAGAGGAAAATAAAAACACTGGGCAACACTGAGTAGATATGCTAGTATAAATTTAAGAATTAATGCTATTTAAAAAAGTAAAACAATTTGTAAAGTTAAAACTATTAAAATTCATGAAAAGACTACATGCAAACCAACAGAACAACACAGCACACCATTCAAAGCCCATCAGAGTCAATTTCTAAAGGCCTGGTGGAATATAACTATTTTACTTGCCAATGGAAGAAGAGCCAGGAGGAAGACATCCTAGCTTCCATGGGAAGGGTGTTCCAAAGTCTAGGAGCAGCCACTGAAAAGTTCCCTTCCTCCCTCCCCTGAAATGAACCCAAGAAGGTAGTGGAACAGAGAGAACGGTATCTCCTGAAGATAGTAGACCCATATAGGGCATCAATGGACTCATATAGTGAAATATAGTCCTTGAAATTAGTTGGCCTCAAGAAGTCGTCATGTGTTTCATCCTTTCACAGTTCAACTGTGAAACTCAGTGGCAATCCATGCTGATGAATCCTGACTCTCCTCCCCTCTAAAATCAATCAATCAGACAAGCTAAAATATCTTTGAAGTAATCAGAAAACACTTCTTCTGAAATCCTTTACCACATTTACCATTGAAATTTGGGGGGGGGCTGGTTTTATGGGGAGCATGCAAACAGAAAAACAGCATTGGGCCACAAAGGAATCTTGGGCTGTGAATTATCCATCCATGATACATTTGAAAGGCTGTGAAGTGTATAGCCCATCTTAAAATTAAGAACTCTAAAAAAGTTTAGGAGCCTTGAACTTGCTCTACAAAAGTTCAACTTGGACTGCAGTCCAGGCAGACACACAATTCTAGGTCTGTATGTCTAAATGCCCTTCTTGTAGACAAGATCAAATAATTTTAACATTTTTTCATCAATGCAAGAAAACCATTGAGAACTGAAGTTTTCCAAGGCTGCTTGCTACTTGGAAACTATTCTGCTCCAAACACAGAAAAATTCATATGGGTTTGTTTGCAAAGAAAATGGCCTTTTTTGCACAGAAAGCAGATTCCTTGCAAAGAAAAAGCACATTCTGTGAATGAAATTTTCTGTTTGGGCTTTAGTTTATCTAAACATCAGCCTACTATAGGACCATTATCCTTTTTATTGGCGATATGATGGCATTACTTTATCTATGATCTGTAATTGTAGTACTCCTTCTCCATTAGTAAGAGAGATATCTTATTTTTAAAGCACATCATTTTCTTTCAGAGGGTCCCAGTGTCAATCCCTGTTCTCTCTGAACTGGTCTGGAAAAAAATCTCATATGAAACCTGGAGAGCGGTTGGCAGGCAGTGGACCTAATAATGATGCACCAATGATCTCGTCCAGTAGTCTGATGTAGTATAAGGCAACTTAGGTGAAAGATATAAGAAAACTGGTAAGAATTGATTTTATTTAAGTGGGGTTTATTGTATGTGCTGCTTCCTAATGCAGTGCTGGACACCTTATGACCCAGATGTTATTGGACTGCAGTTTCTATCAGCAATATTCAACATAGCCAAAGTAAAACATGGTGGGAGTTTCCATCCAACAATATTTATACACCCATAAATCCATGATCTCTGTCCTAAAACATGAAAGAATTCATATGTATGATATAAGAAAGCTATTTATTTATTATTTATTTATTTAATTAATTCAACTTATACTACACCTTTTTTCTGCGATGAGACCATGGTGGCTTGCAAAATTCTTTTTTTATTATTATTATTAAGAGTTTTATTCAACAAAAATTACAAACAATCATACACTTTAACACATATATTAAAATATCATTAATTCTCAATAGGAAAATTTAACGGAAATAGTCTATTCTCATTCGTTCTACTTCTCATTACCCTACCCACTTACCAACCAAAGAAAAGGGAAATAATTCCAAATAAAACAAAAAATAATGAAGAGACAAAAAGAATAGAATAAAGAAGAGCCTAAAACAAAATAAACAACAAAAGAAGGTGGATTAAGTCAAGGACAGACAGAAAGAAGAGAGAGAGAAAAGGGAGGGGGGGGAAGAGAAAGAAAAAAGAAAAGAAAAAAGATGATAATAAAAGCATAGGAATACCAGAAATTAGTAACTAATTACCTAAAATAGTCATTAACTTACCTTACTATCTTACTAACCTTCCCTAAATATTCTCATTCATTCTGCTTGCAAAATTCTAAGATGAAAGTTGAGTTAAAAGAACTTATTTTAGAAAAATTTAAAAGACAATAGAGTAACAATTCTGCTTAAAAGGCACATGTTTAAAATAGTCTAAAATACATCACAAACATATTCACGAAGCTTTGAGAAAAAAATAAGATTGTACTGCTTTGGAACACCATACTGTCATATGATTAGAAGTCTAAGGCCTGAATAAATAAAAATAAGAAAGAGAGCAGAGAGAGGGCTAACTAGTCCTCCCATAGAAGGGAGTAGCACAGCCTAGGAGCAGCCACAGGTAAGGCTTTCTCCCACACTGTTACTCTGTTCTCTGGGGGTCCCGGGAGGGGCACCCAAATAACCAAACAATAATAACACAACTTTCAGGAAATTAGCTGGAGCACTCACTAAAGCTAGCGAGAGGCAGGGTAACGTAGCAGGATCTTGCAACCCAGCATCTACGGGGTCAGGTCAGTCAAGCAGTCAGACAGTTTTAAAATAGCAAAAATGATGTTTTATTAAAAGACAAACAAACAGTAAAGACATCACAATCACACCGGTAATGGAAGAATTGGAAATAGGGATTTTCAGGGAAAATGGGTGATACGACACCTTTTCTCGTAGTCCTGAAGAAAGTTGAGGATTGCAAGGAAGAAGCTCAGCGTGGTTCGCTGAGGGGAGCTCGCCGGACAAAGCGGCAGCAAGGCGGTCTGGAACTCGGGAACGATTCGAGGTGGTCTTGGAATCGGGGGGTTTATATAGGGTGAATTGTGACTGCAGGTCATGCCTTACTCGGTGAGAACAATGCGAGTTTGGAGCGGGACAAAGCTTTGGAAAAGGTCAAGTTTAAGATGATTGGCTTAGTGCGGAATCAACAATAGTGTAGCCAGTATGCAAATACAAGGTGCTTAGTTTGGCTTTGCAAGAGTATTGGCTCAGAGCCGGGCGGCTTTGTTAGCGTCGCACTTAAGCAAAAGGGTGTTTGCAGGAGAGGTCCCTGAAGCAATGGAGTGGCTCTGTTCTGCCTGCCTGGGTGGAGAATGGAATGTCCAACAATTACCAGCCACGCCTGTTTACGTGCTTGTCCGGAGGCCTCGCAAACACGTGGAGTGGGCTGGCAGAGGAAGGCCGAATGGGTTTGATATCAAAAACGATATCGAGTGCTATCACCGGGTAGGCCTGGGCCGAAGTAACAACACCTTCACCAGACATGCCTCAGATGATTATAGAACAGGCAGAAAGCCCTCTCCCAAGACTTTAAAACTCAGGCTGGCTTATACAGGGAGATATGATTTTTTCAAAAAAAAATAACTTGGAACCAAACCAAATAGAGTTTTAAAAGCCATTAACTTCACTTTGAATTCTGCCCAGAAATGGGCTGATAGTCACACAAGCTGTTGCCCTAAAGGTGGGTGACTCAGGAGTCCAGCTGCAATGCCAATGTCTCCATGGAAAGGGGAGGAGTTTATTACTCAAAAAGGGAGACCTGCAAGATGGGTGTAACTTCAGAATCTTTTCACTTGTGTATACTGTTACTAACACAGAGACACAGTTAAAAGAATATTTTATTGGAGGAAATCTCAAACACACATAAGATACAAGCAGTCTCACAACCATATAAGGCTAACAGAAGGAAAGGACAATAAAATTGGTTAAGCAAGAAGTTAGGATGAAGTAGGCAATATTTACCAGTCCAAAAGAGAAGAAAGTTGTGGTGAAATGGCTCAAACACAAGAGTTTGAGGACAGCATGGAGGAACGAGAGTCTGGGATGCAGAGTGATGCCTAAGTGCTAGTGCATTGTAAAAATGATCTGGGTTGGAGACATATTTTGATATCCTTTTTCTGCCCTGTAGGTTAATGGCAGTTAATGGCTCTCTGGCAGAGCAAACAAAGGGGTCCAGAGCTGGCTAATGTTCTTAATATTATGCAACAAAGCATTGATGGGAGTCGTGATAGCTTCTTAATGTCTGGGCAGGTGAAGAACAAAGGGGAAGTTCAGTAGGAAGGAGGCTACAGGATGTTGGTCATTGTTCCAAACAAAGGTCTGGAAGTTTTGGTAGCTATTATTTTCTAGGTTAGTGTTGTTGATAGGATCATCTTATTTAGTCAAGTTCTCCAACTAATCCTTAGTGAACTTATGACCTGGCCATGCCTTGAGGTTCCCTTTGACCTAATTCTGCACATGTACAGCCAGTTCTCTTTGCCAGCATGGCTTTTCAGCCATAAACGTATGATTGATATATGTGCCAATTAAACAAAATCATGGATTAGGGGGTGTAATGCATGGTAACAAAGCAGTTATCCCCTGTAATCAGCTCCGGTCAGAAGCCCAGCTGCATGAAGAAGGAAATGAAAGAGAAAGGGTCAAAAGATTCAACAGAAATGAAATGCATCATAGAACAACTAGAGCATAGCAAAATAAGGAGAAGAAAGAGGACAGGAGTCTTCTGGCATCTTTAAGATGAACCAAACTACAGTCTGCTTCTTCAGTTGCATCTGAAAAAGTAGTCTGTATTTCACAAAGACATATATACCAAAATAAACTGATACTCTTGAAGATGCCAAAGGACCCCTTTTCTGCTTCTTCTCTTCTTTTTATACTGAAAAAGTCTTCCTTGGCTGTTTCTTTGAACAGAATAGAGCAAACACTTGAGAGAGATTTTGGAGGTTAATAACACAATCCTAAGCATATTTACCCAGAATCAAGTCCTGCTGTGTGTGAAGGGGATGATTTTTCTGATAAACCTGTGTCTCAGATGGGGGTCATTAAGCTTACACCAATCAACAAGCCTAGCTCCAGATTTCCTCTTTTTTATTGACAGTGAGTCTCCAGATCCCAGAGAAAGAAAAGTAATATTACTACATTCATCGTATAATTATATCTCTTCATCTTCACATTTGCCAGCATAACTAATAACTATATTTGTGATATTTTATAACACATAATGGTGCTTCTTTATGGTTGAGTGGAGTTAGAACACTGGAATAGATTTGTTGGATTTTTTTCTATTGGACAAGCCTTCTTTGTCTTGTTTAATTTTTTTTTCTTTACCACATCTGTGACCTCATAGGAATTTCTGTTTTCTGTTGTTACTGTTTCATCTAAATGCACGTATTTATTTTATATTCTGCCTTCCTCCCAATTTGAGACCTAAAGTAGATTAGAATGCAGGTTAAAATAAAACCCAACTAAAATAATGCATAATATAAAAGTTTAAAAAACAGTACACCATTACAATGAAATCTCTTAATAACAATAATGGTAGGCATTCTTTTAAGCTATTTAATTCATGGTAAACTGATTCATGATCATGTACAGGTGAATTTCAGTGCTGCACAATGCTCCATAGGGGAGCAAGACATAGCTGTATCTCCAGGACCATTACACAAACAGAGACAACAACATGACCATTGCACCACACAATGGGCCTCAAGAGAGCTATGCGGCTCATTGGACTGTGGGAACTCCCACTGCACATTGATATAATGCAGAACACTTGGATAGATATTGCCACAAATCACTAAATGGGGTTTTGTATCCCATGAAGGACACAACTAGGACATCTTAAAATAACAAATTATAGTGTATGAGGCAAGATCTTGAACAACATTTTCTTAAAAATAAATACTGTACTACATGGAAGAAAAGAAAACCAGGAGTTCACTGATTAAAGTGAAGGAAGATGCATCTAAATTCATTCCCCCAAGCACTCTTGGTTCAGAGGCATTAGCAATTCTCCAAATCTATTGCTTTCTCCTCTCCAAATAAATTGCTTTCTCTTCACCAAACAAAGGTCTGGTCCCTCTCTTTACTAGGTTTCCCTTTTCTTTCACTAGACAAGGCCATCAAGATCTCCACTGCAAGGATCATAGTTCAGGTCTGGGGTCCTTGTTAACCACTGGCTGGCTTCCAGTGGAACTGCTACAGATTAATAATGTGGGGGGAGGTTGCCTTGAAAACACTAGATTCCGCTTCAACTTGTGTGACAAATATAAATGTTGTTCTCCTTTAGTAGATACTATAGAAGTAGAGGCATTTTTGCAGCTAATCTCTTATGAAAGAAGCTTTTTTTAAAAAATGCATCAAAGATTCATCTTGAAATTAAATAGCTAAAAGGATGCCTACATCTTTCTATTTTTACTTTTTATTTTTTTCTGCTGAAAGAATATAGCCACTAGTTTAGAAAATATGACTTAGTGGTCATTTAATTTTTTTTTTCAGCACTACACTTTTGCACACACTTAAACAATATCTGATTTGCTGGTAATTTCCTTCTTTGTACATTAAATTACCATCCTGGTTTCCTCAGCAGCAGGTCTAGATGATAGCTAGCAATAAAAAATGAGTGCTTCATACATAATTAGAGTGATTCAGACCAAAAGTGTTTGTTTCTTAACATTATTTTTTTTAAAAAAAACAACTGGGGTGTTCAATTACAAAACACCAGTAAAACTTGCCGGACTAAACTCATTAAGAAGTCTGAGAAGGAAATTCCAGTATTTAGAAAATTGCACTGAGGGAGGCAGAAACACATACTTTAAACCTAGGATGCGACACTTTCGGTTCTGTTGCTGCATGCAGCCATCAGCCTCATTTAAAAAGATTTCTGTATTTTTTTTTCCAGTTCAGATATATGGCAAGAATGCTCTTTCTCTTTTCTAGGAAGTTGTTGGGTATGGAGGAAGCAGGAGAAAAGGGAGCTAGTAAAAACAGAGAGAAAAAGATGGTCCCACGCACATTTGATCCTAGCCCTTGATAGACAAAAATGATTTCCCTGTGCAGAAGCCCAACAGATGAATTGCCTTTGTCTATTTGTTTAAATTAACTTATTGGGCTTTACTTTCTAGACCATTTCCGCACAGGGCGAGGGAATCACCCCATGATGCTACGCATTGGACTTTTGGGCTCCCCGGTCCGGTCCACCCTGCTCTGGAGCAGTGCGTGGCCGCCACTCCGCACAGCTCCGGGGATGAAAATGGTGGCTTTTGGTTGGCTGAGGGTCTCGACCAACCACTGAAGCTCGCTAGCCTAAAGCCCGCCCGCGGCAGATCACAGGCTTGCATGAATGTGAGCCTGCAAATCTGCATAAGGGAGCAGGCTCGCAGTGGCACACTCCGTGCTTTTGAAAGACCTGTTTTTAGTGGTCTTTCAAAAGCATGCTGGACAACCACTTGAGGTCATTCCGGAGTAGGCTGGGCTGTGGATCTACATTAAGTAGGTCCGACCCAGTCCGGTCCCAGGTGCAGACGTCCTCCCTGGAGGACGCTCTGTGCAGTTTTAAAAACCCCATGTGGAAATGGCCCTAGTTTCAAGATCAGTAACTAAGTCACCATTGTGCTCTCTGAAAGTCATTTCCAGACTCTGTTATCCTATCATGGGGTTTTCTTTGTTTGCCGTGATGCTCCTCTGAGGCAGAGGCAGTGTGATTTGCCCACTTCCCAGTGAGTTTCCATGACTGAGACAGTATTTGAACACAGTCTCCCAGAGTCCATTGTTTTAACACTCAGTCTAACAGTCAATGGGGAGTTGTTGAGATGGTGGGAAGACCCATCTAGTCCTCAAAAAGAGAGTCTCCTCCAGGGCTCTGGTGCTGCTCCACTTAGAACTAGACAAACAACCTGGTCCTTGACTGGAATGACTACCTCACAGAGTTACTAGTGCAAACTGTTTAGCGGGATGAGACTCACATCGCATTAAGGAAAGGCATATCATATACTTCTTCCAAAGGAATTGGACCATATACCAAATTCCTTCCTCTGTTGTATTGTCACAATAATACTGTGAGGTAGGTTAGGTTGCAAGTCAATGACTGGTTCAAGTTAATCAATAGAGTTGCTTAGCTGTGAAGAGGATTTTAAGCCACTTTTCTTCTTCTTCTTAAATCCCAAACTCTAACTACTTTACCATATTATTTCTAAGTTCAATGTACATACTTAAAAACATGCATGATATTGCTCATCTTTCCTTTTAAAAGGGAAGTCCAAATAGATTTAAGATCTTAAGATCTAAGGGCATAGGAAGAGACCTGTTAGATGAGATCAAACGCAGCATGCTGATTACACAAAGGTTCTATTCTTCGCGCTTCCAACCAAACTTAATGAAGGAAATCATCTTTGGAACTTCTCCTCCATTTCATAATTGATAGTGGTTCCAACAGATGTTTTTTTTAAAAAAAAAATAAGGAGAAAACATCTTCACAATTAACATGCCCTTTGTTTCATAACTAATAAAAGGGACCCAATAAGCTTGGAGGAAAAAAAACAACCCTGACTGATCAGTTCATCTAATATAATCAGTTACTTAATGTAATGTACTTAGTTTGAAATCTTTCTCTGATGGAGAAAATTGTTGTCACACAAAATTCAGCACATGCTTTCTTGTATTTTATTCAAGAGGGAGGTTACATAAACAGAAGAAAGAGAGAAACTTTTGAATCTTCAGGCTCTCCTAGGCTTGTTGCAAATTTACCTCCACTAGAGGGCAAGGCTATCTCATTTTAGTGCTAAGTAAACTATTAACAATACTATGAACAGAACTATGAACAATACAATTTCCGACTTATTAAGACATTTCATTTTGGAAATACTTTGGACTCTGTTAGCCAAACAAGATGCTGAACAAGATGGACCCTTAGTCCAATCCAGCAAAGTGTCTCTTATTTTCATAGGCACACTTCATCAGCCTTTGATACTAGCAGTCTAGCAACATTCCAAAAGGTTTCCAGATGTGTCAGCTCACCATCTGCCTCTGAGAAGTACTGAATTTTTACAGGCTTCCGAAGTGTGCAAAGAACACTTGTATGTAATACTTTTTTTTTTTTTGACAAAAGAGTACGGCCCTTTCCGCATGCGGCGAGGGAAACGCTCCCTGCTGCTACTTACCGGCTTTTTGGTGGGTTCGTTTGGGTCCGTTTGGGCTCGTCACTCAGCACTCTGGTGTCCAAAATGGCAGCTTCTAGTTGGTGGAGGCTCTCCACCAACTGGAGAAGCTCGCCAGGCAAAAGCCCACCCCCCGCAGATCTGCAGGCATGCACTAGTGCACGCCTGCAAATCTGCACCGGAGCGTTGCAACGGAGCAACATGGGGTCGTGCACTCCGTACTTTTAAAAAACCTCTTAAAAGAGTTTTTTAAAAAGCATGCTGCACAACCAGTTCCAGTCGCTCCGGAGCGGACTGAGGTGCGGAACTATGAAAAGTAGTCTGCCCCAGTCCACTCCACGGTGCAGAAGACCTCCGTTGGAGTTCGCTCTGCACCGTTATAATAGACTGGTGCAGAAAGGGCCTATGTTTCTATATTCTTCTCAGCTATTTGAATAGGTCTTATTGTATCTGTTGCTGGCAGAGAAGACTGTGAAGTAAATCTGTGTCACAAATGTAACACGTGGCATCAGGAAGATTTTATCTATGTAGCACCTAAAATATTTTTCCAGATGCAACACTACAGAGGCTTTTGAGAAATTCAATGTTCTCTGTGTAAGAAAGGTGTGGGTAGCCTCACCCAGGACAGAAACAACCTGGATATCAAGGGAAGTGATTTTTTCTGCCACTAATGGAGTTTACATTTTACTGTCTGGATTTTATTACTCTTTGTTTCCCAGTGCCCACATGGCCAAAGAGGGGAGTGGTCTCTGCCTGCATTCATATCCCTCCAGACCATCTTAACTGATGAAAACAACATATTGACATAACGCAGTCTGGTGACTCTAACATAGCCACCCCCACACACACACTTGTCCTGTATGGTTGCCTGATGAAGAAGCCAGTGGAGCTTCAAAAGCTTACAGGATGTATTTTCTGCATTTTTGAATGGCCAAAGAAAGGCATTGCTCTTTTGTGGATTTTGGAGGTTGTTACACATGACACATATTTGTGTGGGCCTTCAAGTTCCCTGTTGACCTATGGTGACCCCATTAATTTCATAGAGTTTTTTTTGCATTTGTATCATTACAGCTTCTCAGTGAATGACCTTTCAGAAAGGCCATTTCTGCATGGCATTGCAGTTCCGCTATGGGAACAGGGTGGCAGTGGCTTGTAGGTTATGCTTTCACACAATGTCATCATAGTCCCGCTGCCATCCTGTCCCCATGCGTGGTGATCACGGGATATTTACTTAACTGATTAAATCCATTAAGCTTCCACAATCGTGCCATGCTTCTGTACTTACCTGCCATGTGGAAGGGCAGAAAGCACGATGGAGGCACTTCTTTCCCTGGCGCCGCATGAGAAAGAGCCTGACTGCTATGCAGAAAGCAGATGCCTGTCACTTATGCTCCCTTCTGCAGGGAGATGGTCAGGTGCAGAGAGGAATGTTCCTGTATTGCTCCTTCCCAGCAAAGGCACTGCCAGGATTGCAACAGGATGACGTGGGAGAGTGTTGTTGTGTGGAAACGGTGACAGTTACAGGCACATCCCTTCTGCAGTCTTTCCATATGTGGAAAGTCTGTTTGTGAGGCCTCCATTGTCATCTTTATTCCTGTATCTACCACAGGGTGATAGTAAAACTAATTTACCTCACAGGATCGAGTGAATGTGGGTTTTTGAACACTGCCATAATATAGAAAGCATTCCCTACCACAAAATTTTCATACTTAGAAAGAATACTTAGCAAGAATACTTTGCAGGTATATAGATTCCCTTGAAAAGATGTAATGTCTTTATTGTTTCTGTTGCTAGTTTAAGAAATAAAGCTTCCACTCTGTTCCTTTCTTCACATTAGATTGATTTCTTAGTCTCATTGGCCACCATTCCTGAATCAATGAGGGGTACTGTGGCTGATCCACTGTCATGAATCTGCATATTAATCATGGCAAAGAGCAAAAACAAAGAAGGGATTAAGGCCAAGTAGCACAGATGGTCTGTAGGCCTCTCACACACCAATTGCATGCTGTTGGCACAAGCAAGTGACTGAAGAGTCTTGCTGGGGGATCTATTCTGAAGCAACATACAGGCTGGAAGATAGAAAGACATTATATATTCCAAAGGCAGCCATTGTCTGTTGGACATACTTAAGTAAACAAACAAACCAAATTGCCTTCCAGAATCTGCCAAACGTCCTTCTGGGAACAGAGTCACACAGGAGGGTTTAATGTGTTGCTTGAGCTTCCTAGAGACACCACATGCTCTCTCAGTTCTTATTTACCAGGCTCTGTGAAATTTATCATTCTGATAATCTTGTGACCACTGTTTGTCCCTGGTTATTCATGTATTCTATGTGGCAGGAGACAGTGTCTCCCTTGTCCTCCTTTTCCTTCTTCAGAGGGTCTAGACATATAAGCTGGAATCATGTTGGTGCACTCTACTAGTGTAACTATGCTATTGGTGTAATTATGTTGGAAGGGAGGAAAAAGGCTATGGGGACTGCAGCCAAGAAGGAAATAAAGCACTGCAATCTGACATATGCAGGTGTAAATCCTCAGTTATGCCTGTACATGTATTCTTTGGGGCACTGTAGAAGGAAGGATCTGGTACCTCCTTCCACAATACTCCTCACTCTGGTCATGGAACCACAGACACACCTCAGTGCCCTCCATCACTCCTTGTTTTTGAGGCTGCATTATGATGTGCTGTGGTTTCCAAAGCACATCTGGGGAAGACAGAGGCTGTTGTTTCCCTTCCAGGGCAGAATGCACCCAGGGCAGAATTGTAGCAGATTTAGCCCAATGAAACAGAGCTATACTGGGAAGGTATCTCAAGCCACAAGTACTGCTAAACTAGGGATGTAATCAATATTGGAAAATATTTGAAAAATGATAAAAAAAATGGTTTGTGAGTCTTGAGAAATGCTGATGAGAAGAATCTTGGACTGATCAGAGTCTTTGCAGTTCAGTACTTAATACTGTGCAAAATTTGCATGTGGTTGTTCTGCACAGAAAACCAGCAACTTCTGTGAAAGAAACAACATGTTTTGTGTGGAAAATAATATATGCAATGATACCATATGTGTAACTCTTCTTTCACATGTTTATATTCAACAAAAATGCTGAGTTGTTTCTGTGTGGAGCACACACATGCTCAACATACCAACAGAATTCTAACCTGTATTTCCCTGCCCATTATTATTTGGGGCATGGCTTAAACAGTATTCTAGTTGCTCCAGTAGAAGGAAATTATACTTATTTAATTCATTTTGTTGGTGCATAAAATTGGTGTAACTATCTCTCAGTACCAACTACTTTTCTAAGCAGTAATGTTAGGAAGATCAGTTCCTTGATTAGTTACTTTAATGCTCTGAGGAAAACATGGCCTCATCAAAATCACCATTGTCATCAAAGCCACAACCTTTCACTGGGAACAGGAGATAGAGGGGGAGGGACATCTACAGTTTCATGGTGAAGGGTATTGCCTAATGAATAGAATTATTTGTATTCATGTCAATTCTGACTTAGGAAAAGCCTATCATAGGATTTTTGATTGGTAAGATGTCTTCAGTAGAGTTTTCACATTGCCTTCATCTTAGGCTAAGAGAGTGTGATGTGCCCAAGGTCACCCAGTAGGTTTCCATGACTGAGGAAGGATTCAGGCTCTGATCTACCAAAGTAGCAGTATGACACTCAAACAACTATGCAGCACCAGTTCCTGAGAACAGAGTAGGAGCTGAGCCCACACACAAACAGCACAATGGAATAACTTATAAAAGAGCTTAGATTGGCACTCTGCTTGATGTCTTTCCACAGGCAAGTAGAGAGAGAGAGAGAGAAAGAGAGAGAGAGAGATTTCAGCAGATCTTTAAGGACTGGTTGTTCAAGAGGACTGGGTCTTGCTGAACTATGCTGAATACTATCTATCTGTGTTTTGTTTATTTGTTATTTTTGATAGTTACGTTTTTCAACTTGTTTCAATTTTATGGATAGTTGAATGACACTGTTAACTTTTGAACTTGGTACAATATGTCATATTTTGGACATGTGATGAGAAGACGTGACCCATGAGAAAAGACGATAATGCTTGGCAAGAAGGAAGGCAATTGGAAAGGAAGAAAATTGCATTACAAATGGGTGGACTCAATCAAGGAAGCCACAGATCTAAATATGCAAGATCTGAGCAGGGTTGTTGATAGCAAAGTGACTTGGAAGTCTCTCATTCAGAGCTGAAGTCAGCTAGAGAGCCATTAACAACAACATTTAGCAGCATTTCTTTTTAACTGTTGTAAATCACTTTGAGTCCTATATTGGGAAAATAGTGGGGAATGAGTCATGATGACAATGATGATGATGATGATGATGATGATGATGATGATGATGATAGCAGCTTTCTACAAAGCTTAATAGGCTTATTTTTCCAAGGACTCAACAAGGAGATGCAGAAAAATATAGTGAAAATGTTCATCTGTTATCCCTATAGAAACATGTCAAACCAGTCTCATGAACAGCTCAAATATCTGGCTTCAGCCCACTTTGACTTTCCAGTCACCTTGTTCTTCATCCTAAGTTTATGTTCAAACCTGAGCTTATGTATTGCGCCATAATGCATGTCAGTCTATTGGATTTAACCTTTACACAATAGCTATATTAATCCACCTTATTTCCTCAATATTTTTGTGCGTGTTGCTGTGGAAAGGTTATTCTTTATATGTTACCCTTCCTTCTGGATCATAGTCAATATATATTGGGTCTTTTGTCTTGAAGTCCAAACAGTCTTTCTTTTGTCGATTTTTTTAACATTGAGTATTCATAGCAATAAGCCTTATTTACTCATCCCCTGCTGTGCTGAAAATAACATTAATATGTTCAGCTGAAAAATCATTTCCATTTTGTGATTATATTTCCTCACCTGACTGTTCCTGCCCCTCTGCAAGAGAATGCTTTACATTATACAATGGGACTTAAAAAACCAAAACTGATCAGGAGCTGCAGTATACAATTTCAAGTCCATTTTTATGTATATTTATTCTAAACCTAAATCAAGTTCTTGATTTCCATAAGTGGCCTGCATGAGATGGAAACCTTCTGCCACAATTTTTTTTAAAAACGTAGACAGCTTTGATGAACAAAATTGATAGGTACAGGATGAACAAAAGAATACTGATGAAATACACATAATGTAATGCTTGATCAAAAGTGGTGAACATGTTGGATAGTTGGTCCAAAACTTTAAAATGCTCTCCAAAACTTTGTAAGATATTCTATGGAGTGAAATTAAAGAATATAATCAATCTTGCATGTGAAAAATGCATAGACATCCACTCTGATTCCATGAATACTAGCTCAGAAATCAGTATTGGTGTGCTTAGCTGAGATTATCTTAGTACTGCTTTTGGATCCTTGCATAGCACTCGTGACTCCAAATACCTTTTACTGTTTGCACCTGGTGTGAACTACAATCTTTTTGAGACACGGTAATACAAGCCCTAGCAACCTCCACGTTAGAGCAGTGTAACGCTGTATGCATGGAATACATTTAATCTAAAAATGTTCTGACCTCTTTCAACCCACATTATTGAGCTCTAAAAACATGGAGAGGCAACTTGTGCATATGGGATGGGAGAACTGAGGTAGAAAAAAATTCAGGACTCTTTTTTGCCCCCTTTCCCCTGCCATCCTTCTTTATTTCCTCTTTCATAATCCTTTGCCTTTAAAAAAACCAGTGATCCTCATTTCGCCCCTTAGCACATCACACCACAAAACATCTGAGAAAGGATAGTCCTTCATAGTGCAAACTTCACAATGTATCTGGAAGGATGTCATTACCATGGTGCTTCCTTGCTGAGATGCGGATAGAAAACAGCCTTGGCTCAGCTCAGGATTGTTGTCACATTGTTGTTGTGACAAAAACTGGGTTGTTTCCTTTGTTAAAGCACAAAACTTCACAGAAGAAAGGGAAGATTCTGGTGCTGACTGGATTATCAAGTTTCTGCCTGTCACTGTAGGCCCAATGCTTCCTTTCTCACATCACTCTATTCCTAACAATGTACCAAAGGAATTCAATTTAGCAATTTCCAGCCTGCAAAAACAAATTACACCTTTGGGCAACACATAAATGGAACCCCCATTTTTGGAGGCAACATTTCTATATGGTGAGAACATAAAATGAGAACATAACACTTCCACGTCCTAAATGTGAATCTCTCCTGTGAATGTTGGAAATAATGGATTATGCTATATGAACTTTTGGTATGATCCAGGAAAGCAGTCATATTGTGCTTTTTTTTTCATTTGGTCAACAGCTGTTTAAAAGGTAACAATTAATACATGACATTTTGCCTAGAAAATGGAAGTAAGAAGGAATAATAAATAAAACCACAAAGCATCTGCCAAAGCAGGCCCAGTGACAAAAGGCTACCTCTTGTTAGTCTGGTGACAGCTTCCAGATGTCACACAGTTGGAGGCATTTGCTAAAATCCATCTGAGCACCTGCAGCTCTCAGAGGTGACAAATGCTAGATAAAAAATGTGTCTACCAGTGTTAAAGGGAAAAAAAACACATAGCATAGAGGTAAAAGATTTGTTCTCTTGGTTCGCATGGTCTAACATCTTAGCTATTAGCTAAGTGCTAACCTTCATGACACCCATTTTCTCCCTTACTATATATGCCAGTCATTCCTTACTTCTGTAAGATTCTCCCCAATCCCATATTATTCCACTGCTAGCAAAACATCCATTGTGAAGATGGATAGGAAGTTTCTACAGGGAGGACCTATATAGTGTGAAGGTATATGGGGTAGTGTGTTGGAGAGAAGCGTTTTTTGCATACTATAGAAAGATCCACCTGTCTGCAGTTTCCTTACTGGTGGAGGCTAATGTTGGAATCCTGTTGATGAAGCTTTGATGTAACACTAGGTAACATTTGGTATTGCATATTTTACATACTGACACAAGGAATAATCCAGTATGCACTCATGCAAAAAGTTCCCCATTCACCTGCCTTGACAACTTGGAAGGGACATTGGAATGGCCAATGTAATGCCCCACCAGAGCTTCATGAGGAACATTGCTGTAAGTATACCAGCAGACATGGGTCAGTAGGAAAAGTAGAGGGTAGGCATGTGATAGTTTTGCCTGGGTGTCTCCCAGTGCAACCTTTCAGCCTTAATTTTAGGGTTTTGTCCCTTTTTAACAATTGTATAATAGGAAAAGGTCTATTCATTGGACAACAAATCATACCCTGCTTGAAGTTGGTATGAAAAACAGGACCTTATTTTAGTATTTTAAAATATTAGATAGATGTATAGATAGGGAAGAGTAGCTACTAAATATTGTGCAAACCTAAACCACAACTGACAGATAATCTGGAATGCTGAAAGTCATCATTTTAGGCAGTAACATAGATCTACAATTTCCTGAAAGTTCATGCATTCATGCTCATGACTTCCTGATTCTTACAATAAGTGGTGATTTCTCTGTGTGCCTCTGACATCACAGTTTAATGATCGTAGATGAAATATTTATTTGTTTAGAATATTTATACCCTGTGCTTTTGCCAAAAGGTTCCCAGGGCAGTTTATAAATCATTAAATTTGGCAGTTCCCTGCCCTCTGGTTTACAATCTAAGTAAGATATGGCACACAAGGAACAGGGTATTGTTGTTGCTGTTATGTATCTTCAAGCTGTTTTTGACTTAAGGTGATCCTAAGATGAAACTCTCACAAAGTTTTCTAAGGGCTGAGAATGTGTGGTGTGCCCAAAGCCACCCAGTAGGCTTCCATGGCCAAGAGGAAAATTGAACCCTGGTCTCCAGGGTCATAGTCCAATGCTCAAATCACCACGCCATGATGGATCTTGGAATGTTATTGAAGAGGGGATTAAGTCCAGCAGTTACTGGCTGCTCTTCTCTCCCACAGAAACCAGAGCAATGGGAGTTCGAACATGACAAGAAGGCCTGCCACCAGCTGCTGGGTGAAGGCAAGATGGAGCTGTACCTGGCTGCTCCTCTAACTCAGAGATTAGAACAATGGCCAGAGCTGGAATGTGGAAGGATGGTCTCCATTCAAATTTTAGTATTAACTGATGCTAAGAGATCACACATTCATCTTCATGCTATAAAGTGATAAGAAACAAAGTAATACCATTGAAAGTCCAATGAAGAAGTAGATGGTTCATAATTCAATCATGAGTTTCTATCATTTTCCATCTCATTCATGACATCACTCTGTTTATCATCCAATCAGACCTACAGCTTACTGTAAAATATTATTAATTCTACCTACGATAGGTAAAGGAATTTATCTCTCCTGAGATTGCTAGCTGAGGAGTACAAAGCATATATGTGTTCAGATGATCTTTGATGGGTTCCTATTTAAGTCCACTTATAGATCATCTCATTTATTCCATTAGGAAATAAAGTATTGCATTGCCAGCCTTTGAGATTATGTATTGTTAATGTTAGCTTTACTTTTGCATTAATCGTATCCATTATGCATGAGGCAACTCAGGGGGTAAGGTTGTGTAGCAATTTGTGGTTTGGAGACTAAATGGCTGTCTGAGGGCACTGCAGAAGTCTTTGCGAGGGCTTCTTTCTAGAGACACTGGTGTGAAACTCCTACACTGTGCCAAATGCATTTTTGCAATGAATGACAAAAGGTGGAAAGAAGAGCTCCTGTTTTATTGCTCCTGTTGTCAGCATTGTATATCCTTTGTAAAACAAGCCTGCAGTGTTATGCTAGATACTCAAAATCTTGTAATGTCTATCTGTAGCATATGGACATAGCATGCATGGGAGTGTAAGAATGAACATCTGATCAGTGCAAGCATTTTAAAACTCCAGTCTTACTTTAGTCTATTACTCATAAGACTCCTCTCATTTGGACTGTCATGAATATCTCTTTTTTTATCACTTTATAACATGGAGGTGAGTGTACGAATTCTTGGCTTCAGTTAATATTAAAATGTCACCTCTGGCAATTAAAGCATCTTGTCAAATGCACAAATAGACATCATCACTTACTGCAAGAGTCAGGAAATCATGACTATGACTATTAGGAAAATGTAAGTCTATGTCACTGCCTAAAATTCTATATTAAAATAAATATCTGAAACCTGATGAATGTTTATATCTGTTTTCCCCAGCCCATGTTTTTTTTTTTAATTTTTGTTTGTTTGTTTGTGTTTCCATTGCTTTTTCACATGAATATTGGATGGGAGCAGGGAAGAAGGCAAATGATTAAGTGACATGGGTCTCATTACAGGTGACATCCCCCTCCTTTTCATTCCTTGACACAATGTGGCATTAACCCATTGCCATTTGAAACTGAACAGGAATTTTGGATGATCTCATTGTCTGAGTAACCTAGGAGACTGGAGTCCTTTTCTCACTGTCAGTGGAAAGGAACAACTCTGATCCACCCTAACTGTATTCAGGTGATTCAGTAGTTGTCACATTTAGTACCATGTGCATTGAACTAGAAAGTCTCACATACAGTCATGGGCAACCTGAGGTGTTTTACTCCAAGGAAAGTTAACTAGGGATGCAATCCTTCACTAATTTTCTTCTCAAAGGAAGTTATGAGTAATTTTAAGAATTTTCTTTCTGCTGCAAGAAAATCTTCAAAGACTGTGCACTTTTCCAAGACAATTCACATTTTGGGACTTACACTATGCAAAATTCATACATGATTGTTTCAGGCAGAAAAAAGTTTTTTCTGTGCAAAATAGTTACAACTATAATAAAAATAATACTAGACCAGCTACAGCCTCTCATGGGCCAGTCCCCCAAACCTGACAGAAACATAATTCAGCCATGATCCAATCATCGAAAAAATGGTCCTCCTTTTCCTGCTGCAGCTGATGCCTGATAAAGTAGGTTGAGGGGGAGTTACGGTCATGGCAGTAGTGTCACAATCATCATCAAGCAACAAACATGAAAATGGAACAGTCACACTACTTCTATAATTGTAACTCTCCCTCCCACCTACTTTACTTGTCATCAACTTCATGAGGAAAAGGAGGTCCATTCTGCTGGTATTCAGAGCACAGGGGAATGATGTTTGATAATCATCCATGAAATAACAATACCAGACACAGAAAACTGGGCTAAATAAGAGCCATTTTATTTAATCTAACCTGTTCAAGATGTGTTGGCCTGGAAATGGATCAAGAGGGAGGAGCAAACTGATGCAGGTCCAACTAAGATCAGGTGTCAACTCCTTGACAACCTTCTTGGGTGAAACACCTCAGCCTCAAGGACAATCCAAATACTTGGGTTCCTCACTGAGCAACTTTAATTGGAAGATTACCCAGGAGACTCCCAACCAAGTTGCAGAACTCTACAAGTGAGAGCCCAGATTCCAAGCTAACCTCAAAGGTAGAGTCATTCTCTAGCCCCCCAAGTTGCACAACCCTACAAGCAGAGGTTTCAAAACCATGTTTTGCACCAAAAATGTACCAAAGGTGATCACCAAAGACATATTCTCTTGACCACCACCACCACTTACCTGCCCAGTAAAACCTTATTTAATTACACCACCCAAAACCAATTGTGTAAGTCCTACAGATACAGTATGGGGGTGGGGGGCAGGTGAAAGGCGAAAAAAATTCCTACTTGACTCCAAAGTGACCAGACAAGGTTCACTCTGCACTGAGGAAAGGAAGGGGGGGTTGCACTGTGACGATCCAAAGAGGCATGTCAGGGGAGTGGGTAATCAGATCTCAAATAGCCTATAACTCTGTCTTCATCACATGCAGCATTCCAGCACCTTGTGCCAGACACAAAGCACACTGATCTCTCCCAAGGAGTGTATCAAAATCCTACCTGCCCTCTCAGGTTCTTTCACTACGGCAGGTATTCAACCAGGCAGGTATTCAACCAGGTTTGGAGAGTCAGCCAAGCACAGATTATTTGATGTAGAATACTGCTCAATATTTCTGCAGAGATATTATTTACTGTGAAGAAAATGCTGCTTCCTGCATAGAAAACAGGATTCCTGAGCAAAAGAATCATGTGTGAATTTTGCATAGAATCAATTTCCAAGTTACATTTTTTCTGTGCAGAAAACAGCCTTTTCTACACAGAAAATAATAATGTCAGAGTATGTGTAAGTATTTCCCATACTGCAAATTCTTATCATTCCAGGATTCTTCTCATCAGGATTTCTCAATACTCAAGAAACAAGTTTTCCAACCATTTTTAAAAATATTTTTGAATATTCTTTTCTGTCTCTGAGGTTGGGATTCTCTCCCAAGGCTCATCTTGTCAATAGGATATAATATGGAAGATTATATCCTGAAGAAGAAGCTGTGATGGCAGTTCCAACAGATCACAGAGGGTACCCAGTCACCAAACCTGATGCAAAGTCTCAGTTCAAGCTTTTGAGTTAAACTACAATGCCTTTATTTTTCTCCTTATCAGTGGACTTTCTGTGGGGGTTGTGAGGAAAGACCTCTATTGCTCCATGCCTTCCCTTTTCTTACTTTCTGGGAGATTCCAGCCATTTTTCACCATTTGCCCTGTCAAGTTTAAACATGAAAAAATGGCCTCATATTATTTCTTTAACGCCTGCATTAATCACCATGATTGCACTTTGCATTGACAAAAGAGAAGTGGTTAAAGTGCAATCTTTTCGTGTTAGAGGGGCAGCCCTGACAACGCAAAGTGAAGCATAACGGATAGTGCTTCCTATTTCAGTGTGCCTTATGGGCTGCTTCACATAAGATGTCTTCTTCTGTGAAAGCACTCCTGGCAGTTCTCAAGTACACTTTTATGCAAACCAACGCAAGAGGAGAAATAGGCAATTCTGTATACAGCTGGCAGCTAGAGAAGAATAAGAATGTTTCCCTCCCCCCCCCGCTTATGCTTAACAATTTACCAAAAATCACGTATTTATTCAGATTCTGGATAGAAAGAACTTAATGTTTTTCTTTCAAGCATGGAAGAAAAAAAATGAGATGTATAGTTTGATCTATCCTGGCTTAGGGATGAACATCTGAGATTGAATTCACTCCTATTTATACCAAATTAGGATCACCACTTTTTCCCCTTCAGAAATTCCTTCATTTGAACAAGTGTAATATTGTCTTCTCTATACTGCATATAGATGCACTTTTTAAAAACTAGATTAAAGGGGAGAGTCATGTTATTTTTTAAAAAATTCCAAATTGATTCATATTTTGAATTGAAAGGATTTGAGATTTCTTTAAAAACAGAACACAGAAGATGAGAAATGGACACATTTCCCTCTCTCTACTAGAAGTGGTGCTCGTGCTCGCAACAAAACCACAACAGAATACCATACGTATAACCAAGAAATAGGTGATGATGTTTCAAACCCAGAAATTACCTAGATTCAGAAATATAGACTACAATATTGTATAGTTTCTAACGCTGCAGTATATAATATGCACCACTCCAGCTCAGGTAGGATTGCCCTAGTGAAGACTGGAGAAGGTTCCTTTAGCTTTAATGGACGTGTAGAAGAGGCAATTTCAGCAACTATTGCTTGTTACGTGGCTATGTGCAAACCAACATCTGACAGAAGCCTTAGCCTAGCTTTTTCTTCCCTCTTCAGGCTGGCAACCCCCAAGTTCTAGAATTACGATAAGCTTCTACAAATGCATAGTTAGCAATCCAGATCACCCAGATATTTTTGTAGATTATTTGCATTAAAACTTGGCAGATTATCTACATTAGCCTCTTATTCTTCGTAATGCTCACACTGGTTATGTAAAGTCATATAAACAAGAGAAAGACAGTTTGCTGGCTGCAGTAAAAGATAAGAAGATGTCCCATTCCCACTCAAATCTTACGTGAATTCAGGCAAAAGGAAAGTGACTTCCATCATACTTGAGACAGTAGGTTACGAAGCACTCCTCCAGTGGAGTTTAGGGGAAACAGTCAGGAGAAAGCTGTCACTGTTGTTCCCCCAGCATGTGTTACATGAGACTGTAACCTCACTCTATTTAAAGAAAAAGCCTAATTTAATATCCAACACAGTTGCATGGATTTTTTTTGTATATTTATTACTATGCAAATCTGCTTATATTCTCTACTGCTTCTTCCCAGGTGACCTGGATAGGAGAGCAGTCTTTCAGTCTGTGAAGGTCTTGTGATCCTTCCTTCCTTCTCTTCAAATACACAAATCTCAACAAGAATTTTATCAAGAATAAGGTGCTAGCATTACAATTTGCCCTTGTGTTAAAACAAAACAAAACAAAACAAAAACAGACCTATCAACCTGAGATATAACACAAATATAAAGAATCTTGTTTTGCATTTCAAGCAGAGAAGAAGTTCTAAGGGAAATGATGCTCAGTCTCTAAGACAGCCATACATTACAACCCAGAAAACATTTGTATTCCAAACCAGGGCCCCTTTTACACTATTATAGCACTTTACCTGCCCTCATTCTGTCCAATGGAATCCTGGGGAATTTTCAGTTCAGGGAGGAAGATTTAGGATTCTGTACCAGAGAGTTCAAGTACCTCAACAAACTACAAGTGCTAAGATTCCATAAGAGGCAACCATGGTAAATTGCAACCATCATGGTACAACTACATAATGTGAAAGAGCCCCATCTATTTTTAAACATCAGTGATATCTATTGAAATACCACACTGCATGTATAGACTGGGCTTGGAGGCTTGGACGAAGCCTGAGAACCTGAGAGAAACTTAAGACAGGCTCTTAGAGTTTGTACCAGCATATTACTTAAAACCAATGGTATGAAAATGGGTGATAGGGAGGGACAAAAGAATCTGAGTAAATATGTGGGGGGAAGTGAATGTTCAATCACTTTCTGCTACCTAGTATTTCTGTTATCCTCTGTATGTCACCAAAAGCTCTCTCAATAGGAGAATATCTTCTATCAGTGGTGGTTCTCCATGGTTCATACCTCTGTGGTTTAAAGACCCTCCATGAGTAGGGAAAGCTCTTTTCTGAACGTTGCTGTCCAATATAGAGGGAATGGTACTGGTGAACAAGAAAGAGGATGCATCCTTTCATAACGCATTTACCTTGATTTCTAATGTCTGGATTTCACCAAGAGGTCTCCATTAAGATTTCACCAAGAGGTCTCCAATAAGATAAGGAAACTTCTGGGAACCTGCCTTTGTTTGGTGATGCCATTTGCTGCTCCTGCAATTGCTACTGGTTTCTTTAATGTGCACAACTGGAAGCAAAGACCGTTGTCAGTTGTAATGGGAGCTATCATAACCAACAAAGAATAAAAGTATCAAGGCTTGCCACTTCAGTATCATTCTAGACCTTGAGGTTTCTAGGCCAAAATCTGAGACCTAGGAATGACATCCTGGTGTGATATCATTCCACATTATGCATTAAGTACAAACCATAGTTGCTCATAGCTTTGTGGTACAAAATATACTGAGAGAACATATTTTCCTGTTTGAAAACTGAGACAGAGACCCTAGCTAAATGGGCTATTCCCAGAGCAAGCTGAAAAGAGGGGATTATTCCTTCTCAGTTGCTCAGAGAGTTGAGATAAAGAACATTTAATCTAATCCACTTGATTCTTGCCAGAAGGTGGATGCAGAGCAAGGCAGAGCATGAGTCCTGGCACTACAATGACTGGGGAAGGAAGAAGGAAGCCATCTAAGAAAATAGACCCTTTGGAGAGTCTTTGCAAGTTGCAGCAACAAACCGATTAAACCTTGTAAATTGCAGCAACCTGCCGCTTCAATAAGCTGAGCTGAAATTTGTACACAGCACTTTCCTCTTGCCTGGAGATGAGTCACCATAAACTGGATATTTTGTACCCTCATCTCTTGCCAGAAGATGACCCATGAAAATTGGAGACTCATGGCCAGGCCTGAGATCTGGCAACCCTAAGTATGGACATATACATTTGACATATACTGGGCCTTTTCCCAGGACTGGAACTCAAGAGGAGTCACAACAATATTAAAGTAGGTATAGGTAAAAGCAGGCACAGAAAAGAACAGCAGTGATAAAGTTCTACTGAGAAAACACAATGAAGCAAATTATAGTAGTAAAGAATGTTGCTCTGAAAACAATTTTAAAAAACATATTAAAATGATTAAATAATAAAATGAAGAATTTTAAAAAATAAATAGTAAAATTAACTGAATCCAGAAGGTCTGGCAAAACCATTGGATTCTTCAAGGTAATATAAACAAAAATCAGACCAAATCTTTCAATTAAGGTAGGGATCGGGAAGAAGTGCCACTCCATCATCCTTCACTATTACTTATACCAACTGTTGTGGGTATTATAGTACAATAGCATGTGGAGGGCCAATGTGTTTGCAACCGCTGCTTGAAGGTGCTTGCTATTTAGGAGCTTTACTTCTCCAGCAATGGTTTCTTTTTCCTCCTCCGCCTCTGCCACCACCTCTGATGCTGGAAGGAAGTCAAGTTAATCACTTATGCTACATTTGATGCTGAGGCTCCATCTCTGGCAATATTTGAGAGCTGTCAGAGAAGGGCTTTCTATATAGAGAGTGCATGACCTCATTCCGTCAGTTTCCTCTCTGATAGCCATCCTTCCAGGAATGATGTTGTGGCATTTCTTCTTTGCAAGCAAGAATCTTGATGCTCATTTTCATCTTTACCATATGTTCATTTTACCAGGTAGGATAAAGTCAGTAGTTCTTGGATTTAGCTTTCTACGTGTCATACCCTAAGGGGGAGCAGGAACAATTAGGATTCCGTTCCCCACGTATACATCAAGGAGCTGCTTCTCTAAATAACTGTACATTTCTGAACCCAATCATCATCATTATCAGCAGCAGCAGCAGCATCAAGAAAAAGAGAACTCCTATTGTGTTGGGAATCTGAGCAAAGTGATAATATGAAAAGATGGGTAAACATCTGCTGATAATGATTTTCTGAATGGCAAACTGCATTCTATCCAAAGAGATTCTCCATGATTTCCAGGTTTACAATTCATTTAGATATTTGTCATGGATATTGAAACCTCTCTTTTCTGAAAGTGGCCACCCAACATAAGGGGACTGAGAAGGATAAGGTTTGAGCATCACCTACGTGTGTTTACTTAAATATCTAATGTGTGGATCTCACAAAGAGATCACCAGAAGCCTGATGATTTATGAAGAACTGAAGCTCTACTAAATTCTTAGGAGGATGAGGGTTGTCAGCTACAAAGCAGATTTAATCTAACTGGATCTCTGGTTATTGAGTTTTCCAAGGTTTGGTATCAAAGAAGAGCAGACATGGAATGGTTTCTTTGGATCTAGCTGAAACTTGATTTATCTGGGTCTCATCCGGCGTGGTTGAAGTTGCTGTCAGAATGTCACTCTGTGTGGCATGGCTTTAGTATATGAGCCTGCTAAAGAATGTCTCTCATCTTCTTGTTAATCACTCCCTGATAGATATGGGTGGTGAGGAGGAAAAAAGGAATGGATCTTTTCCACCATGGTACTTTGGATCATGGGTGGGCATAGCCAGAAGGCTATTTTCACCTCCTTCTGACAATAAGTGGACCTATCTATCTAGCTATCACCTATCTATCTACCTATCTATCTATACCTCCCGAATGGGATCCAGTTCTCCCTTACCAAAATAAAAAAATAAATAAAATGGCAGGGGGATGCCACCAACAGTTATGCTGATGGTGGTTTGCCATTTTTCTTCTATTGGCAACCATGCAATGGTTCTTCTGTCGGCAATGCAATGCAGAAGAGAGAAGGATGAGAAAGACAGCGATGCCAGCAGTAGCTCTAGCATTCCTTGCCTGCTGTGCTAATGCACAGGAAATTTTCTTAGTCATCAAGTGCCTTCTCAAGTGCCTTTGCTCCCAGGACCCCTGGAAGCAGACAAGGAATACTAAAAAGAGCTGGCAGCCACATAACCTCTCTTCATCTTTTAATGGCAAGCAGCAGAGACTACAGCCCACACCACTGCCCTCACTAACTTCCTAACGCTCCTATCATTTTCTTTTTATGGCAGTCAGGAGCAGTGGAATACCCCATGAAACCTGACAGACAGGGAGGGAGAGGAGGAGGAAAATAAAGAGGTGATCCAGAACGCAACAGGGAGAAAGAGGAGAACAGGTTGCTGTTTGCTATTGCAAAAACATCCTTTTGTGGGTGTTCAATTGTTGGGAAAGGAAATTTGGAGGCAAACTGCACCAGCCAAAAAAATTAAAAATGGTTGATTACAAGGGGGGGGGATATGGGGGGAATTGGCAGACACTGCAAAAGGGACTTGGGTGCCACTTTTTGCCACCTCAGGGAAAGCAAGGGTTTGGATAGCCCTTGCATTGCCTGCTTTCAACACGGCACTGAAAATTCTTATTATTTTGTAAAGCCTTCTTCAGCTGATATCTTTTGATTGTTCTCTTGATTTTTTGTTCCTTCCATTTGTTTTTTCTTAATTGTTGTGGTTTCTTCTTCACTATTGTTTTCTTAATGTTTTGTCTATAATATTCTAAGTTGCCCTTGAGCTGGCATTTTGCCTAGGAAGGAAGTGTATCTTCAGTTGTTTCAGTGGAATTTGGTTCCAACAAAATAAGCTTGCTTAAAATATTTTTATTTTGCTTTTCTGTATAAATAGGCAGCCTAGAATCTCTTTTACTCTCTTATACACACACCTACTCCCACACACAAACACAGAAACCCAGTCAAAAACCTTTTTATAAAGCAAACAACACGTAACACGAAGCAACTATGTCCATGTTTCTGGTATAAATGAATGTATTTACCCAGCGTTGCTGCCAGAGTTGGAAAAATATGTCAATGGAGTCACATATCTTTGCCTTCCAATATTTAATTGGAGCAGCTTTGATAAATAAAGAGGTATAGAAAAGAAACATCACTCATAAAAGGACAGGAGAGGGACCTGGAGTGTTACTGCTAGGTATCTCCTCTTTGTCTTTTCAGATAGTAGTGAATAGACATCTCCTTCATGGTATCTCAATTTATTTTGGGACTAAGTTAAGGGTCTCAAATTATTTCACCAAGCGTTCCTGGGCTGTACAGGGAAAATGTCTGAAAAATAAACTGGCTCTGGAGTAAACTAGAGCCTTTCGTTGAACCTAACACAGCTCTCCCAACCTCAGCCATATTCCTACCCTAATGAAATATGTAGAATAAAATATGTTCTTATAATGGGTACTGTGCTAGGATCTCCCTTATTCTCTGGAAGATGCCACAAGCATATTGTGTATACCAAAAACTGTAAGAAACTGCATGCTGGAAATGGTAAAAAATGGATCTAATTAAGATTGGGCCATATTGCTCTAGAAGTCTGACATTCAGTCTCCCTGCTCCCCTATTTAGGATTCCTCTCTGTCATTTTTTCTAGTCATGAGCAATGACTAGAAAAAAAAGGAGGGGGGCTTTGGAACCATACTGTCAATTATACACAACATAATGTGTGTGATTTTCTGGTTTCATTTTAAAACTTGCAGGTCATCCATGCTCAGTAGCCAGTTTTACATCCTTATCAGTGCAGTCTTCAGACTTCCAAGAGAAAGTAAGTATTGCTTTTTTAAAAATTCCTTTCACATGACAGTTGTCCAATATACAAGCAAGTAAAACCCTTTTCTGCACCAAAATGAGGAATGCTCTTCATAGTTATTGAAAGGAAAGGAGATTGATCTAAGTTATTTGCACGATGCTTTAGTATTCTATGCAGAACCTGTTGTGTATAATCAGAACACACCTTGCAAGCAACCCTATTCATTTGTGAGCCAAAAGAGGGAGGAGAATAAAGTTTGATCTGTGTGATCTGTGATCACACAGAATATGATGGATTTCGGTGGGCAGGGAAGTATTTAGATGGAGGGAAGAGAGAAGGACAGGTTTCAAAATGCAAGGTCAATGAAACAACAGCGAGGAGAGAGAAAAAGATTAAAAGGAGTTAGAAAAACAGGATGGGCATAGATAATAATTTATACTGGGATGATAAAACAGAAAATAATGCCAACTTTTTTTTTTAATGAATGGACATAGCAGATGGAATTCTGTGCTATACCAGCCTATTGAGCTTATGATGAGCATTTTCAGTTCTTGGCTTTATTTAACAAAACATTGGCTAGCATCCTGTTCTGCAATTATGACCTGCGCCATAGATTTACAGTCATTGTGTCATTGCAGCAACCCAAAGTCCTCCCAAAGCCTACCTTTTTAGTCAAGCAGACTCCATCATAGCCATTTCTGAGTTGCCAGAGTCTGGGGAGTGAGAAATGACACAACTATCCTCTGCCTGTAGGTGGGCTTATAGTAACAGGCAACAGAAGAAGCAAAACTCCGGCAACTCAGAAACAGGCACGCTGGTGGGGCTAAATGGTTTAAAAGGTAAGTTTTGGGAGGGTGTCATCAGAAGACTTAGCTATGAAAGAACACTTTTGTATAGCCATAGCTATATCTGCACTAGCCTATTATAGTGCTATTATTCCACTTTCAACATCCTATGGAATCCTGGGGTTTGCAGTTTAGGGAGGGGCCCAAAGGTTGCAAACCCCAGGATTCCCTAGGATGCTGAAAGTGGTATAATAACACTATAACAGGCCAGTGTGGAAATAGCCCATGTCTCCTGATCTTAGCTGTTGTCTCATCTGTATTTATTCATTCCCTCCTGGAACAATAAGGTGAAGTGAGGACTACATACTGAAACAGAACCCAGGGGTGGTTTTGTGGTTTTTGGTGTTAGATCTATGACAAAGAATGCATGAGTTCAAGTCCTCATTTGGACATGACACACCCTGGGGGACCTTGAGTCAGTTACAATAACCTTCAGGGCTGTTGTGCAGATAAAATAGGAATAGGAATAGATAAAGGGAGGCCAGAATGATTCCTTCTTTGTTCTCATTCTGTTGGCAAGTGAAAACTTTTCTATTCTGACAGGCTTTTAGGAAACAGCTCCAAGGGCTTTTAATAGTGTGCTGTTTTATTGACTCTTGTCTTTCTAATGGATTTGCTTTTAAACAGTTTTAATTCTATTGATAATTTAATTGAATTTTAACAATAACTCTTTGCATGCTTTTCCCCCTTCCGATTTCTTTTACGAGGGTTCCCCCCCCCTTATTTGTGTTGGTCTTTGTAAACTACCCTGAGTCTATGTTTTAAGGAAAAGGTGGGATATAAATAGCTGATGAGATTATGAAGATGACTAAAACACTGACGCTGGTGATGTTGTACACCATCTTTGTAACTGAAATGTAACCAGTCTCCTTCTTCTGCCAGAATACCTCCTGGCATTCAGATGATATGCCACCTTAATGTACTAGTTGACAAATGTTTAACTTATCATCTCTTTGTGAAAATTTGTCTTCATGCTGGAAAGAAATGTTGACATTCTTTTAGTTACAGAATTTCTTCCATTATCCTATAGAGGGATTGTACAATGTTTGAGAGGATCATCACTGGAAATTACTAGGGGCTGCATTCCATACATGCATGTGTAAAACAGACACATAAAAGAGAAAGAAGGAGTGGAGAGGGGGAGGGAAAAGGAGAAGGAGAGAAAGATCTGATACATCAGGTTGCTTGGCAGGAAAGGAGGATTTAGCTTCATTCCCATATCAGAGCTCTCATTCTGAGAAGGAGACGATAGGGTCGCTGCGCAGAGAAGATGGCGAATTACTCACAGAGGGAAGAGAAAAGGCAGAGCTACTTAACACCTTCTTTGCCTCAGTTTTTTCCCAGAAGGATACGAGCACTCAACCTGGTGGTTGGGGAGCAGGGGAGGAAGCAGGAGAAATGAGGCACATAATAGATAGAGAGATGGTACAGGAATACCTGGCCACACTGGATGAATTCAAGTCTCCAGGGCCAGATGAATTGCATCCTAGGATATTAAAAGAGCTGGCAGAGGTCATTTCGGAACCACTTGCTATAATTTTTGAGAAATCTTGGAAGACAGGAGAAGTCCCAGCAGACTGGAAGAGAGCAAATGTTATCCCCATCTTCAAGAAGGGAAAAAAGAGGACCCAAATAATTATTGCCCAGTCAGCCTGACATCAGTACCCGGAAAGATCCTGGAGCAAATCATTACCTTTCAGTTTCTAATCATTTAGAAAGCAATGCAGTAATCACGAGAAGTCATGATGGATTTCTCAAAAATAAGTCATGCCAGACTAATCTTATCTCTTTTTATGACAGAGTTACTAGCTTGATAGATGAAGGGAATGCTGTGGATGTAGCATACCTCGATTTCAGTAAGGCCTTCGACAAAGTTCCCCATGACATTCTTGCAACGAAGCTAGTAAAATGTGGGCTGGACAGGGCTACTGTTAGTTGGATTTGTAATTGGTTGACCGACCGAACCCAAAGGGTGATCACGAATGGCTGCTTTTCATCTTGGAGAGAAATGACTAGTGGGGTGCCACAGGGTTCTGTCCTGGGCCCAGTGCTGTTCAATATTTTTATCAATGACTTGGATGAAGGAATAGAGGGCATGTTCATCAAATTTGCAGATGATACCAAATTGGGAGGGGTTGCTAATACGTCAGAGAACAGGATCAAAATTCAAAATGACCTGGATAGATTGGAGAGCTGGGCCAAGGTGAACAAAATGAAATTCAACAGAGAGAAGTGTAAGGTCCTACACTTAGGTAGAAAAAATGGAATACAGAAATATAGGATGGGGGACACGTGGCTGGATAGCAGTCCGTGTGAAAGGGATCTAGGAGTCTTCATAGATCACAAGCTGAACATGAGTCAGCAGTGTGATGCGGCAGCCAAGAAAGCCAATGCAATTCTTGACTGTATCAATAGGAGTATGGTGTCTAGATTGAGAGAGGTACTGGTACCACTCTACTCTGCTTTGGTTAGACCTCATCTTGAATACTGTGTCCAGTTCTGGGCATCCCAATTCAAGAAGGATATTGACAAGCTGGAGCAAGTCCAGAGGAGGGTGACCAAAATGGTGAGAGGCCTGGAAGCCATGCCCTATGAGGATAGACTTAGAGAGCTGGGTATGTTTAGTCTACAGAAGAGAAGGTTAAGAGGGGACATGATAGCCATGTTTAAATATTTGAAGGGATGCCACGTAGAGGAGGGAGAGGGCTTGTTTTCTGCTGCTCCAGAGGCCAGGACAAGGAGCAATGGATTCAAGCTGCAGGAAAGGAGATTCCACCTGAACCTCAGGAAGAACTTCCTGACAGTCAGGGCTGTCTGGCAGTGGAATCTGCTGCCTCGGAGTGTAGTGGAGTCTCCTTCCTTGGAGGTTTTTAAGCAGAGGCTTGATGGCCATCTGTCGGGAGTGCTTTGAGGGTGTTCCTGCATGTCAGGGGGTTGGACTGGATGGCCCGTGTGGTCTCTTCCAACTCTACATTTCTATGATCCTATGATTCTATGAATATCACTAGGATGGGGACAAAGTTAAACCTCTCTTGCTCTGATCACCCAGACTAAGGGGAAAAGGCACTAACCTAGCTATTCCACTGGCTAGACAAGCTCATAGGGATGACTCTCCTTCCTCTTCATGTGCCCTCTTTCACAGTTCTCCAAATTCTGTTAGCAAACAGGGTGTGAACCAAGAAAGATTCTGACTCTGCCTGTTTCCCAAAGATTGTCAGCTACCTATTCTGGTGGCAAAGCAGAAGGACTCTCTTTGTATGTCCTATGTGGTGATGACAAGAGAGAGATGGCAATAATTCCAAGGTGGCACCTTGGAGGGGCAGGAGAGAAGGTCCACCCTGTGTTATGAATACCGGATGCTTCATAGTACCAAAAACCTCCTCCCAGCTGCATCAAGACTTCAGTGAGCCACTCCTATACAAAACTAAATGTGACCTTCTGTTCAAAGATAGCTCAACAGAATCTGGGACATGCTCGTGACTGTGAATATCACTACAGGCATGAAATTATTTTTCCTGTTTTTTAGTTATGTCATTCTTTTATGTTATTTCATTATTATTGCTACTCTTAAAAACGAATTTAGTTATTTGTTCATTACACCCAGATGGCTTTTATTATAGCATTTGTTTTCATCCTCATTGATTTATATCGGGGATCTGTGTCATCTGAAGCAACTACCAGCATGGAGAATGGTAAGGAATCAGAAATTTTGAGGTCAACATATTCCCCTTACATAGTTTACAAGTTCCATTGCTTTAGATGCAAGAAAGGCCTGCCTTTTTTCTTATAACTTTTGTGTACTTTATCCAAGGAGCAAGACATTTGCAAGCTGCCTACTATCCCAGCATGAGAATCAAGCTTTCTAAATTTCACATCAAGAAAAAAGATTCCAGTTTTGTAGGCAAATACAAATGGCACACAGACGTGTGTTTTGTATGGATGTGTGTGTGTGTGTGTGTGTGAGAGAGAGAGAGAGAGAGAGAGAGAGAGAGAGAGATTTGTAGTTAATGATATGGCAGATCTAGGGAATCAGGAGGAGACTTTAGTGTGATGGAGGACCAAGCAACCAGAAGGGCAAAACTGGAAGTCAGGCTTCAGCAGCAAGCTTTTGCAAGGCTCAAGAATAACCAGGGAGCAAGTTTCTGGAATCGGGGAGCAAAATCTGGGTGCAAGATGTTTACCATATCTAGGCTTATAACTCCTCCTACTTCTTTGCCATAACAGGGAAAAGTAAAAACAAAATAAAAGGAAAGCGACTTTATGGGCTGAGTCTTGTTATTCCATGGGAAAGAGGCCAGTGCTCAGCTCAGTAAGCAGGGTAGTCAAACAGACACATTTGTCAGCCTGTACCAAATCATGAAATGAAGTCTATGAGATTCAAAGCAGTCTTTGGGTTATTATCATGCAGGGAATATATACATATATATGAATTGACTCATCAGCTGTGTGACTTCCATTTATATTTATATCTCAAATGGAGATCAGTGTAAGGGTACAGTAGAACAGGCTCATATTTAGAAAATTAAAATTAAAATCTTAATATGTATAAATTATTTATAAGAACATATAACAAATAATTGGGGGAAACACTACTTAATAAAGATGAAAGGGAAAATTATCCTTGTGAATTTTCAAACTGAAAAATAGAGACTATTGCATTAATAAAACTTAATTGTATCATTAAATATTTAAAATTACTTTCTCTAATAAATGTTGTTTTTAACTTAACATATTTCTTTCCTTTTTTTTTCTTTTTGTCTCTTCCTTCAGTAAATCTTCTGTACCATATGGCCAGGAGGGGAGTGCTGTATGAATCTGCTTACAAAAATAACAGCACTTTTGCTCATTTCACTTTTTCTTCTGCATTTAGGTCCCTTTATTTGGACTACTTGCAAGCTATCTCTCATTTTGAGAACTGTAATCCACAAGGAACGTGGAGGTGTAAATTCGTCCTTTGACATCCTCAAAAGGAAAAGGATTCTCATATTACATATTTCACATCTGAAATAATGCAGACTTGATTCCATCAGAAAACTCAACTATTACTGCAATTTCTTTTATTGACTGATCTATTTTTTTTTAAAGTTCTCAGGATGTTTAGCACAAGAGAACACCACCTTTGCACCTCTTTCTCACCTAATTTGCAGAAAGGTCACACAGTGTGAAAACAGTTTTCCTATTACATGTTATACTTGACGAGTTGATATACAGAGAACAAGCTTTCTGGGTGGCAAACACACTTTAACTTTGCAAATCCTCAGTCCCAGTTCCTGGCATCTCGAACTAAAAAGGCATTGATGTGAAATACCCCTTCATCAGACCCTAGAGAGCCCCTGCCAATCAGTTAAGACAATGCAGGCTAGATGAATAAGCAATCTGACCCTGTACAAGGCATGTGAACATAGGCTTGTGAATTATCTATCTTGTTAGTCACAACAGAGGCAGTAGTACTGGCTTGTTCTTATCCTGTCCCCAGAGCAAAATAAATGGGCAAGATCAGGTTCACAGGACCTTGTGGCATGCCTTAAGGCTGTAGAGACCTCAAGAGGCCTTTGAATGTAACAGATTTTATCTGCCCCACTGTCTGTTAACACCATCCATCAATGTGAGAGCTCCATGCCCTCTAACGCTGCACATTAAAGCAGTGGCAATCTTGCCTGCATGTAATGATCCCATTCAACAAGTAAGGAGGACTTTCATGCAATCGTGCATATGCCACTGTTACATATCACTAACAGCTCTTCGCTAAGGACTGAAAAAAGAATTCATTCGGTCTCAGTTTTTAAGTTAATAAACTGATCTACCTGACCTGTAGAAGAACTGGAACTTGCTTGCATGCCAAAATCCATTTTGTTCAGAATTTTGTAATGCATTTAGCAATTAAAAATATGCACTTAGAAATGCATATATCAGGGAATGCATTCCTGGGGGAAAAAATTGCACTATATAAAAGAATTGCCCAAAATTCTTACATTCTGAGATGTGCTTAGAAATTCCCCTAAATATGAACATGCAAGGTTTTTTTTATTTGTTTGGGAAGTTTTGTTTGTTTGGAATGCTCAGGGATTTGCAAACTGTTGTGGAAAATAAGCCAAAATGCAATACTAGAAAAATGAGAAACTGAGGCGCTTTCTGCACGAGGTGAGGGAATCGCTCCGTGCCGTTACCTATCACTTCTTCTGGGGTCTGAAGCAACACGGACTGTTCCTGAAGCCCTTCCATAGGGCTCCTCCTTGGTCCAGGGCAAATCAGAGCAGTGAGAGGTCTGTAGATCCGCACCACTCCGGCTTCCAAAATGGCGGCTTCCAGCTTCCAAAATGGTGGCTTCCGGCTTCCAAAATGGTGGCTTACGGTTGGTCGTGGGTCCTATACAGACCTTGCTAGTCAGCGCATGGTGGTCTAGGGTGTTGCTGGGCATGCATCAATATTCAGGGTACCCGTATATCCAACTTCCTGCCCCAGATTAACCCTTCATGCAAGGAAATCTACATAAGAGTTTTTTTTAAGTTGTTTTAATTTACTACGTAAGAGATTTTCCCACAATGATTTAAAGCATATTTATTTATTTACTTATTTAAATATTTATAAGAAGCACTAGGATAAAGAACAAATGCACACCCTGTAATACATTTTTGAGACTTTTGCTAAATAAAGCTCCATTCAATGCACTGTGGAAAATGTCAGGTTATATACAGCTTATGGTTTCTAATGTAGCACGCTTATGCCCATTTTCCTGACAATAAACTCCATTCAACTCAGTGTCATTTAAATTATTTTAAAAAAACATTTGTATTTTACCTATATCTAAATACACTCCATTCCTTGGGGGCCTTTTTATTAAACCAGTCAGGATTAGACTGAAACGGTCACCCAAAAGGTTTTCCAAATAGCCATCCCTAGACTGGGAATGACCTGCTGTCTGAATGTGGAATGATATACTGTCTGGTTTTTAAAAAAAGTTCAAAAGACCCATCTTTTCCCTTAGGCCTACCCAGTCGTTTTTTAAAATTATGAATTTTAAACTGATGCATTTTAAACAGTTTTTGTGTTTTGGTGTATTTTAATTTTATTTTAACTTATATTGTACTCCCTTTAAGCCAATTATTATTATTATTATTATTATTATTATTTTTAAACCCAAAAATTTATCCCCAAAACCTCCCTTTCCTTTCTGGCGGTGCCCCAGCCGAAGATTTTTTGAGTCACTGCAGTTGGAAGACTGGGAAATGACCTCTGCAGTACTTCTCCATTATGGGTTACACTGACAAAAGCAGTTGCAGCAGGACCCTGAGGGGTCTCTCCATTGGTGTCCTTGATATTCCCCATGACGGGGAAGATGCTGAAGACATTATTTCCAAATGCCCTATTCTGCAAAGCCTCAGAATTTTTTTAGTTGAGGTATTTCTAGGCTAAAAGATAATTTGGAGGGGAAGGGCGTGGCTTCATCAAATGTTAATTACTGAAAAAAAAAAATCCATCATTGTAGATATTTCTTAAAATATAGGGCCTGGCCCAGGATTTTTTTTTTTTTTAAAACCGAAACATGCTTCTAGAAATTTTTTAATTCTTTTTGTTTGTTTTAGGGACATTTCTGGCAGTCTGTGTAGTAGTGTCCTAGGCAGAAAACTGGCCCATAGATAATTTTGGTGCCCACCTCAGCACTCAGACAACAGCTCTCTGCTTGTCACATGTTTTTTCTCCTAAATTCATTTTAAAAAAACCTGTTTCAAACACAGGTATACTTTAGTTAATGAAGTTTGATGCAGTCACATTATTGCAATCCAGTGGTGAAAGCATGTGATTTTTCATCCTCCTTCATCCTTTTATCAATGCCAATGCTGTATAAAATGTTTACAGCTAAACAGAAGAAGAAAAGGAGTACAAGGAGGCTTGGAAAACCCCCAAAAAAACTTTATAAAAAATAACCATAGTAAAGAATTCTGACCCCCTCTCTGTCTCTGTTTTTTTCTTTAGAAGAGGGCATTGAATGCAGAAAAAGGACAGCCCCAGAGAGTCCACCCTGGCTAAAGCTACAAAACAGTTTCAGGGCTCACCTGAATCCTCGGGGGATACTTTGCCATCTTCTAGGGTCTTGTCCAGAAATAAAATCCAGCCAGCCCCCTCCCCCCATTAGAAATAGAAAACAACTGAAATTGGCCAGTGAACATAGGAAAGTTCTTTTTATTTCATTTTTTTCTTATTTCCCCTGATCTCCCTTTCTGTATCACAAGATCTCAGGACAGCATACACTTTTGTTTTATTCTTTTTAAATAAGAACTTAAACAAAACCTATTTTTCTCCATAAAATGAGTGAAGCAAAAGGGGGGTGGAAGTGTATACCATAATTGTCAGGGAAAAATTCAAAAATTACACGGATCAACAAACTTAATAGAAGATTTATTGTAAAAATAGTAAGGGATGCTGTCTTTTAACGTTAAAAACTCGAGAATGAACTTTTTCCCCCCCCACTTTAACAGACATTTTTCCCAAAAAGTTGTAAAAAAACGAACGTCATCATGCCAAATGGTTCCTTTGAAATTCCCGGGCCCGAAGGAATGGTTGGCGCCTGGGGAAAAGCTAACAGCCTACTATCACTATTTTCCCCAGCCCCCCCGGGACCCAAAACAATAAAACATGGAGGACTCCCGACATCCCGCCCCCCCTTTTTTTAAAAAAAAATATACATAAAGATACACAAAATATAGAAAATATCCCCGGAACAATAGAAAGACAAGAAAACTAAATAGTAATATGAATGCAGTCAATTAGTTGGGGGGGTTGAGGAACATCAGCCGGCGAAGAAGTCAGCGAAGGTCCCCCTTTTAGCAAACTGGAATGAAAAACAGGATGAATAGCCTTAAGGGGGGGGGGAAAGGGGGGAAAAATTAGTCCAAAAAAGACATCATTAATAGCCCTTTTCACAGGGAAAATTGGGGAAAACGAGGGGAAAGTTTTTTAGACGGAGAAGGAGAGGAAATGTTCCCCAGAAGAAAGGAAAACCAAATCCCCGGGCTGGTAAAGGGGATTAGGCTGCCGTTTACGGTCAGCCGGGGGGAAGCTTTTGGGGTGCTATAGCATCTGAGACGGATTGCCAAATGCCAGAAAATTTAGAGACCCAAGCAGAAACAGAAGGAGGAGCGGAGGAAGAGAGGGAGAGGGGGGAAAGGAGAAGGAAGGAAGCCGTAAACTATTTCAAAGGGGGGTTTCCCAGTAGAGGTATGAACCGCAGAATTGATGGCAAACTCAGCGAACGGAAGGAGCGGAGCCCAATCATTCTGGTTCTCAGAAACAAAACACCTAAGAAATTGTTCAAGAAATTTGTTACACGCTCAGATTGGCCATCTGTTTGAGGGTGATAAGCACTGCTGGTTTCTGAGTGACTCCCAGGGTTTTCAGTAGACAAGTCCAAAACTTGGAAGTGAAACGTACTGCCTCGAAATGATCACCGAAGGTAGTCCGTGAAGTTTCCATACATGATTAACGAACAGGTCAGCCAGCTGGTCAGCACGGGGTAGTTTCTTTAGAGGCACAAAATGACATTGCTTGGAAAAGTGATCAGTAACAACCCAAATAACATGAAAGCCGTGTGAAGAGGGAAGATAGATCAGAAAATCCCATGCGATGACAACGACCAGGGGCTAGCAGGCGCAGGCAGAGGTTGCAGGAGCCCTTGAGGTTTAGATGTGGGCGACTTAGAAACGTTGCAAGTGGCACACTGCTTAATGTAAGTTTGCACGGAGGGGTTTAATCCAGGCCACCTAAAAAAGGCGGCGAATCGCATGCAATGTCTTCAAAAACCCAAAATGTCCAGCGGGTTTGGAATCATGATAACGATGAAGTACCTGCTCGCGGGAGCAGGGGAAACGTAGACCTTGGTGCCATAAAAGGGGAGATTGTCAACCCATTCTATTTATCCTTGTTTGCCGGTAGCCAGGAGTCTGCATGCGCTGCATGAATGATAGCATCGCGGAGAGCGGAGTCACAAAGAGAGGAGGCAGAGAGCTCTGTCTTTGTGATGATCAGTAGTCACTTGAGAAGCCAGAGAGGAGGCAGGAAACAAGGTATTGGAGTGGGAGGACGTAGCAGGGGATTCCGCAAAACAGGAAAGTCGAGAGAGAGGGTCCGCCAGTTGGTTAGTTCGGCCAGGTTTGAAAACAATTTTAAATCGGAATCTCTGGAAAAATTAGCTCATCTCGCCTGCTTAAGGGGAGAGTTTCTTAGCAGACTGTAAGGCTTGCAAATTCCTATGATCAGTCCTCCAAACTTCAAAGGGGAGTCGAGCCCCTTCAAGCAAATGACGCCAAGAGGACAGCGCAAAATGGATAGCCTCTGGCTTCTTTCTCCCAAATAGGCCAATTAAAGCTTGTTGGAGGGGAAAATTTCTTTGAAATGAAAGCACAAGGCCTGAGTGCTCCTGTGGTGTCATGTTGTAAAAGAACGGCTGCCATGGCAAAGTCCGAAGCATCCGTTTGCACAATGAATTGCTTCGTACTGTCGGGAAAAAGGAGTAAGGGCTCAGACGTAAATTTAGATTTCAAATGGTCAAACGCCGATTGACACTCAGGCGACCAACAAAGTCTATGCGCCTTGCCCGCAGTGGATCCTTTAGGTTTCCGTAGAAGGTTGGTGAGTGGAAGCGTTATGGCAGCAAAATCCTCAATAAAGTTCCGGTAGAAGTTCGCAAAACCAAGAAATTGCTGCAGTTGCTTCACAGTTTTAGGGACGGGCCATTGCAAAATGGAGTTAATCTTCGAAGGGTCCATTTTAAGTGAACAATCTTCTTGAAAATCTGATATCCCAAGTAATCAAAAGTTTGGGTGTCAAATTGGCATTTAGATAGATTAACCACGAGGTTGTTATCTATAAGCCTTCGTAACACTTCACGAACCAATGACACATGAGATTCCATGGAATCTGCATAAATCAAAATGTCATCCAGATAAATCAGAACCCCCTGATACAACAAGTCATGGAAAATGGTGTTCAAAAACATTTGGAACACAGATGGCCCCGATTGTAAGCCAAAGGGAAGAACCGTCCATTTAAAGTTACCTAGAGGAGTTGCAAAGGTGGTGAGCCACTCAGAGTCCGGGTCCATTCTAATCCTATGAAAAGCCTCTTTAAGATCAAGTTTGGTGAAATATTTTCCTTGAACAAGATGGTCCGAAAACAGTCCGTATCAGAGGTATGGGATAACAATTGGAGGAAATAACCTGGTTAATAGCAGAGTAGTTAACTATCAGTCTCGGATCCGCGCTGGGATCTTTTCTCTTTCGGAAGAAGACAGGACTCGCCGTGGGGGCTGTAGAGGGCTTGATAAAGCCGCGAGCCAAGTTTTTATTTAGGAACTTGCTCTTGGAGAGCAAGGAGTTCTTTTTGGCTCATGGGATAAATTTTCGGTTTAGGCAGGGCTGCCCCGTCAACTAATTCCAGTTTACAGTCAAAGTCCGTGTGGGGAGGCAATTTGTCAGCCTCCCTTTCGTGGAAAGCCTTTTGGAAGTCTCGGTAGTGTGAAGGAATTTGTTGCAATTCTTCATGGGGAATAGAAAAGTTTTCATCTGAAGAGGACATAGTGCCAGCAGTCCAGTTTATCTGGGGGTTATATTCACGAAGCCAAATCGATTCCCAAGACCAATTTGAACTGCATCGCCTTGGGAACTAGAAATCGCATGCTGTAATTGTTTTTGTCCATTTGAAATGAGATGGGCTTAGTGATTTTACTAATTACTCCCCCAGTCATTGAGGTCCCATCCATTTGCGTTAATTTGATGGGGCATTCCAAGGGCTCATAAAGAGTTTTCAATTGTTTGGCCAATTTGGGGTGTAACAAACTTCTGGAGCAGCCAGAATCAATTAATGCCCTATGTACATGCAAAGTCCCATCGCTGCCACTAATCGCAACCGTGGCGTAGAAATGGGGAATTTTAGGAGTACTTACAGTTCCCCCGCTTGCCAGTCATCGCAGTCAGGTTTAGAATTTCCATCTATGTCAGATGAGGACGAAAGGTGGTTTCATCATCGGGATCGGAGCTCCTGTCGCCGCGGCGGGGCCCCTTAGAAGTGCGTCTAAGTGGTTGTTTGGCGGCCGCTGTCTGATGTGTGAATTCTATATCCTTTGGGTCTGCCGTGCTCCCTTAGCCCCAGTCGGAGCTTGGTTTCCGCGGCAGGTGTTGGGGGAGGGGGCCCCGGGTTTTCCACAGTTAAAGCACATGCCCAAACGGAGACGTTTTTTCCCGTTCCTCAGCATTGAGGACGGTCCCGCGAGGTTGTCGTTTTGGCACGTCTTGTCTTTGTCGGTTCAGCTAAAAAAGCCCCCTGGGTTATGCCTTCCATTTCAGTAGCTAGTTTTGACCCAACCTAGCAGGGTCTGTGGTTTTGGCCTGCATTAAGCACCCGTGTAAAATTTTAGGATTTAGTCCATCTTTGTATAACTCAATTAGAATTTCATCACTCCACGGGACTTTGGTGGCCAGGTTTCTAAATTCACGGGAATACGTCCCCACTTTCGTTCCTGCCTTGTTTCATTCGTTTCAGTTGATATTTGGTTTTTTCCCAAATAAATGGGGGTCTTAAAAGGGTTTTCCCCGGGAGATGGTTCATGAAGAGCTGCAGATTTTCAGTTTCGGGGGCGCGGGAGTCATATAGGTTCGCTACCCAGTCTGCTGCCAGTCCTTTCATCCTCTGGCTTAGGTATCGAATTTGGGCCCCCATTATCCCGAAATAGATGGCCGTGATCAATCATGGAAAATTTTTTGCCATAGTCAAAAAAAAAGGAAAAATTTCTCCCCCTTCCCGTTGAAGGTCGCTTTCAGGTCTCCCACATTTCTGAGTAACAGTGGCGCTGGCGTGTGCCCTGTTGGTTGCTGGGGGGGACCAGGGGTGCCTGCCGCCGAGACAGCCGCTCGTGGTTCTCCTCCTGGTGATCTCCCTGTCTGCGAGGGACGGATGCGCATTGCTAGATGGCTTTTAGTTCGAGTATCTCCTCAAAACTTTTTTGTCCAGTTCGGTTTCCATTTGCTTTATCTCCTCCAAAAAGGGGAAGGGCTTTTGCTGATGTATCCCATCTAGCAGCCCTTCTGCGTTGTCTCAACGACGTATGTGGCTTTTCTCCCCAGACCCAAAGGGTTTTGGGCCCCTTGTGGGGGTTTCCATAGCCTCGGTCAGGCGCAATTTTGTCTTGGTATCCAGGGGCACTTCAGTTTCTGTAGCTCCATCAGATTCTGCAGATCCTTGCTCTTCTTCAGTAATCGACTGGTCCATCAATTGGTGCATTTTTTGAAAAATTCTTTAGCTTTCTGTCAGGAACAGATTCACTCTTACACGGATCAACAAACTTTAAAAGAAGATTTATTGTAACATAGTAAGGGATGCTGTCTTCAGACCCAAAATTTAAAAAGGGCCCTTTTTTCCCCCCCCCTTACACTTTAACAGACATTTTTCCAAGATAGTTGTAAAAAAAACGAACGTCATCATGCCAAATGGTTCCTTTGAAATTCCAGCCAGAAGGAATGGTTGGGCCTGGGAATAGCTAACAGCCTACTATCACTATTTCCTCAGTCTACTGCTATCCTAAAACAATAAAACATGGAGGACTCCCGACAATTGATTATGGTTGTCAAGAGAAATGTGTTGTTGTTTTTTT
>CAOLHI010003033.1:0-203816 GCA_948474755.1 Ctenosaura bakeri
CAGGTTGACTCAGCCTTCCATCCTTCCGCAGGTCGGTAAAATGGGTACCCAGCTTGTTGGGGGCAATTAGCTAATACATTGTAAACCGCTTAGAGAGCACTTAGCTGATAAGTGGTATAGAAATATAGAAATACGCAAGCTGTTGCTATTGCTAAGTGTGTCTTACATTTGAGTGTTGTGTGTGTCTTAGTGTATGCACAGGGTTTTTCCTGCTGTCATTCTGTGTCTACTTATCAATCTTCATAGTTGAGAATTCCTGCCATTAAAAGAAATGTATCTGGGGGGGGGGCACAGAAAAAAACTATTCCCCACAATTGTTCCATTTCCCCCCCTTGGACCCTCACATCCCTGTGTAAGGATATAAACCCACACAGAGTAATAATTTCCAACACTCTATAGTTTTCCTCAAGGTCCTCAAATTACAGTGAAATCTGTTGACATATAAAACCAGAAGTTGCTGTTACCTCCTCAAAGCCATGTGTGCTGAGAATTTAATTTAATTACTCTCTCTGTTTGAAATGACACCAGCTTCTGTCGGGCGGAAGACATGTGAGGTAGATAAGAAAAGGAGAAAGTTTTTGGCTACTCTCTTTTCACATTCTGATTATGTACAACACTGGGTGAAGGGAGAGATAACTCATTCTGAAGTGAGAACTGTGGATTATAATCTGAATAGTGTCAGAATAATGGATTCATAGTTGCCCACTCATCAGGTCTCATTACAGTCTCTGTCAAAAAGATGAGGGAACAGGACACAAAACAATGACATTCAGAATGTGTTGGCTAATCATATGCTGGTTGTAATGACAAAACAGCATTACAGAGGGGGAAGGAGGAGTAAATTATTCCATTTGTATGACAATTGGGAAATTGTAATGGGCATCAGGGAAAAGGTGAAATGATTTTCTTATGGAGCTGGAGCCAAGTTAGATTGCAGTAGCAATCTAGGCTCCATCTGCCTGGACGAACGTGCAATTTATTTTGAGGGCATTATCTGGTCCACATTCTTTGTTTTAAATTCATTAACCCACAAAAACTACTAGTCTCTGATTTTGTATGGAAATGAATATCACTGCTTATAAACATGCTCCGAAACAGTGGTGAAACTTCTAGCTTGTTGCCACTTTTCAACCACCTTACTTGTATGCACAAATGGAATTTCGACTAATGTTAAGGGACGATTAAGTGCATTACATGTTCAGGAGCTCTGTAATCTAATATTAGGTTAGTGCCTGACTCTGTGAATAGTGGGGCCAAGATTAATCTGTAAAGAAAGTCCATATATTGAAAGAGAGACTCTCTCCAGCCAAAGAATCAGAATCAAATAACTGATGGATATTTGTGCGAAGTAAAAGTTCTTGTATACAACTTTAAGGGCTCTACTGAGGGCTGACGTAAACAGAGAATTCAGTTATATAGGGTTTACAAAACGTAAGGCTGCCCCTGTCATCAGAAAGCAAGAGATAGCTCCCTCAGATAGCAGATTTACACTAATATGAAAAGGCAGCAAATTATTATTAATTCTCTATTATTTTATGATCAGAGATACAGGAAGCAGTGCTTTTTGTGGGGTTCTTTGCTTCAGGAGCCACAGTAACTTGGTTAACCTTGGATGCTACTATGGACCTTGACTTTTGGGCTGAAGGACACCATTTGCTGCACTGCCTTGGAAAGTGAATTGTCTTGGCTGGCCTTCTTTGGCTCATTGCAGCAATCCTTTGACTTAGTATAAGGGAGCTTTGTATGTCCAAATCACACGTGTGTATGTGTGTGTGTGTATTTAGAAACAAACTCTTCAATATGTATTAGCACAGCTCAACCTACAAGAAAGCCATTGTTATAAACTTTATAAAGATAGATAGAAACTAATTGCAAAATACTCTTGGTGAGTGTCTGTCTATTTAGCTGTGAACCTGTATGCTGGGAACTCATTGTAGGAACAGTTATGAAATTTAGACATTTTTAGTTTGAGATAGATGAATATTGTTTGAATGTGTTTTTCTAGAGAAACTGACAGTGTTAACCACACCATAGTACAGACTTCACCAACCTGATGCCTTTCAGATGTTGGCAGTTGTATTCTAAAAGAAGCAGGGGGGCATCAGTTTGGAGGAGGCTCATGGAGCAAGATATTTATTAAGTACATGTTGGAGACATCTTGATTTGTTCTATAAAAGAAAGGGAACACAAGAGATAACAGCAGCAGTGCTCTTCCCCAAATGCAGCCATCTCACTGGTTCTCTTCCTGCCTACATACTCTTCTGGCTCGTTTTAAGCCTTTGTTTTAATGGACATCTTTTCTAGAGAGAAGAGGACACACAGAATTCTTTGGCTCATACTCACATTCCTTCATTTGTCTTTTTCAGGCTACTGGGAATCTGTTCCAGGTGCGAGTAGTTGGAGGCTCTACTCTGTGTAGCTACCTCTCTCCTCAGGACAGCTGGCCTCTCTACCATCCAGCTGTAGACAGGTAAGTGACTAAATGCAACAGAGAGACCTAGGGATAAGTCAGGAAAGGTGCTAGAAGTCAGAGAGCAGAAGGATTGATGAGGGCTCAGAGCTTGGAAATTTTACTCTTTTAACTACAGCTCCAAGAATCCTGTTGACTTACACAGGCTAGGAGATTGAGGGAGTTGCATCCCTCCCAAAGTAATTTTTCCAAGCTCTGCACAGAGCATTTCCTTCACCAGTTCTGTTTTCTGGGGTGTTTATGTTGTAGCTGATGGTAATTTATTGTGCCTTGCAGAACTATTCATCTTCATTCGCCTTTGACTTTTCCACATTTTGCTGCGTTAAGACCAGGAATCAATGCAGATTTAATTGGCTTTGTTAACAGTTGATGTATGCATGATACTCAGTACGGTGAAGGTGCAAAACAGGTTTATTTGGGTATAAATGTTAAGTATACAAAAAAAAAACCCTGGAAAAGTAAGAGGTAAATTCTTCCACAAGGCTCTGTGGCTGCCCAGAGGAGTCCCCAGATGGGAGGGAGCTGCCGCTGAAGTGTCTTCATTAAGCACTGAATTGGCAGGCTTATTGTGATACCTCTTGTTAAGCTCACACAGTCAAGTAGGCCCAGAAAAGTGTGAGTGTGGGTGGGTGGGTGTGCGCGCATGCATGTACATGCTATTAAGCAAGCCCTGTTTTTAATGTAAACTTGACAATTTTTCACTGGTTACCTCTTGGCCTGAAAAATTAAATGGACATTGTAGCTAGTGTTCCTAACTCAGCTTACATGGAGTGAATGTGACTCAACAGACCCAGAGGAACTGGTTTCTTTCTGGAGCCCTCCCTCCCTCGTTTGTGGCACCACGGCAGTCAAATTTGCCTGGCAATCCTTGAGCAGCAGCAGCAGCAGTGGCAGCGCTATCTCTCATGCAGTTCGTCCATCCGGATGTGCGCCGCTGTCGAACATTTCACGGAAGGGGCCAATGAATTATTAATGCCTTAACTGCTGCTAGCTGGATTCTAGTCAAAGATAATGTTAGCTCAGATAATGTCCCTGGGAAGCAGGAAGCGAGACAGGGGGCTGTCATCATGCCACAGCACTCACTAATTGGGTTGCTTGCTGGCCCAGGGGGCCTTTTGTGAGGTTCCCCATTGGGCAGTTTGCTGCTGGGCTCCCAGGAGGGAGGCATGTGAACTAAGCCATGGAGAAAAAGGATTAAGTAGGAAAGAAGAAGAAACTCAGTCTGAACAATCCTTTCACATGGACAATCTCACTGGTGTACCAGCTGGGTATCTGGGCAGTGCTGGTGTTAGCTGACATTTGTGTGAGGAAACTATCACAAAGTAAAGGTGCCCTCTGCACAGTGTGGGAATGTTACCATTTGGACCACAGTTCCTGGAATCCACCCTCTAGCTATATTGGCTGCAGGATTCAAGGAGCTGTAGTCCAAAAAAAAGAAAAGAAAAAAAAAAAAGTGTTTCCATCTTGTGATTTCTCATCTCTCTGCTGTGAGATGTTTGTTATTTAATCTATTTCCTAGATTCTCTTTGAGAGCTGTGTTTTCCCCCAGTCCTAAAGAAACTCCCTTTCTTGCCCCTCCTGCTAGTGCTTGAAAGCATTCCTGATTATGCAAACTGGCCTCTGAATGTCTTGGGTGAAAAGGTACTCCTCTAGCACATTTGTTAATTTGTGGTTGCAGTTGGGAAAGTTGGGATTGTAGCCAGGAGACTGGAAGTAGCTGCTAATGACAGCATGGCACCAGTGTGTCAGGAACAAGACCTTGCTTCCAGCAGTTAATCTGCAGAAGGAGAAAGGCCTGGGCTTGAATATGCCAAGGAATAGAAAAGTCAGGAATGCTGACCATAAAGTTCTCTCCCTTCATTCCAAATGTGTGCTTAGGGAGGCTAAATATTTTCTCACAAGCAACTAAGGTAGTACTTCACACATGGTCAGAGGTACTTTGTTCTTACTTTATTTCTTCCAGTGCTGAGTTGTCACATGGCAAAAGTGTTTAGAGGCAGTATACCTCTGAATAGCAGACTGTAGGCAGAGGTGAAAACAGATAGAAAGAGCTGTTTATTGACTCCCCTGCAGGATTTGTCTGCTGGATCCTCAGGCTTGCAGGGTTGTTCTTAACATCCTTAGTTTTGGGCTGAGTCATAATGATCCTTGGCTCCAAATTAGTCACCCACCTTCTAACTCCACATTTTGACAAAATGCCTCCTGTTACTGAGATTCTGTTTTAAAATTCAGGTTTGTAAAAATGCATTCATGTTAAATCCTTCATCCAGAGTCCTTATAGGTCAAGTGTAATTGTCCTCCCTCCCCTGGTCACTCTTATCTTCTTGTGGTTAGTCCCAATATGCTGCAAAGTGTATGCTTTTCTCTCTATTCAACCTCTACTTGTGTCTCCTCATTCCAGTCCTATTTGAACTTTAGGCAGATAACCTCCTGGGGGAACATATGAGACATACTTGTCTGTCCATTCCTATGCTGGGAGACTGAGAGCAAAAAACAGCTTTTTCTGGGAGTACGATTCACAGTCTTGTTTCATCCCATCCTCAATACCTCACAAGTCCATTAGTATAAGCCATGAGCATTTTCTCCCATGATCTCCACAGCCTAGCCCCTTGCACTGGTATAAATTAGACAAGAAGAGAGGCAAAGGAAGCAGAACTTCCTGACCTGTAACAGGACTCCAGAGGCAATAGAGGATACACTGATGAGCCTTTCTAAGGCAATATGGAGTGGGGAATATTTGGAGTTGAGCCTTATAGGGGCTATCCTTTGGGTCAAACACTCCTCAAGACCAATTCTGCAAAGTTTCCTTTCTTGTCCATGCATACCATCAAGGAGGGCTGGCTGGAGATATTTTGCTGCCTGAATAAAAGAACAAGAGCCCCCTGCCCACCCCTGATTGGGCTGGTAATTAAATCTTATATCAACACTGTTGATGAGCAGTGTCCTTCATTGAACATGACAGCACTAGGATGGTTTAGCAAAGCACACATAGTTCTGCCCTCTTAACACCTCATGGCTGTTTCCTGTCTCCCAGGTTCTGCTGTCTGAAGCAACTGCCTCACTCAGCCTATTTGTAGAGCCACTATCACCATCTACTTTGGGGTAGGTGGCTTCTGGCCCTCCGAGGTATTGTTGATTTCCATCAGCCATAAGCAACAAAGACAATAGTGAGGGATTGTGGAAATTACAGTCCAGTTGGCAGGACTAAAAATCACCATCCAAACAAGCAGATAGATTCCTCCCATAAGAATCTTATGATCGAAAATTTAACATAGCTTTAGGGCTGGAGGATGATGGGAAGAACATAGAGTTGAGGAAATCCAGATTTATTAAAATAGTTTCAGTGAGAAAGGAGAACATACATACACTTATTTACAAAAAGACTTCATCACATACTTGGGACCTGAAAAAATTAGCAACACATGAGGCATTCATTTGACTCTCATTATCCTAATTTCTTCCTCTAAGGTGTTTGCAGCCTAGGCTCCCATCAACAATTTCTTAAAACTAAAACCAGAAACTATGAATTCAAACTTCTGTGGGAGGAGTTTGCCCCCTGCTGGGCAGTGGCGGCTCTGACACTTCTACCCTGACCTACAGCTTCACACATTCTGTGTTGAAAGTTAACTATTACGGTTGGCAGCAGCATCAGACTCTGCCTTTGGCTTCAGGAGCAACCAGTGGATCCACCACTGCAAAGTTTGCAAATCCACTCTGGATTTTACAGCTGCTGCTCCTGCAGATGCCCCAAGTTGAATGAGAGCCCTGTCAGTGCCAAGTTATGTATGATCCATCACCAGTAGAGATCCCCACCACCACTCTTCACAGATATCTGACAGCTTCTTCTTCTGGCAGAGCACTACAGTTTGGTGGTCCTGGTGGTCCTGCTCACGTGAAGCTGGTAATTGAGTGGGATGTGAACACCAAAGAAAGGTAAGAATTGGCCACTGTATGGTGGCCAATCATCACAAATCCCCCTGAGCATCCGTTGTGGACAGGGGAGTGCATTTTGGGAAGAGCATCCCATAATACGGTGTGCCGCCTACTATTTAAAGTGGTACAGTTTTCTGAACACTGCACCTGCTCTTTGTATGAATTGAGTTTAGAACCTTCCCTGTTTTTTAAAGTGAACGGAGCACAAAGCCATGCTGAAAGAGATTGAGTTGTACTTTATTTTTCCAGCCCAGTAATACCTATTGAAACTGTCTGTCTTCTCTGTGACAGAGAAGTGATTGTCGGAAGACAGTTAAGTTTGACATTTGAAGAGGGCATGATTGGAGACACAGGAAAAAACCTGACTTCGAATGAAAAGTTGAAAAAAGCTCACCTTGAGTCCTCTTGAAGGCTCCCCAAATCCCCAACCATTTTGGGAAACTGATTATGTCATTCCAGAAGACCCTTATCTTCTGTGTGAATCAGAATATCCCTCTGGACAAGCATTCTTGCTAAGGAGCTACTGCCTGAGTAACTGGGTTTAGAGCTTCATGCCATTCAGTTCTTGGACAGCTGCCCATGAATATTAAGGGGCAATGCAGCTTCAGTAGGGAAATAGGCAGATTGATTGATGGCTACCTTGGACACGCCTGCCTCAGATGAGAGCAGTCCATGTCCGCCATAGATTCCCCATGGGGGCTGGGGCTACTTCTGACTCTCTCATCTCTATTTTTGCAGCTTGTTTGGCAACATCCAAGAAGAAGTGGTTGAGGATGCAGAAAGTGTGAGGCTGAAGCAGCAGCTTCATCTGCAGCAACACAGCTGCACCCTGGATGAATGCTTCCAGCTCTACACCAAGGAGGAGCAGGTATCTCTGGGCTGTGGCCAAAGGATTGCTAGGATTTAGCTTGCTGGGATGGAGATGAGTAGAGCATCCCTGCTGGCCAGCAGATCACAAAATAACTGGCTTTTCTGAATAGGAATAGAAATGTCCATCAGGTTGGCTTCCCCTTTGTTCTGCTCAGAGGTGTCTTCTGGATCAGCCCTAGCTGATGGGATTTTGGAAGTAGAGGAGAGCCACTGCTGCTGATAGAATGTTCCCCACCCAGCAGCAGCAGCACCTAGTCATCCCCCAGCCTTCCAAGCAGCTGCTGACACTGTCTCCCAGCATCTAAAGTGCCAAACCTTACAAAAAGCCCTCTAGTGGTGATATTATTGTCTCTTCCTCTGCAGCTGGCCCCTGACGATGCCTGGCGCTGTCCCCACTGTCAGGTACTTCAGCAGGGCATGGTCAAGCTCAGCCTGTGGACACTACCTGACATCCTCATCATTCACCTCAAGCGCTTCCGGCAGGTGGGAGAGCAGCGCCACAAGCTCTCCACCCTTGTACATTTCCCCCTGCGTGGGCTTGATATGGCTCCTCATGTGGCCAAGCGCAGCCGTGGCAGCAAGTGGGGGACCTGGAAGCACCCCACACCAGAAAGTGGCCAGTGCAACTTCCTCTATGACCTGTATGCTGTCTGCAACCATCATGGGAGCATGCAGGGTGGGCATTATACAGGTGAGCACTCCAGTGGATGGGCAGTTAGGAATTGGTATAGTCCTGGAGAAACTGCTGCTGAATTAAAATTTGGCCTGAGCACCATAACCTCATCTAGAGCCAGCATGGATGATGACTCTGGAGATTGGGGTTTGAATCCCTGCCCAACTGTGAAAACCTACTAGGTGACCTTAGGCAAGTCACACTCTTTCATCCTCAGAGGAAGGGAAAAGCAAACCTCTTCTGAACAAATCTTGCCAAGGAAACTCTGTGACCAGTTTGCCTTGGAGTTTCGATAAGTCAGAAATGACTTGAAGGCATACAACAACAGTCGTGCCCTCAGGTTATCCATAACCCCCGTTAGAATTAGGTGACACTGTACTTTCATATGAGTTGCTTGTATTCTGTGCCCAGTTTTTTGTGAGGGGAGGGGTCAATTTCTGCAGCAAGCAATTAACAGTTTTGCAAGAGGAGTACATGAGGAAAATTAAGTGAATCTGTCTATGTTGCTTATTTTAAAATGTTTTGATCTGCTTTATCTTCTAATCTTGAGGCAGTAACAGTGATAGGGAAGGGCAGTGCATGCCACCAAGAGCCCTCTGGAGAAAAGATGATACAAATCTAACAATAAATGAAATATTCAAAATATTCAAGTCCTAGCACTCAAATACCCCTCAACCCAAGTGTCTCTTTGGAGATTTTCACTGAGATCTGCTCACACCTTTCCAGACTTATCTTCAATGCTGAAAGAACTAAAAACTTGCTTTAAAAATAAAACATGAATATGAAGAAGCTGAACTCCTTAGGATGCTGGACTCAGTGCATGACAACATAGGTGCTTGTGTGGCCTCACTGTGAACCCAACAAGCAGGGAGAAGTGAGATGTTCCAGTTCTGGTGACAGTCACAGAACAAATTTTAGATAGCACATTTTCTTTATGGATTATCTAGCCACATGCTGGAAAATTACACACTTCTTTTCTGGGAACATTCCCCCATTTATAGGAGCATTCGGATATGAGCTAGGATGGTTCTGATATGATCTGGAAGGATTGGAGATCCTTCATCTTGGAGAGAACAAGGTGATCCCTCAGGATCTCCAACTGTGTCCAAATTGTCCACACCCCTGGAGGAAGCTTAGTCCCACAGCCCAATGTATTCTCTGTGGCAGGGGGTGGAAACCTGTGGCCCTCTTGAAGTAGTTGAACCCTTGTCCCCTTCAACTCTTGGCAGTCTGGCCGGTGGTGAGGTATGATGAGAGTAACAGTGTGCAAACAACTGAAGGGGTAGAATTTCCCCACCCCAGCTCTGATGGTGTGTGTGTTCCATCCCCAGCATATTGCCGTAATGCCTTGGATGGTAACTGGTACAGCTACGATGACAGCACCGTAGAAGCAGTCTTGGAAGATGAAGTCAGTACACGGAGTGCCTACATCCTCTTCTACCAGAGACGCAGCGTGGTTCCCAGTTGGTCTGGAGGAAGTTCTGTCAGAGGTTTGCAGGGGGCACTTAGCCTGCCTGCTGGCACGGCTGCTTATGATGTTTTGTGCATTAATCAGTCCTCTGTCCTTTCCTGGGGAAATTGATGTATAACTAGGAATTCTCAACAGGCACTGACATGCATTTTAGAGCGTGGGTCTTAAGACCCAGTCTGGGGTGAGTAATGGACATGGGTCTTACTCATTTCAGAAGGATGATTTACAGACCTGCATTACCTTGGTTTGAGCATTTCATAGGTCCCATAACATAAGCTTCTAGTTTATGAGGGGTATGATCACCAGACTGGAATAGTGTTTCATCAAGTTGTTGTGAGGCTGGATTTCCTTTCAGCAAAAAAGCAGCCATTTTAGAAGGGGGAGGAACAAACTAGCTGCACTTTTTAGTGTATATGTTCAAAGTTCAAAATGAAAATAGGGCTTATATTCCTCCCAGGGACAAGAAAGGACTGGTAGGAAATGAAGATGGACAAATGGGGCTGGAAACTACCTATTATTAATACTTTAACTGAGAATCTCCTGGAGGGTTATTCCTTTTGGCAATATCATTAGCAAACTACTAGGTGCTGCTTCTCTGGACAGCATTTGTGGGTTTGACTTTCATAGATTTGATTCTGTGCAAGTTTCTCAAACCCCTGCCCCCCAACTTCAAGGCCATCTTTCCTGGGGGAACCTTCCCTCTCAGCAGCTCCAATTGGCCATGCAGCCCTTTAAAAACCCTGTAAAAATCTGGTCCTCCTCCTCTTCCTCCACCAACCTCTGCCTGCCCAGCGAAGGGTGGCTTGTGCCCCAGTTTCTCAGCACCACAAATCTTTCTTCATGCCCCTGCACACACCCAAGGAAGGAGATGGGCATGAGAGGGAAAGTATATGGACACCATGCTGACCCACTCCTTCCCCTCTCCTTTCCCTGACCTGGTTTGGACTTCTCACCATGCCTTGGCCCCCTTCCCACAGACAGACACCCATATTTATGGGTTTTCCACTTTTGCAGGGATCCTGTGCCCCTAACCCTAGTGAACATGGAGGGCCAACTGTAGTTCCTAACAGTTTACAGTTGATGTGAGATGCTAGAAGTGCTGATTGAACCCAGATCCAAATTCCAGGCTTGTCATGCTTGCCACACTATTGCCTTAATGCTGCTTTTACCAAGCTAGCTGTAAATCCCCAAAATTATAGCTTTGGGTTTCTGGGTGAGCCCAAGAGGACCTCTTGCTGTGTAAAGCCCTCAGAAGCACCCAAAGATGGCTGCTGGTGGTGGTGCCAGCTTGCACTGTCTTCCCACTATTGCTGGTTGAGTTTGATAGTTGTGCCTGTGAAAACCTGTCAGATAAAAGCATCTTCTCCCAGCTCCTGCATCCCTAGCTGGGTTTTACCCATGCAGCTGAGAGACATGACTGCATTAGACTGAGCAGCGGGAAATTTATAGAGACTGTGCATCTAGGGGAAGCACACTTCTTCAGAGGACCTTCTTGCTCAAGAATGCTTAAGGATTCTTCACCTAATTCACCAGCAGTTTTCACCAATGCATCCTGTTAGATTCAGACACTTCCTTCATCCCACATGAAAACTGTGGGCACGGAAAACTGACAGCAAAGGATCTGGGAGGCTTGCAAGTAATTCCTTTCTATCAGATTAGGAAGGGAGTGGGTGATGCATGAATTCAGACTGGCTTAGAAATGAGCACAGCCATCTCCAGATTTACATGGAAAATGGCTCAGTTTTATAGCCACCTGTTTCTAAAAGATGCCATTGATTCCACTGGTTTTACATTTATGTGTTCGGGCCTCAAGGCTGTTTAATGTTCAATGGATAGCTGAACAGGAACCCAGGGAATGCACATTCACAGGTGTAGGCAAGCAGTGTTATTTTTCTCCTCTCCTGTATAGCTACAGGTATCATGGATAGAAGGTTGTTCCCACAATAATTTATGGATTTTTCTTGCAGGTTCTACCAGCTCCTCCCTTTCTGAACATTGGCTAGCACGACTTGGTGGAAGCAGCAAGCGAGAGAGCCTGGTGTCACGGAGCTCTGTGACCTGCCCATCTCTGCCAAAAATGCCAAACTCACCCATCGTCACTAATACCAGCAACAGTCAGGAGAAAGGTGCTTGGTTTCTCCTGTTTTGCTTACTACACACACTTCCTTCTGCCTGTCATAGTGATCACTCGTGCTCCAAAATGCAAATCTTGGAGCACTGCTGCCATTCAACTGATCAAACATGCCAGATCTCCAGCCTCTGTCACTTCTGAGAGCACTCAAGGATCTGGGTTGCTCCCTTTGCCCATGGACTTAGGAGGTGCCTGATGAGCAGCTACATAGCCTCAGAGGGACTCGAATGGGGCTGTACAGATGCAATGTCACAAGAACTAGAAGTGTGGTTCTTTTGCCTCTCATCTGGTGCATAGTTCACAGGGTGCTGTTACAAATGGCTAGAGAGTGAGGACTGTTAGGTATTTTTACCTGTGTTTGGTCCCTCCTTTATACCAGCTCAGCAAGTGCACTAGTGGTTGGCAAGCTTCAATAAAACAATATTCAAGCCATTACAGATTCAAATATAACCTGCCTGGCTGACTGTCCACCATTTCTCCAGATCCCTCTGCTAGTCTCTCTTAGACCTGGTTGTTTCTAGTCCTTTGGCAATAGCAAGCAAATGGGAAGGATATTTCCCTTCCACTTGCCATTGTTGAGTGTGCTCTGTTAGTCAGCACAAACAACATCTGTGACCCATAATTACACCAAAGCAAACTGCAATGTTGACCGGAGGAGGGAGGAATGGGGTGTGGGGTAAGATATGAGGATGAATGGGACAGAGAACAGAGTCCGGGAGACAGAGAGTAGGAGATGAATTTTTTCCTTAAAAGCTGAGTTGGAAAAGAATTCAGGGGTGATAGAGCTCACTTAAGATCAAAAATATAAATCTTGGAAGATTGCTGCCATTCATCTGATTCAACAAGTTTCCACACTCATATGTGAGGTTATACAGTGGGCCCTCAGTATCCACTAGGGTTTGGTTCCAGGACCCCCCTCCCCGGATGGTCAAGTCCCTTCATATATAATGGTGTAGTGAAATGGCACCTCTTATATAGAATGGTAAAATCAAAGTTTGTTCTTTGGATTTGTGTGGTGTTTTGTTTTGTTTTTGAGATATTTTCAAGTTGTAGTGGATTGAATCTGTGAATACAGAATCTGTGGATATGGAGGGCCAACTGTACTTAACTCCACTGAGTTCCTAAGAATCATAGTCATCTTTGTTTTCTTTTCTAGGTGGCTTTGAGTCACGCCCTCTGGTACGGGGTGTACAGGGCAGGAGTGTCAGCCTGAAAGCTTCCCCCAGTAAAGCCAAGCTGGGAGTTCCCAAGCCTGTGCCCTTGCGTTGGTCCTTCATCTCCAAGGAGTGGCCAACAGAGCCCTCTGGGGAGCTTGTAGAATACTTGGAGTCTGGCCGCAGGCCCCGGTTCACAAATGAGTCTATTGTCCCTCTTATGACCAAGGAAGGAGAGGACAACCCGGGACCTTCGCTCACCAAAGTCAAACAAAATCATGTGCCGACAGGCCTGGGTACAAATGAGAACCCTGGGAAACCATCCATGATGATGGAGAACCCAGGCACCCTGAAAAGATCAGGAAAGCCAAAGGAGGATATAGGTGAGCAGCCACGGACACCCAAGAAACTAGTGCTGTCTCTTAGCACAGTACTTCCAATAAAAGACGAAGAATCCAAGAGCAGAGCTAACATCAATGGGACCTTGCGCACTGGGACAAACCTGCCTTCCTCTGTTTATCCACCCAAGGGCAGGTTGATCCCAGACCCAAAGGCAGGGGAGAAGGAGCTGGAGGGTGAGAGGCAGTCAGAGGGAAAGCTGGCTGTCTTCAGAGCTGGCTTTCTGCGAAGGGACCCCAAGCGTCACAGTGAGTCTGACAGACATGGAGTCATGACACCAGCTATAGCCTCCTCCCGGGCATCCCTCTCCAATGGGACTTTGACTTCTGTCACTGGCACCAGGGTAAGCAATGCTCTGGGCCGCAGCTCTGCAGAGGGACTGCCCAACGGGCGTATCTGCCGTTCTGAGCTGGACATCAAGCGTGCTCAGAGCTCCTGCAGCAGCAAGGGGAGGAACGACTGGTGGCTGAATAGATCGACTACCCTCTGCAAGGCAAACAACAGCATCTCCTTGCAGGGTTGCACACCACCACTAACTCTGGAGGGGGTCTCTTGTGGCACTTTCCAACGTGCCAGGTATCACACAGCATCCCTGGGCAGGAGAATCCCTGTTCCAGAATCCAGCTTCTGAACTAGTCTGATGTTCCACCAAAACAGTGGCAACCCTTGGTGCTTATAAGGCCTCAGAGCCTTTGGATAAGATCTACTGATTGCTGGAAAGCTTGGGCAGTGCTTGCTTCCGAAATGGTTTTCTCTCAGGCAGGCTTTATCCATCCAAAGGCTGCTCAGCGACACCATTGCCTTGTCTGGGAATGAAGATGCAACGGGTTTGTGGACCATGGGTTCAGAAGGGGAGAGAGAGAAAAAATGTCAGGAGTGTGCTAGAATTAAAGTATTTATTCTATACAGTGAGATAGTTTAACTGATACTAATGAGAGGATGTGTTGTTTTGTGATAGCAGTTATTTTGGTACCAAGTTGTGGGGGTGGGGACAAGAAAGGAGAATCTCGTTGCTCTATGCAATAATCCCAACTTCTATTTTCTGCAGACCTTTGGGTTTTACAGATCTATTTGTTATTAAAATTGTCTCAAATGACTTGTCATCATGGATGGTTTGGGGAGTCAAGGGTGGAATTCAGGGGCTGTCTGTTCACCACCATGCTCAAGCAAGAGGAGGAGCTGACTGTCCTTCACGGATTGGCAAAGCTGCCATGTTTTCCTGCAACACTTTAAGGAACAAAGGCAGGGAAGGTGCTATCGGGCAACTCTGGCCATTTCGTGGAGCATCTTCCTGTATATCACCAATGACCAAAACTAGACCCCCACCCCGCCAATAATTGTTATGGTTCTTGTTGCTCCTGGAACCTGGGGACTTAATGGACATATTTCATCCAGAGCGCCCCACCCCCTGCCAAAATGTGCCAGTACACTTTTCCCTTACGAAGGACTGCTGTATGAAACATTTTCTTGAGCCATCTGATCAGTATGTGGCCTATTGGCAAAGCTTGACTGATACTCTTTGTAACATTTACACCTGTGATTCTCAACATTTCTTCTTTCATGTTTTCAACATCAGATGTTATTGCCAGTTCTGGAAGGTGAAGTTCAAAACATATGGAGGACCAAATGCTGAGACCCACATAGATATTACACCAGTGTTTACAGAGGTCTTATCCACGTCCAAAGAAAAGAAAAAGGCAATATCACACATGTGTTTCAGGAGGCAATTCCAGCATAAGAAGAAGCAAACAGGAGAGAGCAGAGTGATTTGAAAAAGCAGAATGGCTTTTGGGTATAGAGAGGAAGGTCAGTAGCCTGGATCTATTGTGGTATGATGGTATCTTAGGCAATGCAGAGGTTTGAAGATCAGGATATTGAATTTGTCCTGAGTCCCGGAGGGGGCCTCATGTGGTTTAGGTAGCAAAAGAGGTGTATAGTTTTGGTGGCAGAATTTTGGTTAAATGTAGAGATCAGAGATTGAGATAACAGAAGGCCACAGAAGAGAAGATTGCAGAACCCAGTTGGGGATTACTAGCATGTCAACCAAAGTTTTCACTTGAAAAGGCAAAGAAGAAGTGCTATATTTTCATATTATTGAATGGAAAGGTGATGGATTAACTACAGGAAGTAAAAGAAATGGGGGACACCAGTATAAAGCATGGTTTTATACCTCATTAACAGGACGAATGACATCACTGGCAATGGCCTATATTCATTTGTTATTCCCAGTTAGAGTAGATCTATTAACTCAACATTTGAATGGCAAACCAATGCTTAACATAAATTGTTTCAATGGGGTTACTGTAGTTGGAACTAGCAATTGGATTTAGGCCATTAGTGGTTTAGGCTTGGAGTTTGAGTTTGAGATGATAATGAAATATCTAAATAGAAGTATCAGGCTGATTGTCTGACTTTGGTGGGAGAGATTTTTGGGATAGAGAAGTAGAACTGAACAGGGACAGTGTGCATAAAAATGAAAGAAAAGGTCCAAGGACAGATCCTGGGAGACTCTAATGGTATGGAAACAGAAGTAGACTGTTCTTGTGGAAATTAGAATGAATGGCATAGGTAGAGGGGGAAAGTCAGATGATGATTGTCCCTCTGAAAGTATAAGTTGGACATTTTTCTCTTTCTGACAATGGCTTGCAAAGGCCTATTATACATTAGCCCCTTTGCATTTGTTGCTCTTCTGTTTCCAAGAGTGTGTATCTAGCCGCAGGATATCTTCAAGGTCTTAATCACCCTCCATGCACGGGAGAATTGTCAAGAGCAGGGGCAGATATAACCTGCTTAAGAAGCTCCAAGTCTTGGAAAGACTCAAGTAGGAGAGGGAGAACAGCTATATCTGGGCTTGCAGGATGCTTAAACAGAAAAAAAAAATCTCTAGCCTTAGTAGTGTGGAGATCACCAGTGATTTGGAAAACTATAATTTCATTTGAGCAAAACAGATAGTTAAAACCACATTGTAGAAAGCCAAGTGAGAATGTTTGAAGACACAGTGCACAGGCAGGTAGCACACTCCAGAGGTGTCTCGTGTGTAGTACTGGTGTAGTCTTTCTTTTTTAAAAACAGAAATAACCTACTGTAGCTCTGTAACCATGTAGAAAGCTACTATGCAGATTGTCCATTCAGAAGGCTTTTACTATATGCCCTGTGGTTTCATGATCTCTGCCCCAACATCAGTGAAGAAAAAAACATCCAGCTGAAAATCTCCAGACTCTGTTTCTTAGACTCCCAGCAAAAGCTTTTGTATATGTGAAATAGAATTTGGCTTTGGACTCATTAACCTACTGTCACGAGCTGGTCAACCGTACTCTGGCCGTTCTCTTTCCAGGCTGCTGCAGGCTGAAGCTTGGTTGGTGGCGGGGATGGAGTGAATAATCTCCCACTCCCTGGGGGCTCTTTTTGTTAAGCCATTGCCTAGCAACTGCAGCAGTAGTGGAACAAGCTATGGCGTCCTCCCAGGCAGCCAGCAGTTTTTTATTCGGGGAGATAGATGACTTCATCTTCCAAGAGAGGAATTCAGTGTATCAGCTGCAGCTGGAGAGACAGAGAGAGTCTGGGAAGGTTTGTGCTGGATTGAGGGGGAACTTGGGAACATAGTTTAGGGGGCACGGAAGGTATCCTGGGTCGTCACGGTCTGACACCACTTTCATAGAGCCCCTGCTTGACTTGGCAGAGGCCTAGTGCTCTGTTTTTCCTCACATGAAGGCACAAACAGCATTGGTTACTTGCAAAGGAGCAGAGAGAAATTCAGGCAAGTTATTTTAGTCAAAATATATGTTGAATTTTAAGCAGAGGCTGGATGGCCATCAGTTGGGAATGCTTTGATGGGTGTTCCTGCATAGCAGGGGGTTGGACTGGATGGCCCCTGGGGTCTCTTCCAGTTCTATGATTCTGTGAATGTTCTGTCCCATTCTGACAATGGCTCACAAAAGCCCGTTCTACATCAGTCCCTTTGGTGCTTATCACTTCTTCGTTTTGTTTTTAACACAGAAGGCAGGGTGTGTATTAGCCTAATGGAGTATCTTAAAGGTGTCAGTCATTTTCATGTAGGAAATAATTGCAAAGAGCAAGGGCAGGTAAAACCTGCTTAGGAGACTATGAGGCAGGGACAGTGGAACCATATACAATGTGAAAACAAGTGTCTCCAGATACTGTCAAAAGACGTTATGCTACTATTTTGTCTTTCTCCAGATTAACATATTTTATTTGGTAAGAAAAAAGAGTAAAAAGAGATGGGAAATGTAAGAGGTTTCAAACAGAAGATTTCTTGAATGTGGCATGGTGACTGCACAGTGACTCCATCCAACACTGAGAATGCTTCCTTCTTTCCCTTCTTCCCTCCCTCCCTCTCCCTCTTTCTGTCACCCTCCCCACTGCTGAAATTATAACAAACCAGATTGCTACATGCAGGGGAAAGAAAACGTGGGTGAAACGAAGCATTCCATACTTTGAAGGAGGACTTAAGGACCTCAGACCTGTCATGTGCATGCTTGCTATTGTATGCTTGCCCAAGATGCAGTGCCATGCTGAATCATAAAGGGAATATATTTAATCCCAAAGGGGAAACCCAAGGAAGAAACTTCTCAAAATCACCTGGCAAGGATAATATCTGGCATAGCCTTGAAAAGACTTTTAACTCATCTGTCAGGTGTGGTGCCAGCAAGTTACAGAAGTCACATAATTTTGCAGTTCAGTCTAGTATGCTTTTAGGCCTTTGAGAAGTATTATTGGGATCTTTGAAGTGGTTTCCATTTGAAAGTGTGCTTCTCCAAATTGTCTCTAGAATTTGAGTCTGAAATTTATCTATTCATAGCACTAAAGAAGTCACAGAACCATTTTCTGCCATTCACACCTGCTGATTTCTCTCTGGTGTGTACTCTCATCACTTTTCCTCTCTTAAAAAGGTGTGTACATCTGTAGAACAGGACATAATTTACACACACGTCTGATGTGAGCAACTATGGTCCACAGCTGAGTATATTTCTGTTTTAATCCTATATCCTTCTATATTGTCTTCTGTTTGAAGGTTTAGGGAAAATATCAAAACAAGGAACCAGCAATCTTGAAGAGTGAGGTGAGAGATCTGATGTTGGGATGTTGGAGATGCTGAGACAGGAAACAAAAGGAGTTAACTAGCTAATCTAGCTCCAGTGATCCCCAGTAATCAAACTGTGTGTGCATGCATCTGCGCAAACATGCACACACCTTCAAGTAACCTGTCAACTTACGGCAACCCCATTAATTTCATAGAGTTTTCTAAGGCAAGAAATACTCAGAGATAGTTTCACCAGTTCCTTTGAAATATATCTTATATAACCTAGTATTCATTGGTGGTCTGTCATCCAACTACTAACCAGAGCTGACCTTGGTGGATCTGAAATTTGTTGCTATTGTTAATTGCCATCAAGTTGACTTGGACTTACAGCAACCCTATGAAGGGGAGAACTCCATGTCACCGTAATCATCAACCACCCTTCTCAGGTCTTGCAGACTCAGGGCTGTGGCTTCCTTGATTGAGTCTCTCCATCTGCAGTGTAGTCTTCCTCTTTTCCTACTGCCTTCTACTTTACCAAGCATTACTGTATTTTCTAGTGAATAAGGTCTTTCTTCTTGTGATATGGCCAAAGTGCGATAGTGGGAGTTAAATCAACCTGACAATTACTGGAAATCACAGGCTCTCATGCAATGTCCTCCATTTCCTCATTACCAATCAGGCACTGGAACTAAATTTTAATGACCTTTCGGATTTTGGAGTCTGTTTAACGTTCTTAATATATGGACAAAAAATTGGGGTTGAGGGTTTCCCAGCCTACACTCACATCTCTTGGCATGTAACACCTATGTTTTTTTCAGGACCTTGACTGGAAATCAATGACAAGTCTTTGAATGTAAGAGCACATTAGAAGATGTTGGGTTTGCATCTTTGACAGTTTTTACCAAAGTAGTCTTTAAAGAAGTTTTTTTAAAAACGTTTTGCATATGAAAGAGAAATAATGGAGAGGTGAATGTAAGCAAATTTTGTGAATGTGCATAGCTGCCATTTACGTGCTTGTATTCAGGTCTTCTGAAAATGGGAGAAAACACAAAGAATTATGCTGTGTTATGTTGGACCACATAAGCTCCACAATATAAGTGTAAAGGTAGGTCAGTGCAATTCAGAACAGTCTTCCATAACCCAGGGCTCTCCAGATGGACTACAGCCCCCTTCCCCATTTGGACTGGAGTATGACCATTTGTGTTGGAACTGCTGGGAGTTGTAGTGTCACATCTGGAGGGCACCAGGTTGTGGGGGATTGCTTTCCAGGAACACAGGAGCTGGTGGTAGAGTGTGAGAGGGAGGCACCCAGATACATCTGAAGAGATCTTTAGCCCTGATCCCTCCAGGCAACCCAGCAAAATGTGACTGTTAAAACACTGGAAATCACAACTTCTAAAGAAGAAGCAACCAGAGATGCTTTATGTCACCATATATTTACTTTACATCTACATCATGCTACATTGGTAAAGAAAAATGGGGGCAGGGGAGATGTGCTACAAATGCACAAAATCCCTCCAGTTAGTCCACCTGGGGGACAACAGCAGGATGGGGATCTCTGTCAAGAGTTAAGAGCTGCACTTCCGAAATGCCATTGTAAGTCCAGGGTAGGGATGTTACCATTAGGTGTCAAAAGTTGCCAGAGCAACAGCTGCCCCATTATGCTAACCGGCCAATGGCAAATTCCAAAGAACAATGCAACTTGGGAAGCCAAATAAGCCTGCTTGGCACAGCTTCTAAAGACACCAGCAACCCAAGTTTGTCAACAAACAGCTCTATGTGCCTAGAACACTGCCTCATGGTCAATGCAGGCTGTAACTTTATCCAGATAGCTTGTCTGATTTATTTATCGTGCAATAAGCCTCACCTCCCAGTACCTGAGTCTTAGAAGCCAGGCTGCAATGTCAGCATTGAATGCAGGCCCCTTAGCAATGGGAAGTAATGAGAAGTTCACGAAGATGTGGGAGAGGCAGGTAACCTCACCATCAGAGGAGGAGGAGGAAGGGAGGGCAACACTTCTCGACCATCTTCTCCAGAAAAGGACACACAATGGTAAAGCAGGCACAGTAAGTAGTATTCTGTTTCAGTAGAGTGGAGGCAGCCATTTGAACATGTGATCTGTCAGCAGTGACCATGCGTTGGGGAAGGGGAAGAACAGCAGCGGCATGTAAAAGAGACACAGGTTGAAGGAATATTTCTTTGAATGTCATAGAACGGTATCAGCCTTGGCCACTGTGAGATACTTGGCTGCAAGTTTTGCACTCCATAGTTATGAAAAAGACATTGTTGCATAGAGTTACTTAGTACTGAGACCCCAATACCTGAAGCAAAAGTAGGTTGTAAAGGTTTTTGTTTATAGAATAATATGATGATGGAATGGGGGTTACTGTATAATCTAGTAATATACCTTGCATCTGTTCCCCAGTGAAAATGAGACCTATGCTACTGAACAGTGCTTTTGAGCCATCATACTTTCTTGGAGCCATTTTGCCTCTGCTGCCTCCTGAGTTGTGTTCATGCAGTGTTTTCCCCTCTCTCCTCAAATGATGGCTCATCCCACCCAGAGGCAGCTGAAAAGTGTTGAGCAACAGCACAGACAGAATCCCTAAGTGGTCTCTCCCACAGGGATAACGTTCATGGAGTTTATTATTTGCAGATTTCTCCAACCCCTGTCCCCTGCCTCAAGCTCTTCTTTCCCCAGAGGAACTGTGCCTCTCAGAAGCTCTGATCAGACCATCAAGCCCTTTAAAAACTTGTTTCTCATCGTCCTCCTCCTCCTCCTCCACTACCAGCTGCTGCCTGACAAGCTGAGGACGGTTCACAACTTAATTTCTCAGCACCATGAATCCTTTCCCAATGCCCCCTATCCACCCAAGGAAAGAGAGGGGCAAGAGAGTAAAAATATAGGGCTATCATGCCAACCCATCCTCCATTCCCTCTCCTTTTCCTGACCTGGTTTGAACCCTGGGTGCCTGTTGATCCCCCATACCTCAGCCCCCTTTCTACACACACACACGTTTTGATACTTGCAGTTTTTCCACTTTGGCAGGGGTCTTATGTTGCTAACCCTAGCAAATGTGGAGGGCTATCTGTACTTCCTGCAAACTCCCAAACTCTGTACTTCCTGCAAACTCTCAACGCCACCCCTCCCTCCCTCTCTGAATATTTCTCCTCTACGCAGAGCAGTGGCAGAAATTTATTCATTGGAGCCCATGTCCCCTGAGCAAGCACAGCATTGAAATGATTAGGTGCCCATATCCCTGTTGGTAAAGTAACCTCAAGAAACCCAGCATGGTGTAGTGGTTTGAGAGTTGGACTTGGACACTGAGAGACTAGGGTTCGAATCCCCCACTCAGCCATGGAACCCCCTGGGTGACCTTAAGCAAGTCATGCTTTCTCAACCTCTGAACAAATCTTGCCAAGAAAGCTCCATGGCAGGTTCAGTTTAGAAGAACCACAAGTCAGAAATGACTCAAGGCACACAATAGTAACAACAATAACAACAACAATATAACCTATCAGGAGTAAAACTGCTCTCACCCATGTAGGGAGAGATACACATCTTGCACTGCCATCAGTGCTGTTCTCTAACTGTGCTTATTAATGGAAGTGCTAGCTTTTCCTGCTAGGTGTCTCAATTCCTAGTAAAGATCTAAGTCAGGATTTCTCGTCCAGGGTTCCCCGGAATCTTAGGGTTATGCAAGAGGTCACTGAGGTTCCATAAGAGATCATAATTGATAAAAAACTTTTTCAAGCTGTGGATCTAATTTTTATGCAGGGACTGAGACTGATAATTCTTCCATGAGTTCCTTCAGGGTAAAAAGGCTGAGAAAAGTTGATCTAAATGCTAAAGCGTCCCATGCCACTGAATTGTGTCTACATGACTTGGCAGACCAACCGGTAAATTGAAAAATAACAGCACTTGAAGTCCAGTTTTTGTGGGACTGAAAAATACACTGATGTTGCAATGAAAAATGGTTTTTCTCAAGGAAAGCGATCTTGATATTGAATGTTTGCAATGTGCAGTTATGAGGAAAGTCATCCTCTGATTCATGGAAGCCTTCTTATCACTTAAAAACATGTGTCACATCTCTTTACGTTTGTCGAATATTTGGTGTGTGTGTGTGGGGTAAGTTCTCTCATGGCTTCATTTCTTCTGTTCCTTAGCATTGCTACATCCCCAAGAACAAAAGCAGTCGCTGTTAAATTGCTATTAAACTGAAATATATGCAAGGACAATTTTCTTTGGCATGCAAAATGTCTAGAATAAACAAAAATCAAAGAAGCAAATAATCCAATTCAAAATGGGCAATGTATGTTGCAGAGCCAGCTTGCTGCATCTTTTCACAGACCTGAAACACTCTGATAGCACATAATATAACAACCTTATTAAACATAGACAAATCTGGAAATGGGAACCATTTGCGATCTGTGTAAGAAAGATGGGACTAGAATTCAATAAATAAGAAAGGGTCACCATTGGCTCTTTATAGCCTAAAACAATATTTGCCACTTTATATTGGAAAACTGGATAAATACATCTGGAATAGTGTGTGAGATTCATGCATGTTTGAGGTGGCATTCCTACCTACATTTACTTAGGAGTGACCTGCTGCCGCCAAGCTTAGGGACAGTTTGCAACATGTATCCTTCCAGAGTTTACAAAGCATATTTTAACACTTTAGATTACGGAGCACAACTTAATGAGAACTCATGTGTGAGTATGCTTAAACAAGCAGTTAGACTGAGTAGTTTGACAAAAACCGACATTTGTTCAGATGAAGTCAGGCCAACATAAAGAACAGATGTCAGTGCATGAATGGGCTGGGAAAGGGATATAAAAACCAAACACTCGCTGATTATTTTACATTAAACTGAGAAATGTGAGGCCAAAGCATAGGTAGTGTTTTACAGCATGACCATTTTGCAGAGAATTAGGTGTAGGGCTTTGAGCATTGGACTACAACCTTGGAGACCAGGGTTTGGTTCCCCACTTGGCCATGGAAGTCCACCTGATGACCTTGGACGCATCACACACACACTCAGCTCCCAGAAAACCCTGTGATAGGTTTGCCTTAGGGCCACCATAAGTTGTAAATGACTTCAAGGCACACAACAATAAATAAAGGACAATTGAAATCAATGGGTCCAAGAATCTATCACTCTGCACACTCAGCCCCAATCTGGTGCACTGCAATCTTCCAGACACTTACCCAGGAATAAGCTGTATTATATTCAGACTGACCTCCTCCTGAGAAAACGTACCCACAATTGGATTGTATGACTTTAAGTCTTTTGAAACAAGCAACTAGCAGGCTTGGCCAAAAGACAGACATTTGTGCCTTCTATATATTTATTTAAAAAATTAAATATTTATACAGCAGATATGGTTCTTGCATAACACATACACATGAAGGACCATGATTTCCTGAAGGCTTGAGTTTCCACACAGTTCCTAGTCTTGGCTGATTCTGTTTTATTAGTGAAAGACCACAAGGAAAAGTATATTCAAAGGTAGTCATGTTGGCCAAATAGTAACATATAACAAAATCCACCTTTATTGGCCAACCAAAGTGCAGAAAATGCATCTAACATCTTTACCTTTTTTTTCTCCTGTATGATTTTATACATCTTTGGTTGACAAAGAAGCCAGTGAAGTTTCAAAAGTTTGCATGATATATTTTTCTGCATTTTGGTTGGCCAGTAAAGGTATTGTTCTTTTGTGGATTTTGGATTGTTTTGCATTTTGTTGAAAGAAAAGGTGTCTCATGCTTCCCAACCATTGAACCAGGCATAGCATAGCTACTGAAGTAGTCATTTAACTGCAATTGCTCCTTAGTTAAGTATGTACACGAAATAAAGAATGAAGCTAATAACAACAGTATTTCACTTTTCAGAGGTCATTGAGCAGCAACTTAGAAAGAAATACGTGCCCTTAAAAGAAGACTGGATAGCTGATTATCACAAGGCATAAAACTTCACCAATGTATCAGCTAACTTGTCAGACTTGCTGTTTTGAAAAAGTGATCTGCTGTCTATTTCTATTTTAGCCTGTCAGAAAATATGGCTGGGAGAACAAACAATTGTTATTAGGTGCAGCTAGAAAGTTGTTTCATTGTCAGCAAGGACATCCCAGCACAATCCAATACATTTATATTGTCATGTCAAAAGATGCTATGTTTGTGGCCTTTTTCGGATATTCTGTTGCACATCCTTTGTCATTGCTTTCTGTGTATGGAAAATCACACATAGATGAGGTTCTCTTCTTCAGACTACTCCTCCTCTCCATATGTGAAGAGCAATAATGGGTATAGGTAGGGGTAATAAATTCTTCTCTTACATTTATCTAGAACCAAATCAGAGGCTATGCTTAGCATTTATTCTGAAGTGATGTGCCCTCAAGTGTTCAAATCTACCTGTGCCATAACACACGCTTTTCTATATGCATCTTGCATTTTGCTTGCTTTGTTTTGTGGTTATCGGAAAGTAAACACAAGCTTAATTGACATCTTTTCATTGGTGAGGCATATATCTCTAAAGAAATCCCATTTAGGGAGGGAAAGGCCATTTCTGCACTATGCTGTTATAGTGCTATTATTTCATTTTCAACATCCTGTGGAATTCTGGAGTTTGTAGTTTACTCAGGGCAAAGAGCTCTCTGGCTGAGAATTCTAAATGCCCCTCTCTAAACTATAAACCCCAGGATTCTACAGGATGTTGAAAGTGGAATGATAGCACAATAACATTGTGGTGCAGAAATGGACAAAGTGTGCCGATCAGAGAAATACACATTTTCCTTAATGTTTCAATTCAGCCCTTAAACTGTGTAACAAAACTCCTGAATAGAGTTCTTACATCATGGAAAAAAATCTACACAATTGATAATGTCCCTTGTTTGGCAACTACCATTACAAGTAGTAGTAAAAAGTGGTTGGTTTCTCTCTCTCTTATTTGTTTTTCCATCTTTAGAAATCTCTCCTCCACAGGCTGGTCTTTCTTGCCAAGATCTCACCGGACCTGGCTGATAAAAGGAATTTAGCTGGTAAGGAAAGCTAGGCTGTGGGCTCTTTCAAGAGAATCCTTTCTCAATGACTGACAGAAGGTTTTAGAGTGGGATGGGGCTGATTAAAAGAAGGATCCTGGATCTTTGTTAAGTTTACATCATGCCACCTGGAACTCTGTGCTGGTGACAGGTGCAAATGCCAGAACAGAAAGAGCGAAAGAACATGGAAAATACACAGACTTGTGTCAAGAAGAGAGGAAGTCTGTTTTGCTCATTATAAGTGAGCTGTATCACGTGGCAAGCATAAAGCTGGCCTTAGCATTTGTTAGGGTGTGGCATTTGCCTCAGGAAGCAGATGAGAGGAGGCAGCAGCTAGGTGTAGGAAAAGAGCCCCCAGCCTTCTGGAGTAGCAAATCTTGAAGAAAGATCCACGTGTTTCAAGAAAAATTCAGCAGCCACTACAGTCATTTAAGTTCTATATGTGGAATGGGAGAGGGTGCCATTTTGTTATTCACCTTGGGCGGGAAAGTATCTCGATTTGGCACTGAGTAAATGTATTTTGAAGTACTGGGGCTTAGGAAAATAGGTCAGAGCAGGATAATATGTGCCTAAGACAAATCTTCACCCAGAGACACAGCCTTTAAAAAAAAAAAAAAAAAAAAGCCCTCACATAAGCATGGGATATCTGTAGACCATGTGCTTCTTGCTTCATGATGTTCTGCTTGTTTCATGTTCCTCCCTGCCTTGAATCTGATTTACAAATAGGAGTTTAGTTTTCTTTCATAGCAAATACATCTTGGGACAGCCGGCAAAGAGGTCAGTGCATCTGCACAGACACGTTGCATCTGTGGCTAGGCTGGGTCCACTGTGTTGTGGTAGATTATACCAGGAGCAATTTATTTCTCCTCAGAGTACTGGGAACAACTGTTTGTCAACCTGCAACGCCCCTATTATCAAAGTGAGATGATCACAGGCCTGCTGCTGCTCTACCCCACATGCATTGTGCACATCTTGGAGGTGAGCACTCTGTTTTATTCTCTTTCTGTTTTCTCTTTTCTCTCTCTGTGTACAAGACACACAGAGAAAAACAGCATGTATGATTGTTCCAATATGAGAGGACTGTCAGGATGCAGTTCAGGTTCAAGAATGATTCATCACTCACTTTCCTCAGGCTGCCAAAGCAATTACTCATGCCCAGAGGTAGGGCAGAGCCAGCCCTAGCCACCTCGGAGGGATCTGAAGTATAGTGCTTTGAAGTGACACAAACGCAGGATAGAGGCAGGGTGAGAAGAATGCAACAGAGCACAATGATTGAGAGAAGAGGGAGGAACAGTTTTAGAATTGACTAACAAAAGGTGGAGAGAAACAGCTTCGTACCTTTCTGACAACTGACTCTGAAGGAAAAAAGCAAGCAGACCGAAACAAACAAACAGCTTACAACCTGATCCATGTAGCCCTTTGTGGAAATTGTCTTCCAAATCTTCTTTTTCCGCTCTGCTCCCTGCACACAGTCATGGGCTAAAAAATTTGTCACCAACTCAGTGTGCTCACTCCAAGGATCCCTATGTTCTACTCCCAGTGGTAGTTGGTGGTTTTCATGTCAGTGGGGACATATGTCCACCCTGGATTTTAGTCTGAACTTTAAAGGAGGTATCCAAAAGACTAAACCCTATCACTGAAATAGAACCAATGCCTGAAATAGCCCTTTTAAAGTTCAGACTAAAACAGGGAGCTATTTCACTCCTTCCACTGCTATGGGAGCCACTAGCTGCTATTGATACCCCTTCCACCATTTTCTGGAATCCCCTTGCTTTTCTTTAGGCAATGGCCATGAAAATTGCCAAGATAATTGAACTGGGCATCTTTGTGGTGGCAAAAAATGCTATAGGTAGTTGCATTTGAGTGCCCTAGGCATTTGGGGAAAGTGATGGTGCTGGAAAATCATTTCAAATGGAGCTAGCAGCCTATTCTCCACTCAGCATCTTTATGACTTAAGAGTTGGACAAGACTTTGAGATACCAGACTTCTAATCTCTGCTCAGCCAAAGAAGCTCACTGGGTGACCTTGGGAATGTCACCATCTCTCAGCTTCAGATGAAGGCAATGGCAAACCAATAAAACCATGGAATAGAACTGCCTTAAGTTAGAGTTGACTTGAAGGCACATAAACAACAAACTCAGCATCCTTAACTACTACTTAGTTACTAACTGAGCATCCTTACTAATCCTGTGTAAGTGCATTCAAGCTGCTTGTTGATTTATGGAGACCCCAAGAATTTCAAGGGGTTTTCTTAAGCAAGGAATACTCAGAGGTGGTTTTGTCAGTTCCTTCCTCTGAAACATAGCTTAGCTTCCAAGATCCTGCCCTGGTTAGCTTCCAAGATCAATAGATCCATACTAATGACTTACTTACTAACTCAGCATCCTTACTAACTGAGGCACAACAGGGCTTCCCTTTTCAGATGCTGGCTGCCTGTGCACTGGTTGCCTTCCTTGAAGAAACAGTGTCTTCTGCACAATCTGCTTCTCCTTTACCAGCCTTTCTTGGACAACTTAAAAGCAGCCTTTCATTGTCTGTCACCATGGCAATAAAAGACTCAAGAATACTTTGATGTAGTGAACATTTTAGCTAAATTGTACATATTTTAACAATAATGCTCCCCTGGTCCTTTGGAACCTTGCTGCTCCTTCTAATCCTGCAACCCAAAATCCATGGATTTGCAGGGGGGGGTGCTGGTTGGTGGATGACTTCTCAGCTTGTTTTCCTGGGTCCATTTTTCTATTGTATGTGAAACACAGTGCTTACAATTCTGTAAGCATGAAGACCATGCTGTGCTTTTGGGGGCTGGGGGAATGGTAGAGATGAATGTATTTGAGGTGGAAGCTGCCATCCCCTTAATCTGCTTCTTTGCTCTTGTTTCAAGGTAGCTTGCTTGGTTGGTTGGCTGACCTCAAAATACCTTTGTGTTGGATTCTCTATGCACTCCCAGTTGCTTCCTCTTAGAGATCTCTTGCATGTGACATGTATGATGCATCTCTCCGGCCCAGTGCAGTAGTCAGAGCTATAATAAGAAACTTCTTTTTATGGGAGTGTTTCCAGATGGAGCTTTGAATGTGTGATCCCTCTCCTCATTTCTCTGTGATGGAACTGCTTCCAAGCACTTCTGCATGTAAAGCCTATGCTGAGCTATGGAACAACAGTCTTGCTTTCCTCTGCCAAAGACCCCAACAGCAGGCTTCTTGGGGTTCACTGCTGTTTTCTGGAACACTGTGATACTACTTCTACAGTCCTTCTGCAAGATTGTGATATTGCTAGTCGTCGTCCTCCTCGTCCTCCTCGTCCTCCTTCTTTAAAAAATCAGATTTGTTGCTTCTCTTGCAGTCATCCAGTGATGTGCTTTATTCTATTATGCGGGATCTGAGGGACATGGAGCAGCAGCAGAGGTGAGCAGACAGTGGCTAGTAGGACCTTCTTCAAGCACAAGGGTGGTTGTCAATGGAACAGCTTCCCCGACCTAGTGCCCCCACCAGATATCTTGAGCATTAAAATGGCCCATTGCTAGGGATAACGGGAGTTGTAGTCCAAAGCATCTGGATCAACTCAGTGAAGAATGCCATAGAGCAATTATAGAGCAATTATAATGATTATGACATGGTTGTACTGACACACCAAAAACAGCATTTTGATTTGGGGAAAACAGGACTGAGCTGCATCTTGCTAATGATTTCTGTCAGCTGCTTATTTATTTATTTGATTTATCTCACCTGTCTCTCAATATGGGGACCAAAGCAGCTTATAATAGAAACTAAAACAAAATAACTATGAAACAGTATGTGGTACAAAAGTTAAAGACTCATTAAACAACCAATCCTGTTAAGACATTAATCCTAAAGCATTAACTTGAATGTTAATCAGCTATGTTGAACGGACTCATTTCTTTTGCTTTGAGCATATTCTTGTTCAGTCATTTAGCTTACTGGACCTGTCACCAACCTTTGGCTTACAAAACTGAATAACATTTTTGTGTGGGTAAAAGGGTGGAGAGAGGGGAAGATGACCATGTAGTCTGTCTGGAGAAATCTGGGTTTATTATTTGTAAAGGAATAATGTCTGGAGGACTGAACTACCTTTGCAAAGCCTGGTTCTGAGAGACTGATGGGCAGTTGACAGCTGCATGGCCACTGCCCCTTGACTCACCAACTGTTGAGAATCATCACAGCTAATAGGGTCATCCTATCACCTGATAGAGTCCCTCACTTTCAGCATGGCTGGGGAACTTACAGGCCTCCAGAGGTTGATGCTCTGTTGCTCTCATCATTGCCCATCACTGGCCATGGTGGCTGAGGTTGATAGGATATGGAATCCAACACTATCTGGAGAGCCATGGGTTCCCAAGCTTTGACTTAATAGTGGAAGCACTGAGTATGAAAGTTCATGTGATATGAACAGGTCCTTGAAAAATGTCAGATACAGAATGTTAGTATCTCACACGAGTTCACTGACAATCCCTGAGAGTAGTGTAATACAGTACATTCCCCATATTGACATGACCAACATATGGGATTTCACTTATCCATATTGAAATGAGGTGCGAAAACATTTTGTCCCATCTCTTTTTTGACCTGACATTGTTGTCAATTTTTATGTTTTTATCAGTGGCTTTGGACTGCAAATCACTGGCTTTGGATGGCAAAGAAGGGCTACAAAGCCTTCTTTCTCTTAGATTCTGAAGTTCTGTCCAGTTTTAGGGCTTCCTCTTCTAGCTACTTACTGGTCTCAATAACTACACCACTCATCTCATTGAAAGCAATAGCATTTGCTATTGTCTGCATTTTTTGTTATCCATGGTAAATCTAGGAACCTATCCCCATGGACACTGTGCTTATGCCTGAGTCGCCAGTTGGAGAAATCTGCTAATTCCTGTCGACCAACTGAAGGTTATGCTCAAACCTTTGTTCCTCATATAATGTTAATACTTCTCCACCTGCTTAAAGCTTGTGAGTCTGGCACATGCATTTTGGGACTGTCTGAAGTGGTCCATATCCTGCTCTTGGGTAGGAACAGGTTGTTTATTTACTTGGTAAGAAATCAATAGGGGCTAGTGGCTTCCATATCAGTGGCATGCTGAATCCACTCCAGGTTTTAGCTTGACTTTTAAAGGAGCTATCCAGTGCTGAACCTATTTGAGGGATGGGGTAAGCACTTTGAATAGCTTCTTTCAAGTTCAAGGTAAAACCCTGAACAGATTAATCTTCCTGCTGCTATGGAAGCAACCCGCTGCTACTATTAGAGACAGCCACACAGTCATTCTCCTCTCACGGGTCTTTTAGGTCATGTTGGTCCTCCTGAGCTGTGACTTCTTGGTCTGTTTCAGAGTGCTGGCCCTGGATGCCAAGATCCTCATAATGTCCCATAATATTCCTTCCCGACTCTTCGAACAGTGGCACTACAAAGTGCTGAGTGTACCAGAGAGACATCTGGACTATGATATACCCCAGGAAGACTCAGCAGAAACTCTTATCCATGAGTGCCTCACAGCCCTTCTGAAAATTGGCAATCATCTCCTCAGGTTTCCCAAGGTAGGTCCTCTGCTCACCCTCCCACCGAAAGGGGTTTCCAGACTGGAGTTTTCACTTCATCAGCCTCCTCAGATGTCATGGTGGCAATTTTAGGACTCATAGTGTCAGCCCCTCCAACCTCCCAACCTCAAACATAACGTATTAGAGGAGCTTTCTTGAACCTGGTGTCCTTCAGATGTGTTTGAGTACACCCTTTGTACACCAGTGCAGGTGGAGGGCACTAGTTTGGGAAAGGCCATGACTGGAGGCTGGGATTAGATGTGAAGCAAGCAGGGAAAGGAAACAGAGGAAAAGAAGAGCCTTCCTTAGTCTTGAGGAAAGAAAAAGTCAGTGACAGAAGCCATTCATCCAAACTGCAGTGTCCTATCCTTTCATATGATCCAGGAGCCAAGGTATGCCTGGAAAGGTGAAGTTAGAAAGGATGAGCACGAACAGCTGGGATACTTTCATAGACGTGCTGGTCTGTCAGTGTAGCTTCTTATACTTGCCCTAACAGAAGGCCCCATGCATTACTTTCATCTATCAGAGACCTTGAGGGGTGTGGGAAAACAGGGGAGGAGCAAAGCCAAAGTCTCCCCAAGGTCTCAGTACCTGGAGACATATTTCTTCCCTTCTCTTCCTCCCCTGAAAAAAAAATCTACTGTTTGGATTCTTGGTGGACAGCACAAATCCTACAGGAGAGAGGAACTCACATTTATCATTATGGCAGGTGGATGTAGGGAGAGGAGTATTGTAACCTGCATAACTTCAAACATGTCATAGATGCAAACTGGGTTACATGTGGTTAAGCAATATCAAGAGTGTGGTCAAGATGGCAAAAATTACCAGTGAGGAAGAACATGCAAGATATGGCAGTTTGCAGCAGTTGACCTTGCCTAAGTCTACTGGGAAGGGCAGGAATCCACGTCATCTTCTCTCCCCACCCCAGATGAATTAATTGAGCACAAAATACTTTTGCACTTTGAAATCAGTTTGTAGCAACTGAAGTCAAGGGGGAAATGTGAGAGGAGGAAAAAGAAGCTGGGACATTTTAAGAGGAACTGAAAAAATGGATGGCAGAGGATTAATCAGGACTATCTTTGACAAATCAGGGTAGTGGGAAGATATGAAATTGATACCATTGTGGTTTCCCCCTGGGCAGTAGAAGTCAAGTCTGTAAATGTTAGAAATGGGGAGGATTTTGCCTCCACAGCAAGCATTCCCATCAGCAGTGCTTTATCTCTCTGGGAATGAATGGCAGCCATTTTTTGGTTTATTGTTTGCTGCACTTTCTGTTAAGGAAGCACTTGGAACAGTTAAGATGATAAGAGAAAAACAGGTAAAGATTTCTGGATTTTTTTCTTACCAACCAAAATAATGATGACTGGACTTCTGTGTGGGGTTTACAATTGTACCAGCACTATAGTTATGGTGCTGTGCAGTGAATCCCGGTCTGATCCCCACTCCTCATTCCTCATTTACCAGGAAGCAGCTTCTGAGATTGGTGGATTGTCTGTTCCCCAGTTGTTCATGAAGCAGCTGACTGCTATTTCCACTGTCCCTGTCACAATTTTCTCTTGCATGAGGAAGGTGGGTGGGATCATCAGCTACCTGCTTTACAAGTGATGGGAACAGACCCCCCATTGATTGCAGTGGCTGATTCCTGGTAAATGGGAACTGAGAGACTTTCATGGTTCTTATGTCGTCCCTGAACTAGGGGGCTGACATACAGGTTTCTGGTCTACTTTTTTAAATTGATGAAATCTACCACCTATCTTTTCCTCCATTTCTCTGCAGTTCTCACATTTTTTTTAAAAAAATAATAACTTTACACCTAAATCTCTCTCTCCTGCTAACAGGACCTAGTGCCAGTGTAGGCCAGTTTTGAAATACTTTTTTTGGACTTCTGTCTGCCAGAGCTTTGAGCCAGCCTGCTCAGTGGCCATACTGACTGAGATGTTCTGGCAGCTGAAATTAAAAAAACAACAACGTAACTTTTCTGAGTGTGCTGCAGACATGCCCTCCTGTACCCTGATTGACCCAGATTGGTCACAGCATGACTTCTTAGGGCCATCTGCTCACAATGCAGCTTCTGTCATCTGATCTTATTGATTTAGGTGGATGACTGAATTTCCATTTCCTGGCCTTTCATTTGCATCAGCCAGCAAGTGGCGTGAGCTATAGAGAATTGGGCATGCTGATAGGCCAGTGGCAATATTTGTGTTGTTAAATTGTGGAATTTACCTAACTGTTGTTTCTCTTCTGATCCTGAGAGCCCCAAGAACCTCCCAGATACCATCCTGGGGAAGGTACCATTGCTCCTTGTTCCCCAAGACACCATCTGCTACCTGCTGGCATGCCAAGAGTTGCTGAGTCCAGCTCAGTACCTCCAGCTCTTTGACTCTCCTGTGAATATCCAGATGGACTCAGGTATAGGCCAACTGTGGAAGGAGGGGTTGGGATTGGGGAGAAAGTTGAAAGCTGGCTGACAGCCAGACATTTTGTGGCAGGAGGGTTAAGGAAGATCAGAGGAGAGCAGGGCATGAATATTTATACTTGGCCTAATCTGGTGAGTGAGTAGCAGCAGAACATGCCAGTTTATACATTTACCTTAAAGAGAAGTACGGAGATTGATCCTTGCTGCTTAAACAGAAAGACTAATGGAGTGTCTACATGTCCCATGAGCAGCAATGCAGTGGCACCAAGAATGAGAGGTGACCAGCAGAATGAGGGAGCTTTCACACATCTTTCCTCCAATTACTGTGTTACAGACAGTACAGCAGAAGGACACTTAGTTTTAGCACTATTTTGGGAATAAGCTTATATGGTAATTGAGCATCTATGTACTTCATAGCCTATAAATCAGCTGTGTGTGACATTCACATCTGAAACTACAGGGATTGTACAGGTATTGTTTTCTAGCCAGCTCAAATGGCCAAGACATAGCAGTGGTTCAAATTTTGAGATTTTGAGAAATAGATATATGCCATATGTAGCAGAATCATAAGCAAGTTCTATGATCTTTGGTGAGGTTTAGAAATGCCAGAACAGCTCAAAGTTGAAAAAGGGCCTTGTTGAATCAGCCTCCCAAGGCAACCATAGGAGACCTCTGGGCATATGACATCTATGAAAAGCCATGCATTTAGCAGTTATCTAGAAAATATTGGTCCCTCTGCATAGTCTATTTCACAGATGAAAACCAGATCAGAGTGTGATAAAATCTGGTGTGGCAAGACAGCAAGAGGCAAAGTTATTACTGAGCAAGCAAGCTACTATTTTAGGCAGGGAAACACTGGAATCTGGAAAGGTCTTCCTGTCTTATTCCTCCTGCTAAGTTAATTGAGTGCAAACTACTGTATTTTGAATGCAAAAACTGAATTAAGCTGAAGGCAAATGGGGGGGGTGTGTGAGAAGAGAGGAGAGAAACTAAGACTTTTAAAAGCAGGGGTGGGAAACTGTAGAAAACTAGGGGGCCCATTAGCCCTCCAGGAGACCTTGGAGGTTCATAGTCACCCATAAGTGCTCCCACACACACCCCACAACCATATTTACCGCCAGATGTCCCCAAAAGACCTGTAGGGGGAATGGGGGATGGTTTCTTGGCCTTCCTAGGCACCTAGAGGATTTTTTGGGCATTTTGAGGGGGAAAAAAAGAATTGGAAAAATTTTGTAAAATTTTGTTTTGACTCTGGCCCAAGAGGATACCAAACATGATAGAAATGCCCTCCAAACCCCCCAGAGATCATATTTTTGGCATTTCAGAGTAAAAATGTGCTTAATATTTTTTTACCCTTGGGGCTCTGGGAGGCATAGAGGCAGCCCTGGGGTGAAATGCAGTCCATGGACCATGCTTTGCCCATCTTTGCTCTACAGGCTGCTGAGAAAGTGGGACAGTAGAGGCTTAACCAGGACTGTCCCTGCCAAATGAGGACAATTGGAGAGTGTGGTTCTGGAGAAGCCCAGCACTATGAAGTTTTCCAGATGAGGTCTCTATAGCAGCAAAAGAAGGTATGAGCATCCTCATGTAAAATATGAAATTCATGTGATGCTCATAAATTAGAGTAGCTAACTGGAGCCATTTCACACAAAATAGTTATAGCAGTTAATCTAACATTTACTGCCATGGCTGCATCCTGTATAATCCTGAGGTCTGTAGTTTGGTCAGAAAGTCAACATGGTATAGTGGTTTGAGTGTTGGACGGTGACACTGAAGACTAGGGTTCAATTCCCCACTCAGCCATAGAAACCCACTGGGTGACCTTGGGCACACCACACATGCTCAGCCCTAGGAAACCCCATGATAGGTTTTGCCTTAGGGTCATCATAAGTCGGAAATGACCTGAAGGCAAACAACAACAGAAGCATCAGAAGCGCTCACTAGCAGAGAATTCTAATGGCTTCTCCTTTAACTTCCAATTCCAGGATTCCACAGGATGTTGCCATGGCACTTAAAATGGAATCATAATGCTATAATTGTACAGGGTGAAAGGTTCTTTGGTCTCTTGAATGTATAATTCTCTGGGGAAAGAGTCTCTAGACAGTGGCAAGTTTATTTTCTTATCTGGGTTTGCTTGGAGTCATAGTTCAAAATACGAAATGAGAACCTTCTAAACTAGGGAAGGGAAGCTGTGGCCCTATGGCTGTTCCGTTCTACCTCTCATCATCACTAACCATTGGCTGTGCCAGCTGGGAGTTGAAGATTAACAAGTTTCCCACCCAACTCTAATTAAGATAACTACTGGGTGTAGCTCATGAAGCTATCAGAAATGGAGAAAGGTGAAACGCTGTATGGACCACCCTCCCAAGCCCAGTTGTTCAGATTCTGAACATTGTATCCTCAGCCAGAATTGTTGAGAAAGACCACACCTCAAGGTACCTTCTTCCCACCAAGAGACTGAATTTTTCATTTTATTGCCGTATCCTTTCCTCACCAAAGCAGAAGTGCTGAAAACAATCAAAATGATGTGGATGTCAGCCATGTTTTAGTTTTAGCATAGCCGCTTGGTTCTTTCTGTTGAAATGGTGGTCTGATTAGCATGACCGATGGAGAGGTGGTTCAATCTGAAAGACATCCAATTATCTCGGTGTAGTACTTTTGTTCCGTTGACACTGCAGATAGAGAAATATAATCTGTGGCTCTGCAGACATTGGATGGCTCAGGTGTGTAGCCTATATTCATTTCCATGGTAATTAAGAAGTTATTTTTACCTCAGAATTGTTGCATGTTTTCTCTCATTAGACAAGATGGAGGCCGTAGCAGTAAATCTTTGACTTCATGTTGGTGAATATACCTTCTAGCCATTGTTTAGACTCGCAGCTGCCAAAAGACCTAGCAATGACCTAGCTGCCTCAGTGAAAAAGCAATGGACAAATAGGCAGAGCAGGATTCAGGAAAGGTGAGGCACGACACAGAAATGGAATCCAAATGAATTCTGGAAAGGCTGTAGACACAACTAAGCAATCCTCTAGAGGGGATTTAAATCTGTGTGTGTGTGTGTGTCTGTCAGTCTGTCTTTCTTTCTATCTATCTATCTACAGATATATGGAGGCTAAAACCACAAGGCTCATGTGGCCTCAGGTGGGGCCCCCATTCTGAGTAGGACTATGATGAAAATTTTCTTTTGAACATATTTACATTGGAGGGCTTCAAGGGCAAAGGCTGCTCCTTTCCCCCAGCTCTGGCAGCAATGGCAGCCAGAGGGCAACCAATTTCACCCCATAGCCCATTGGTGGCCATGTGGGATGGGAGTGGACTTGCACTGTGCTGCACAGCCAGGGAGAAAGCATTGTGCAAAGAGGTACCCAAGACCTCTTTGTGCAAGACCCAAAAAAGTTCTTATAATATCATAATTCACCAGGAATACTCTATCCTAGTATTTACTTTAATAATTTATTGCCATCTGCCTTTGATGACGAATATGGCCAAGTGACTAATTAATAAGACAAATTACTTCTTAGGGCCAAACTAAGCTGTGATGAGGGAGACATTTAATAAAATAACAGAAACAAAAAATTAAAAGCAATCTTGTTTGCCTGATACTAGAAAAAAATGTAGAAACCAATGGGGCAAAACAGTGATTGGATAGGTGGGATTTTAATATGGGATGGTGGGACAGGGATGATGGTACAGTTCTGTGTTCCTATTTGATTCTTTTCTTTATTCTGAAACAGTGGGGGAAATCATTAATTATGGGTCTTCTGTACCACAGTAGATTGGTGCTAAGTACTTTATCTCTCAAACATTCAATGTTGTATCATTGAAAGTCATACTAAAGATTAAAGGAAATGTGTATTCCCTATTAGCACATCTATCCTTTCAACGACAGGCACTCCTCAGAGTTGAATGTCTCAACAGTCAGCCTTGCAAATTAGGCTTGCATTCATCTTCCAATGACCAAACAGAAAATGAAGCATTTAATCTTGGCAAGATGTAGAGCCGAGGAAAAGCATACGCTAGGCCAAACAGATGTCTTTTATCATTTAGGGAGAATGGCTTCTAAATATGGTCTTTTGTCTAGTTTGATCCTCACTGCAGCAGAAAGAAGCAATTATGTAACACAGAATTTCTCTATTTTAGTCAATTCAAGGAATTTATGCATAATAAAGGTACAACAATTTTGAGTTCCTGTCTATCATAGGAAGATTTTGCTTTTGCTTACAGCAGGTCAAACTAGACATTAATTGGAATGTATATTCCCTGTGATTCATACATTTTCCTTGTCACAATGGATTTCTTCAGTAAGATTGATTTGTTCTCCCCACCCCTTCCCTTTTTTCTCACTGCAAGAAATAAAAAAGGGTTTTATCTTTCACAGAATTCAGGTTGAAATAAGTCTGTGTAGTAATTTATATAGCACTTATTTTGGTTGAAGGGCTTGTGTTTCGAAGTGAAGATCCAACTACAGTGTAAGTCCAACCTTGTATGCAGCAAAAAAAAGGTACAGTACAGCAAATGGTAGACTGCCCACTGCATGCCAGTATTTGCATGGCATTTTCCAGTGCATGAGTAGAGTCACAAGCCACTTGCTAGTAGATTAGACTAACACCGCCCACTAGACAAAGGACAACCATCATCTGTCTCACACATTAACATCCCTGCTGTCTGCAACAAAAGCAAGTTTTTGAATTTTACTGTCCTACATAATACTTATTGTACTGTGATAAATGCAAACTTGTGTAAACATGCAAAACTCCCCAACACAGAGATATATCTTGTGACCTTAAAACAAAATTGCTACCCCAAGTGTACCACAATATATGAAGGCACAGAAGAAGGCAGTCTGATGGATAAGTAAGATAAGAATGTAGTTTCAGGTTTTTGTCCCCACAAAATGCTTTGTTGCAAACTGCAAGCTGAAGTCACACTATGCCACTCACTGTGCTTGTATAGTTTAATCTTGTGCTGTTTATAAAGCTGTATTTGCAACTATCTATTTCTCTGTTTATAAAAATGCATGTGTGGTTGTGCTCATGAAGACGTTCAGATGGAGAAGGAAGAGAAGACACTATAGCTTTTGTTCAGAGTGGCCAAGATCCAATGGCATACTGGATCCTGTTTCTCCCACCAGGATCGGCAATCCTCCCTCACTCTTGTAACCTCCTGTGTCCCCCCTGCTCAAAAAAAAGTCTGCTTCTAAAAGTTGGTAAACTCCTGGAGTAGGTTTATGGCACCATCAAAAGATGTAGTGAAAAAGGAAGGTAGTCCTGATTCCACTGATGTTGTATACCAAACTACATTGCTAAACTTTGGCCAGAGATGTGATCATATATTTGGAAACAGCAAAGCTCTAGGGCTACCTTCTCCTAGAATGTGCCCCTGTGTGTAGGAATTAGCTAATACCTACAGCACGCTTTGTCTTTGTATGTCCTAATGTCAGTTAACTCTATGTCCTTCCATGGTGAAGGCAAGATCTGTACATTATGAACACATTAGTTATTTCTGACAGTGCTGTTGTTGATGATGATGGATGCCTAAAAGCCGTAGGAATTCCTACACCTCAACATAATTTGGGATTGGTAGAAACCACCATTCACCATCATCTCTAGTAGCAGTTGATCTTTAAGATCAAAGGAGACCTACACAGAAACAAAAATGAATGTTCGTTTGGTCTTTTGAACAATAGGCCTGCCTTGCACAGAGGCAGTGACCAACAATCAATCATTCTAGGGAAGATCTCCAGCACCACAAAGCTCTCCTAATAACCCATTTCTTTTGTGTCCACAACAGAGACTATGTGGCCTCTGTCAGAACGGTTGAGAGCACATTTTGACTGGGTTGCTGTGAAAGGAGCCTCTACTATTTGAGAAACAAGTCTATGGAAGACTGGCCTTTGCAACACAGTGCTGGGAAAAGACCAAAATTTTGACTAAATTTTTGAAATCTATGGTGAAAGAAAGCCTTTTCAGCAATCATCTGGAAGAGGGAAGGAAGAGCAAGTACTGTTTTATAGGAAAAATGAAAACCTCAACATTTGCTGTGGAATACTCATATTCAGGATCCAGGTTCAATTCAGCTCTATTTTCAATGCAAATTATGGGCCACACAAACTATGGATTTCCTTGAAGTAACAAACTTTACAGTAACAGCATAAGATGGATGAATTCACATGCTAGTCAGGACTGCACAAGAGAGTGTAATGTGTAGTGGCTAGATTGCCAGAGATTGAATATCTTTTTTCTGCCAAGGGATAATTTGTATGTCTGTAGGATATGCAGGTAATGAAGTCGTCCCTTTGACAGCCATGGAAACAAGGATATGAAGAAAAAGAAACCCATACTGCTTCCAGTGGTCAAAGCTACTGACTTGCATGCAACTATGCTGTCATCAACTAACTTACAGGATGGCCGTCCTCAGCCTGGTGCCCTCCAGATGTATTGGGTTACAGGTGGATGATCTGAACTGTATGCCAACACAACTGGAAGACTCAAGGTTTCATCACCAGAAAATGACATGGTTGTGCATTCAACCTGCCAGATTTGTGATAGTTTGTTCTTGGGCGTCTGTGATTTGTCTCAATGCTACAGTCATTTAAGCCTCCAACAAGGACAGAGATGGCCTGTGAACAGTGCCTGATATCACCTGTGAAGTCTAAAGAGTGTCTAACCTTCTGCCAAAGAAGGAGTTATTAATCACCCTAAAGGACTTCACTGCTGTCCATAATTGCCCTATGTTCTTCCTGTTGGTTTAATTCCCCTCTCTAGCTGTTGTCACTGCTGTTTTTCTTAGGAGGGAAACAACAAAGTTACTGAATGCTTCATTGAGGAAAAGAACTAATTATTGGGAGCTGAGGAACTTGAAGTGTGTATGCATGTATGTATGGATGGAGGTATGTGTATATGTATGTGTGTGTATATGTATCTATCATATACACATACATACATACATATACATACACACATGCACACACATACATAAACACTTCAAGCTCCTCAGTTCTTGATAATATGTATGCATGTATGTTTGTGTGCTTCAGCAGTTTGGTATTGTTAGCACAATGAAATGGAGAAGCTTTTCTATTCCTGAAAGGGAAAGCATGTAAACCATCTTGCTACAGGTCTTAGTGGATGTTCCCTGATAGGAAGGAAAGCACAAATCATCATCAGAAGCACCTGTGCCTACACAAAGATCATAGCCAAAGTTCTGCATCACCAATGCAGTTGAGAACACTTAACTATGTATCATCTCCTGGCCTGACACTGTTCCCCTCCCCACCTATCATAACACCCAGCAGTTTGACCAAGTGACAGAGATCCGATCTACTGGCTATTGGGGTGATACGCAGGATGATGCTTCTAGCCCCCTCCTGCCAGCAACCTCTGATGCAACAATCAGAAGCAGGACTGCTGTCAGAACTCCTTGTTCCACTGCAGATTGCTGGCTAGAATAAGCTGGAAATGTCACGCTACTGCACCCCAACTGCTAACATTACAGACCTCTGTTGCTCAGTGTGGCTGCTGGCTATTAGGGTAGATGGTGGTAGGGATCTGTGAGCGTGATCTTAGTGCCAGTCATAAACCTCAATACTGAACAGTTAAAAATGTGTTGTCTAGCTTACACATTCATAACTGCTCAACAGAATGCCAACCAACAACAAAAACAACAACTGCTTCTGCTGCCACCGCCACCTCTTCTTCCTCTTCCTCTCCTCCTCCTCCTCCTCCGCCTTCTTTTTTGCATATGGCATGACACCCAAGGGAACTAGTTTTATTTTGAAAATAATGTGTTTTTGAAAAAAAAAGGGCTTTCATTCCCTCCGAAATGGTCCCTCAGCCTACTCTTAACTCCAAGAAGAATAAACACTGGGCTGGGATGCAATGAGTATGCCTGTATTAGGTGAGATCACACCCTGATAATCTTTTCTCATCCATTTCTTAGAAAGTTTACAGGGGAGGAGATAGAGGGGCAGGATGCTTCTGGTTGGACACCAGGGTGCAGGATCATTCCTAAAATCATGGCCAGTTTGTGCCTGAAAAACCTTATGTTTTCCTGCTTCTGTTTCTTGCTTCCAAATCCTGCCTTCACACCAAAGCAAAGAAGGTTACAACCGGCAATAGGCAGTACTACCCCCACTGCTATTTACAAGCAGGAAAAACAGACACACAAGTAGCTCAGCCTTGTTTTTTTTCCAATCTCCTCCTCCTCCCCTCTTTTGCAGAAGCAGTGAGACAGATGGATTTTGCAGACTTTTTCCCCTAGTACAAGACTACATCTGACTCAATCTCCAGTACAACTCATCCAGCCTACAGTCATTGCCTAAGTTCCAGGAGCCATGATATAACACAAAAGTTTACAGCAAATAACCAATTTTGTACACAGAGAAACTGAGTTTGGGCATTGCTACCATTTTTTGTGACTGTTTAGGTGGTATCCTTCAGGTATCCTTAAAAGTGTCGGAGATAGGAACATGCAAAGCTCAGTCACAAAACTGCTGATGCCACCTTAGTGACTGACAGATGCCTCTTGTGCTAATGTGCTTTACTGTAGGTTGGCCTGAGAGAGTAGGAACATTGGCACTTGGGATGGGACACAAACAAACAAGGAAACATCCTGTGGGGCCAAAGCAGATGTCCACACTAGCATTTGGCAATGTGCAAATGGGTCTTTAGCTACTTCAATCTTTATAGGAGGAAAAAAAGGCTGAGCTTGGGAAAGTTTCTTTTTGGAGTACAGCTCCCAAATTACTCAAATCAGATAGCCATTGGGAAATTCTGGAGTCCAAAACAGTAACTTTCCTAAGTTCTAGGAAAAAGCTGGACTTCTTTGTATGTCTCTGTATGCAGAACCCTGTTTAAATCACCCACCAGACTCTAGATTACTCTGACATAACATTTCTCACTTTTGTCTGCTACTCAGACTTTCTGCAGAAATCAGATTTTTTTTTTAAAGACGCATGACAATGTAAGCACAACTTGGGAGAGTGAACTGGCTTCAGTGTTTGCTAAAGCTATCAAAGTCTGTGTTTGCTGCTTATGGGAGTGGCAAAGGACAATGAGCAACCAGAACAGAAGAAGAAAAATGGGGCAATGAATAGTTGGTGGGGGGAGGCTCAAGATGACTAGACATAGGGACCCAGATTCACATGGTGGGAAGAGGGAGGCCGCAACAATCTGGACCTCAAAGGTAGTTAGATGAGCATGACTATGTTCCCATGAGGATTGTTAAGAATACTTGCAAATTTTCTCAGCATGCTCCAGGGCTCAAGAGGGCTATTGTGTCATTTTGGATTCCTCTGAAGGGCTGCACACTGCTACTGTAGCTGCCCTTTCAGGAAATCTATGCTGCCCTGCTTTTTTGGTGTTTTTTCACTTTGGGGATTCCTCCCCAGAAATAGCACAAATTGGTAAAATGTGACCTGAATAAGTATTTTTTTTTAGCTAATTTGCTTTTTTTGGGGGGAGGGCAGAGAAGAAGGCACACAACAGAACCCCACCAAAGAATTCTATGTGACTTCAAAGCTACACAATTCCTACTCCTGATCAGCAGGAAAGCATGTGAGCATGAGATGCTCCACATTCATTAACCACTTCATGATTTCTCTTATTTCAGGGCTTTTTGCAATACACACACACACACACACACACACACACACACACACATATATGGTGTTTTGTGCTGGATAGCACCATTTTTGTGCAAAGTAGTTTTGTCACAAATAGAATTTTTGCAGAAAGTCCTGGAGCATGAAAAATCATTTAAAAATTATGTTAAAAAAGTCTTGTACACTCACTCAGTGGGGAAGAAAACTTTTGAAATCAGTTTTTTCTTGCATGCAAGAATGAAAAAAGTAAATTTTTATACTCCTAGCTTCCACTCTGAACTACAAGTGTGTAACATCAGGGACACAGTAATACTCACCAGAAGTTGTAGTTGGAATATCACAGGCACTTGACATTCCTCCAACTGCAGCTATGCAAGAAAGAATTTACATGAGACAAGAAGGTGGCAAAGGGCCACCAGTCTGCTGCCATTCAGTCACTGCAGAATTGCAAACCTGTCTTAGAGGTGCAGGCAAATGAAATGTCAGATGTGCTTCTAAAAGCACTATCCAGATCCTTCTGATCTACGTACGCTGGAAGATAGAAATGCATTTTAAAGTGCTTTCATCAAGTTTTTTAGTGATTGGTAGGCTTATAGTGACATCCAACTTTCTTGCAAAATTTGTCATTTAATATTAAGCACATTCTTAGCATACTCTCTCGCTACTCTGATTTTCATTCCCAACAGCTCTGCTGTAAACATTTGGAAATAGTTTGTCCACATTTTAAACATACTGGGAGCCAACTTGGACATCTCCACTGGACCAGACTCCACTTTCAAGTGGTTGCTTCCACCAAATCCTTTGTTGTTTTTCTTGTGTTAAAATTGTATTAATACAGTTTGTTTTGTAAACTGCTTTGTAAAGGGTTTTTTCTTTAGGGGGGTGCTTTGGATAAACAAACAAAGCACAGACAAGAGAAACAGAGATACCACAAAAGTAATTAACTGTACTTTAATGACACCATAAGTCAAGGGAGTGGAGGAGGTGGGGCAGAAATGGAGAAAGCAGGAGACTCCCCCCTAGAAAGGAGCTGCCTGGTGCCTGGGTTGGGTCTATGGCCCCAGCTTGAGAAGCAAAAACATCAAGTGACTAGAATTGGGGAGAGCAGTTAGAATATCTATTTCCCCTCCCAGTTAACCAGAATTTGCACTTGTGTCCCTGCCTCTTCCATTTTTGGGTGACGAATTACACATTATCACAGCCTGTGGCAAAGCAAAAGCATCCAGACTTGCAAAAATGCTGCCAAAAGAGAGGAGTTTCAAGACGTTTACCGTAAATCTGAGAGAGTTGGAAAGAGTGTGTGTGTGTAAAATAGTAATTATAAGCATTTAGATTTACATTGTACATTTGTACACCCGTTCTGATGGAATGGCCCCAAATAAACCAAATATATATATTTATAGACTTTATATATACAAATATATATCTATCTGGACAGATATATATATATATATCTATTTCATTTCTTTTAAAAGGATAAAAGGTTACATCTGCCTTTGCATGCACAGCTGAGAGCTCTGCCCTGCTCAGTTGGACCCTGAGCTAAACACTACAGGGAGCTGCAATCTAGCCATTGCAAATGTATATCCTTTGGTGGAATCCATTTCCCTTGCCCTGGTAAAAAGGTCTGAACATTGAGGAGAGAGAAGGCAAGTGGGCGGGAATAAGCCCATAATGAGAATGGTGAACAAGAACTCCCTGTGGCCAGATTCCCTCTCTGAGATCACACTGCAAAGGATATGCTTAGGAGCACTTTTATTGCTAATCAAGTAACCACTTCTCTATCTAATGGGAAACATCACCCACCCCATGTCACAGCCACTTTTGCTGACCAACTCTGGCCACAGCCAAGGAAAGCAATTTCATGTTCTTCTTGGTGTCTATACCTTCTCATCTCTTTCCTTGATCTTCTCTCTACCCATTGGGGTGGGGAGAGGATCCAGGTTAACTGTGGAGGGTGCAAGCAGGGCATGAAACGGTAAAAGAACCCAGAAGGCCAAATGATCTTTCCTTTGGAGTCCTCCAGATTCACAGATGATACACTGCCCTAAAGGCATCTGCCTGGCAGTAGGGGGTAAATACTAGGTAAACACCAGGCTCTGAAGTGGGTGGGTGGACTGAGGAATGAGGCAGATGTGGTCTGCTCACTCTCCCATTCCTTGGCCATTTTACAGGGGAGAGAGAGCCATGAACCAGCACTATGGGGATTTAGCTGGTGGAAGGTTGAAGGACAGCCTGAGCAAGACCAGGAGGCAGAGGGGACAAAAGGCATTGCTGAGGCCAGTAATCCTAACTCAGGAGGTTTCCCCTGTGGAATTCAACTACTGAGCCCCTCTGCCACACTCCTAGCCCTGCTCTTCAACCACCTGATAGGGCCAATGAGAATATTTAGTTACTTATTCTGGTAAGGGTCCAAAAGCTTGTAAAGGAGATTAAATAGGCACCACGTCAAAAAGGCAAAATTTGGATAAGGCTAAACAAACAGGAAAAAAATAAATTAATTAAATGGAAATTGCACCAGCAAGGTGCTCTTTGCCACCAACAGGCTTAGCACCAGGCCCACAGGGCTATCAGTCTTGCACAAGTGGCTGGCACGCAGAGCTCCATAAGAGACACCTTCTCCTATGCACAAGCAGGCAAGGTCTCTGGAGACGTCTCCTTCTGTGGAGTGTTCGTGGGGCACCGATATGTACAAGAGAGGACATTAGAGGGAGCAAGGGGCATTGTGTCATAGGGCGGTGCTTTCTGAATCCTCCTCTGAACTTATTTTTCCTGGTACCGGATGTCTCTGGACTTGTCCCAGTGGGTCCAGGTGAAGTGTGGAGACATCGACCTCTACGTGGATGGAAGGGACATCAAGGTGGGCGAGATCTGCAACCAGGCACAGACACACAGAGAGACAACTTATTAGACCACATGTCCCAGGCTAAGCTTGCCCACCCGCCCACGGACACAAAGTCAACTGACAAAGGAACTGAAGCTTTAACTTAAACTGAGCAGTAAGAACTGCTCTCAGAGCCTGTCAATGGTGGATAAAAGGGATGTCATAATATAGTCTTGGTTTGCTTCTTTGGCTTTGACAATCTTCAAAATTGTGCCTTCCCTGAAAACACACATTGCTAACACGTTATCTCATTCGAATCATTTTTTTTTAATCCCTCAGAACACATCTGCTGCCATGGGCCCAGAATCTGGTTGCTAAGCTTCCAGTAGCTTCAGGTCAAACACCCTTCAACCCCGTGTGAAACTCAAGCTCCATAAATACCTTTTTGTTAGATCATCTGTTGTGAGTGAGAATCTCTAGGCAACCAGGTAGGTTTGGAGTTTTTCTTTCCTTTTTAACCACCAGTGTGCCAGAAATGACAAACACCGTGGTTCTTAACTTTCTGGCCCTCCAGATATTTTGAACTTCAGGTCCCAGAATCCTTGATCATGGCACATTTACCTGGGACTGCTGGGAGTTAAGTACAAAACACTAACTAGGACAGCCAAAAGATGTAAGCCATTGGACTAACATATAACTATGTGGAACAAACTGGTAACTTGCTACCTAACAACAACAGCAACAACAACAACAACAACCTCTATCTCATCTGGCAGGAAGCATTCGTATGGAAAATTCCCTATGGACACCTTCACAGGTCCTTACAACACCTCTGCTGAAAATTGATCTCTGTAGGGAAAGAGGCTAGGTATTTAATACTGCAACAATATTTCCAGAATTAAAGAACTTCATCTACCTACAAAGAGGCAAGTATCCCATTCAGCTTTTCAGATGCAATCCTATATAGCTCAGCATAGCATTGTAGGTCTGCCTGTGGACCTATGAGGCTCCCCCACATGGCTGTTCCCTGCTTTGTGGGGAGTGGGCAGGATCACAGAAGTGTCCAGCTACGTCCCCACAATGAGGCATGAGATAATTACAGCAGTGCTGAGACTCTTGGAGGATGCCAGCAGAGCTCAGAGCTGATGTCATCATTTCCTGTCCAGCTACTGGGAGATGCATCCACAATCCTATCTGCTCCCTATGAACCAGGATATGGCTTTGCCGGATGCTTCAGAGGCTGTTCAGTAAGTTTGAGGGGAGGAGGGGGAGGTGCTTGGGCACTGTGGAAGGATGAAGAAAATATCAACCCCTGAAACTTTCCTAAAGGGAATGCACATATCTAAGGTAAACTTATATATGCATATGATCCTAAAAGGATTCCAGCCTTCATGTATCAATTTTCTATTTCCACTGTTTTTTGGTGGCAGAGGATCCATATGTGCAGTTTTCTTTTTTAAATACACTTGGACATGTGATAGGGATAGAAATTTTTTGTCAGTTTGGCTCAAAGGAAATGAACTATCTCAAAGAGCTATTGTACTGATGATTGAATCAATTTCTGCAAAAATTTAACCATTCCAAAATGTGGCTTTTCATGTGATCATTATTCTTTTTAATACAAACAACATTCAGTCCTGAACTGCCCTGGTTCCTGTTTTAGCCAAAACACCAAAGGAAGATCTGAATAATAATAAGAAGCTAGTTCTTTCCTAACTCTAACTTGGGACTGCCTCTCCAAGATTAATGTGTGATGTTTGCCTACTGTATGTCCTTAAGGTGAACACCACAATCTTGGAAAGTGAAAAGACTGTTGCTGGATATGGATAAACACATGACTAGTAGACAAAACATACACAAGAATCTCTCTTCTCAAATGTTAGGCATTTGTTAGCACGTCCATCATGAGCACATGCTAGAAATGTTGTATCTTTCAAATCATGTGAATTGACTCTCAGACAGTGTTCAGACTGAGGCCAAAATGGAAAAGGGACAACCCCTCCAAATGGAAGACTGAATGCACAGGACTAGAACAACATGAACTTTCTTTGCTATAGGCCAGCTGTCCCCAACCTGGTGCCCTTCATATATTTTGGGACACTGACTACTAAGAGTCAAGAGCACTTGTACTCTAAACAATAACACTGGCCTGGGAACACTGGCCTGGGAAAAGCTGCTATAGATATATAAAAAAAATCTGGATTGTTTTGAACAAACGACACCCTATGTGCAACAACCACAACCTATTCAAAAAACTCCACAAGATACATATGAAGCTCAAGACAGTTACAACTGACTTCAATTATGGAAGATCAACTTCCAGACAATCACAGTATATGTGATACCCTAGACCCAGACCCAAAGGAACTACCACCCTACCTTTTGACTACTCTGCTAATAGAACTGAATTCTTCTAAGTCTCTTTTGAGGTCAGGACAGTGTTAGTGGCACAAATATCCAGTGGCAGGGAGATCCAGAAGATGGATTTGCTAGGAAAAGCCCTTCTATGTTTAAGTCAAAATAAGAAATAAAATAAAAATAATAAAACAAACCAGGAGAAGTGTGTACAGGTATAGTGCAGTAGTTCTCAGCCTTTGGCCTAGGGATATAAATCTTTGCTTACTTTTCTACTGAATGCAAGAACAATAATTTCAAAAATTCTTCCCTTGGTGGGCAAGATAATAAGAGTTCTTATGCCTTTTCAATTTTTTTTTTTGTACTTTGGTACTCTTTTGTGAAAAATTCATTTGTGCAAAGAACTTGGTTTTCATGCAATACTCAACACTTTGGCACAAAGCAAAACATTCTGTCTCCTGTGCTAAAACAAGGGCTTTCTTTATTTTTGGTGCAAACCAGTTTTTCACATAAGCATCCTGACACGAAACAAATCTTGTAGTAGACCATTTCCTTGATATGATGTCTTGTTACACTGGGATACCTTTTCTCATCAAGGAAGAGAAAATCTGGGAGCATTCTTTACACCCATACTCTGACTCCCCAGATACTTTGGAATTCACCACCCAGAGTCCCTTACCATTTACCATTCTGTCTGAGGTTTCTAGGAACTGAAATCTAAAATGTGGTGAACCAAAGGCTGAGAACTACAAGATCAACAAAAGATCTAAGTTGAGTAAGAATGGCCTGTTTAACTGTAGTGTCCCTTCTCGCATAAAGTCTCTTTAGAGCAGCCTTTAGCTGGTTGCTGAGTTTGTGTGCATGTGTGTGTGTGCAGATGCATGAACATCTATGTTTCAGTTGGGCAAATAAAATATTAAATATTTCACATTTCCTTTGGAAGAAATCCTCAAAAGCTTTGGGGTGGATGAGGCATGTCCCTTTGCTCTACTGGCTTCAATGCTTGCAGTCCATGCTGGATGTCCCAAAGACAGATGCCCTGATAAGATCATTGGGGGAGCAGTGTGCCATTATACTTGATGTATTCATTGAAGTGCCTCACTGAACTTCATTCTTCCTTGTTTTCCCTCTACTTTATGGTAGCATTAGAGCAGCTACCAATGGTAATGAGGCAAATGAAAACCTGCTCCATTTAAGCAGTGTTTTGACGTACTTGTGAGACTTCATTTTATATATGCTCTGTCCTGTCAACCTCATTCTTTCTTTCTGCCTCTTAAGTCAACTTTGACTGGGAATAGATCGTGCACAGCTACTTGCAAGTTGGAGAACTTATACAGGCCAGGAAAAACCAGTGAGTAGTGCAAGATACTCACCACATAAACAAATCATATCCTCCACAATCTGATCTTACACACACATTTTGATCTAACATCATCCCTCTGGTTTAGAAATCTGAAAGTCAAAACTTGTCTCTCCTGGAAAAAGGAACAAATCATGAGGCTTTGATCTCAAATGAGCCCCATCCTGCAAAAGGTAACTCCTCTTATTCAGTGACTTTAGATCCCACCTGCCCCACATCTTATGAGTAGTGGCATTCATCTTGTTACTGGCCTGCCCCTGCTCTTGTAGTGCCTCAGAGACAGAGCATATGGCCTTATCCACAACAGAGAGTGTCATTAATGTCCATTAATGGCAATATCATGACATCCCTTCATGAACACATGGAATGGTGGCAGTGGCGGTGGTGGGGTCCAGGAAGAGAAAGAGAAGGGGGGAAGAGAGAAAGGAAGTCAACATTGGTAGAAGGCAATAGCAAGGTTAGGAGGAGATGAATCCTGTGGCTTGGAAAATAGTTGAATGGCTACTGTGGCCTGCATATAAAAAAGTGTGCCCAGGCATGAAGGCCAGTGGTTTTGAGAAGCACACCTCCAAGTTTACTAATAACGTCATTATCAGTAAGCTTGGGACAGGGGCCAGGCTGGAGGAGCCATGCAGTTCTTGGTCAGCGTGCCCCATGCAAGGCCATAACGATGGTGAGGGTCAGGCCAGGGCCAAGGGGTGGTGGTGGCAGTGGTGGTGGCAGCAGCAAAAGGGGCAAAGGTTTAGGGAAAAGGTTGGGGACTCCAGCTTACCCTGAGCATTCCCCTCACACCTATCCAATATTGCATCACGTGCCTCAAACAGCTGCAAGGACACAATAATAGGATTGGGAAGAAAGGAACAGAAGAGAAAACAGCAGCAACAAGACAAACGTTGTACACAGCAGAGATGCCTGCCAGAGCAGAACCCTGGTCTCTCATCTTCCCACAGGGAGCTGGTGACCCCAGGGTCCCTTATTGTTCATGGGGTAAAGCTTTGGAGGAAACCATGTTCCTCTGAATCACATAGGAGACCTGGCCATTTACAATCAGCAAACTATAGCAATGGAAGATACCACCAGCTCACATTCCCAGAACATGCCACATGGTGCACCACTCTGATGTTTTGGAAGCCACTGGGATACACCAAGCCTTCAGCATATCAGGGACGAGTCTGTTAAAATCAGACTACTCCTCTGGAGAATGGTCAAAGGGATGCAGAGATGGGTTAAATGTTTCTTTCTCTATGCCTGTTACCCTTGGCTTTGACCTGTTTCCTCCGGTTCTTCTGTTTTGGGACAGGAATAAAAAGCCAAGCAGAACCTTATAAGGACATGGAAATTCAGGGAATAAGGACACAGAAATTCAGGGAATAGTATCCTGTTGAAATGGATAGTTCTCAGGTTTTGTTGCCTTTCTTAGACTCTCCAAGGACAACAAAAGGCCTTTCTAGGCACTGTGGTTTCTAGAGGTGATTATGTTTCTCTCTTGTCAATAGTAATCCTTCCAGATATAAAGAAGAAAAAAATGGTGTCAGCTAGAAAGCAGGCTTGTAGTCCCAACAATGTCCTCATGGCCACATGTTTCTTAGCCATTGTACAAAGCCTTGTTATAGTAGGGAACAGCTGAGTTTACAGTTTATCATACTGAGGATGTGTACTGCAGCATGCAAAATGGTAAATTCACATTCCTCTGGGAGTTGTAGGAGAGAGAAAATTTAAGGGGAAAAAAAGGAATACTTTCCTTTTGACATAGCTGGTCACTCCCAAAAGCCATAGCTATGCAGAAGTAATATCTGCACTATATCTGACAAGCAATATCATGTGCCCATCGGATTAGCACTATGTACCACCATCCTCACAATGAAACACAGAGGGACCAGCGCGCTTGAAAAACAAGCATCTTTTTCATGTGCAGGGACCTGCCAATGCCTACAGGGACACACCATCTTCTGAAGGATTAGTGACACTTAAGCAATGTCCCCTTGGTCTGGAAAGGCCTCAGATAAATTCCTGATGTCAAAGCCTTGCATTATTCCTCAGCTGTCACATTCAAGCTACTTCTCTCAAGGTCATCTTTTAAACAGCTAGCAGTTTTGCAGATTAGTTCACTGGCTCACTTTCTATCACCTAGAATAGTGTGAAATCTAAAAGGTGTTCCTTTGGTCCTCGCCACAGGAAAGCCACTTTCCCTTCATTATTTTTTTGTTCAGTATGGATACTTTCCCTTTGTTATTTTGTTCAGTATGCACTACTTTTGGACAGCCCCTTTCTATTTGACAAGTTTTGTCAAGTCATCAGAGTGGATGAAAAGACTTTTTTCCTCTCCCAACAGAATGGTTCAGTTGCCACTTTGACAAAAATATTATGTATGTGGGAAAACAACAGCAGAACAATTTAGGACACTACCATCAGGACACTGTACCTTCCATCTTCATTAGGTGACAGTGGTCCATGTAGCCCCTGGCTTTGTGAGTATTGTTCTCACCTTTTGCTCTGCTTTGCAGTGTCCGCCAACACACTGTACTCTGAGCAATCAAAAAGACCATCAAGTATGGAAACTAGAACTACCCCAGAGGCTGTTCCTGCTTTCACTCTGGCCCTGCTAATAGCCCCGGCCACCTCCCGTACAGCCCGGCCCTTCTTCTGTTGCTTTGTTACCTGTGGACATGCTCTCCCCAGGGGACATGCCGTCTAGTATGGTGTGCTCCGTGGACTGTGGACTAGAGCTGGATGCGTTTGATGTGGGAGGCTGTGGAGGTGGCAGCGTGGGCCTCTGTCGTGGCTTGGGGGTGGGCCGAGATTTGGTTAAAGTGCTTGTCAGAGAAGGAGGAGAAGACAGGGAAGGAGCAGCAGCTGGGGAGAGTGGTCCCGAGCCCAAGGAGTAGCCTTGTGGGTAACTGAGTCCATAGGGTGATGGGGTGCTTGGTGGGGTGGGAGAAAGGCTGGCAGGGGACGGCTGCCCTGTGGACTGATCAGACATACCACCTGACTGGCCGTAAGGAACCTTGGCAGGGATAGGGGCCAGCTTCTTTGAAACTGTAGAACACAAGAAAAGGGAGGAGGAGAGAGAAAGGAAAAAGAAAGAGAGAAGGAAAGTTAGAGCTGTGCACCATTCATTGTTGGATGAAGTTTTTATGACTGAGTATGACAAACAGGCCTGCTCCAGCCCTTATTAATGGAGGTTTAAGCCAAGGGGAAATTTACACATGAGGAGCCATGGCTAGAAGGTAAACTTAAAACAATACTGGTGCATTGTCAAGAGCAGCTCACCCAGGAGTGTCCCCAAAATTTGACTACTATGGCTCAGGGGCAGGAAACTTGTGCCACCCCTCCTCAAATGTTGCTGGACAGCAAATTAACTACACTGACTAGGGCTGATGGGAGCTGGAATCCAACAACATCTGGAGGGCCACATGTAGCCTGAACTAGTTCCAGACCCTTCACAAGAAGCAGACTAGACATGTTCCTATGTTCTCATCATTAAGTGCTCATTCCCAAAATATCAGCTGTCAAAGGTTTTGTTTGCTTAATCTGCTCCTCCTTTTCCTTCCTCTTCCTTCCTTCCTTCCTTCCTTCCTTCCTTCCTTCCTTTCTTTCTTCATTTCCAGCCTACAATATACTAAATACTCAAACCCAGCAGCCTTTCAGGTTAGATCCATGCCTGCTGCACAGAATCCTGGAAATCTGGTCACAGACACAAGAAAAGCATACCCTTTTTGTTGCTTTGCCAATTAATTTTCATTACTTCCTCATTTTTCATTTCCAAAGTGGGTGGTATTCAACCTTCTGTTCACACCCAACACAATTTAAAACAACAAAAACAATACTCCAACTCCATGTTACTTTCTTCTTAGTGAACATAATCCCTCTCCCTTCTGCAGATGCAAGAGCTGAGTGTGAATGATGAACTAAGAATATATCTAAATGGGTGGTACCTACAGCACTCTGGAGTCATGAAATTGTTACATATTTTGCAAAGTGACTACTCTTGTTGTTCTCAGATTCATTTCAGACCTACCAGGCAGATCCCTCTTATTTCCAGTTTAAAGGAGGAACTGGAACAGAGGGAGACACTGAGTGAATGCATTATTCATGGCATTTTCTGGAGGAAGGAAGGGAGGAAGGATCATTGCCTTCCACTTCTAATTTTCCCATTGTAACTCACTGCTTTTCTGTCTTTATTTTTACTGCAAAAGAAGTTTTGTTTTTGTTTTGAAGCTAGACAGTGCTTTTTGCTTGCTAGTGCTAGGAGCTGGTTGTTCAGAAACACACTGTTCTCAATCCAACATTCGCTCAGTGTAGTATAAATATTCGTATGTGGACCTACACTATGCTGAGCCATATGCCTTTCTTCCAATTTACGGAGAAGCTCCTGATGCGTCCCTGCATGGCCACTCTGTGCTTTGCAGTGAGCAGGTAGGCTTGGGGAAATGCCTGACTATGTCTCTCACAGCCAGCTAGCTGTGCAACGATCACAGCACAGTTGAGACCCCTGAAGCCTCCAGAGATCTCAGTGATGACGTCATTGGATGGCAGCCGTGACTGCAGCCATGAGTGCGGTCTTCCAGGGCAGCCTGAAATTATGCACTATGGCCCTCTGAGCTCCAGTGCCTGCTCCTCTCTTACGTCTAACTCCTTATCCAATGGACCATGCTCGGTTGTCCTGGCAACTGCATTTCTCAAGTAAATTAGATTTTGTGTCTTCTGTTATCATGCTTATGAAAATCTTACGAAGACACCAGCAAGAAGCCCAAATAACACCAATCACCCACAGAGAAAATGAGAAGTCTCAACCAAAGGAAGATTTTTCAAGAATATGGTTTTAGTGTACAAAAAGGAAGGAAGGGAAGGAGGGAAAGGAGGCAGGATTGTTATTTTGGTCATTTCACTCATTTTGGACACGCTCACGTTACCTTCCTGTTCCAATGTCATGCCTACCTTTCCGCAGAGTGTGCGGGCTCTGCTCTGTGGACAGCTGCTGTGTGGGGCCGGGTGGCTGTTGTGTGGTCCCACCACATGGTATCACAGGACCACAAGTTGGGCTGCCTTTCTGCCCAGACACAGGAGAAAGTTCCTTAGTTTTTAATGTGCTAGAAAGGGACAAAAGGTGAACAAGAAGAAGCAGACGTGAGCCCCACTGCACCGAAGGGCACCTTCTGCAAACTCCCGCCCCTGTGCTACTAGCCCCCTCCATCAGTCACAGAGTCCCCATGGTGCAGGCCCCCAGCCTCCCTCTATGAAAAGCCAAAGGTGCTTGCAAAGCGCAGCGCTTCTCAATGTCCTGCTCCCCAATACATGCCCAAACTACCAAACAAACATCCACTTCTGCCATGAAAGCGGACTGAGCATGACCACAGAGCATGAATGGCACTGCCACCCTCTCAGGCAGTCTGTACACAGCAATGAGACACAGCAAACATGGAAGGAAGCTGTCTTGGCATAATCTGACCTTCACTTTGTGTACGTTTATGTAGAGGCTTAGGGGATGAGGAGTCACTTATAGACTAAAAGACGCCATGCTGAACTTGGGTGTCATTATGTCTATGGTCCATATTGGTTCCTCAGGTGCAGTGGTATAGTGGAATATTCTGAAGTGCAGGCCTTCATCATGAACATCTCTACCACACCAGCATCCCACAAAACGCAGGTGGCTGTATTAGTCTATATTTTTTGTTTTCTAAAACGTTCTAGCAGTTTTGGGCCATTTCTGCACTACATTGTTCTAGTGCTATTGTTCCACTTTCAACATCCTGTGGAATTCTGGGGTTTGTAGTTTACTGAGGCCAAAGAGCTCTCTAGCTGAGAATTCTGAAGGCTCCTCCTTAAACTGTGAACCCCAGGATTCCATAGGATGTTGAAAGTGGAATAATAGCACTATAACAGTACAGTCTGGAAATGGCCTTAAACTCCCCCAGGAATTATCTTTTGTAAAACTAATATGTTTTTTCAACTCCAAGCCATACTGAAATACTTTGGATTACAACTAGCTGTTGTTGCTGAGAAAATCAATTTCCCACCTAGTTTTTTCCGGAGGCTGCTTTAAACAGCGGAGTGAGAGGAAGAGGCAGACAATGTTGTAGTCCCCATTAATCAAAAAATGCTGGAGCTTTGATCCTCAGGGCCCTGGCTCTGCTACACCACTGCTTTGGTACCAGCTACTATGTTTAATTTAGAAATTACCACCAGTGGCCAAACTGGCAGAACTGGCCAGACCACCCTCAAGGTCCACAGAGACAAGGCAGCACAGTAAGCAATGATCTGTGGTGAGGGGGTTGCTACACTAGCTAGCTATATAGACTGGTCAACTAAATGTGGTAACTTGGACACTGAATTATTGTAAGGAGTTAGATATCCTTGAGAATATGCTGTGCGCAGTTTGGTCCCAAGAGACCTATTAAGTTGGCACAGCGGCCCATAACCCAGGCTGAAACCTTATAAAAGTCTACAATTCTCCAGAGTGGGAAGCGGGGAAAGGATTTAAGCTTTGCTCCACAAAAAAAAGGGAGGGTATTACTGATACTAAAAGCCTATCAGTAGAACCTTTTGAACACGGTTATTGGTTTTGTATCAGCTTAAGCTGCTACGGTTTGAATTACAATTTGGGAAAATTGTTAGAAATTATTTTACAGATCTCTAGGCTCCTCATACAACTTCAGTTCCCAGGATTCCTGAAGTGGAAAAGATGAGCAATTGATCTGGTCTAATTAGGTTAGTTATAGGCCTCAACAAACTTCATCTGGAAGTTCTATCAGCTGATACAACCAAAATTACTTCTACTGCAGTGCTTCTCATTCCGTCTGATGTGGGCTCAACATTTCTGTCCAACCCAACGTGACACGGACCAGTAACATATTTGTGCCTCTTGGTTACAACTATTTCTTTGTTTCCCGGGAACTCCCTATGGACAAACAGCTGGTAGCTCATAGACCAGCACTGGTCCAGTGACCACCACTCTCAGTGGTACTGCTCTAGTGGACTCGCCCCACTATGGAGGCTGACAGGAAGGCCTTGTTTCTCTGCTGAGGTAGCCTGGGGCGCAGGCCCCTCATCATTTTGTGCAGGACTCTGGTTTATGGCAAGCAAGGGACGCTCAGCCTTCTACCACACACAATGCCCTGGCACTGTCAAAGAAGCGGTTATTTACCTAGTGAGCCCGGCTCCTCTGTCTCTGGCACAGGTGCAGCTGACCCAAGGGGGAGAGACTGACATATGGGAGCTGTAAGGAGTGCCAGGAGGATCAGGTTTGGATAAGGTGAGGGTGGGTTTCATGTAGACGGAGGAGAGGTTAGTCTCAGGACCATGCAACTCTGTGAGGGAGCTTTGCTTAGGGAGATGCAGGAAATACGGTTTAGGGTTAGAGTTAATGTCAAGCTGCTGAGGGGAGGGGGAGGAAGAAGAGGAGGAAGAAGAATGGGGAGGCAGGGTTTGGCTGTACCCCGACCACCGGTACAGCGGCAAGGGAGGCTCGGGCCTAGTGCATGGGCTAGTCTTGGGGTGGTAAGGGTGGAAGGATGAGTAGCAGGGATATGGGGGAGGCTTGTCGTCCTCAGGGGATGGGTAGATGTAACAGGAATCCGACCAACTAGACGACACATCATCCGTGCTGCAAATGTCCAAAACAACAAAACAAACAGAAAAAAAAAAAGAGAGCAGAGAATGTTTGTACAGGGAGAAACTGAACAGGAGCTTTGAAAACAGCCCAAAAGCGGGGGGATAAGGGACAAGGAGGAGAACAACCACCAAAAGTAAAGGAAAGAGAGGCGCTCCCAAAGTGTAACATACCTAGAGTCTATGGTCGCAGCTCCCAAGCTGCTGGTTTCCCCAGATACCAGGCTAGGTTTCTGTTTTCTTACTCCTCAGCCAGAGGAAATTTCCAGCATGCACTTGAACCCAAGCATGGTTGCCCTGAGAGCAAAGTTATCCCAAGGAAACACCTACTTCTAAACATTTGGTCACAGAAAACTAGAAAGCATTCTAAACCACATCCCACATGATTTTGTTTCAAGGCTAGGGGTGTCAGGATTTAGATATCTTTACACTACAATTCCAGTGCACAACCAGACTTGTCTATATTAATGTATTAACTTCCACTCCCTTCCTACATTAAGCTTGGGATGTCATTCAGGAGAAAGAAAGAGAAAGAACAGGGAATATTTATGTTCCCATAAAAAAGGTTATTCTAAACCACTTTTATCATTTTTTTTTACCTTACTGAAGTGATCAAGCAATTGCAAACAGCTATTTTCCCCAATGTCAGAAGCATTTATACCAGGCTGGCCCAACTGGCCTCTATTTTTAGCACCCTAATGCCCTGCAATAGTCCCCTAAAGCCCCCCAACCTCTGTTTTTAGAAACTGGCACTATTTTCAGACAATTTGTGCCCCCAAGTCATGCAAAAAGTTCCCAAATGCATGAAACAATGAAAAAATACCCCACCTCCACCCTCCACAAGCTCTCTAGAACCCTGTACCATCTCCAAATACTTGTTTTTCTCTGCAGTCCCTCTCAAAATGGTGGGAGGAAGTGATACAACATCATTCCTGTAACTGTTTGGAAGAGGAATATAAAGAAAAATGGGGTTATTTGCGATTGGTATGTGTGTGGAAGGGGTGCAGCATGTGTTGGGGGGAACTGAAACTGGCCCTGATGTAGCTGCCAACTCTTGTGTTATAGAAACTAATACACTAATATAAAAAGGTTGAATGTGGACTGAAAAAGTAGCAAAAAGGTATTTAAAGCCTAATGGGGAGAAGTACTTTAATCAAGGAAAACTTGTCCTTTATATGGCAGATACAGAATACTATGTATAAATTGAGCTTTTCCCATATTTAGTCATCTGAGAAGGACATCAAGGATGGGTCCAGCCAAGGGTTCATTATGTGATTTAAGGCAACATATATCTGTCTCCAGTTCAGGTGCCCTTGGAAACACACAGCCCTTATCCTGATCCTCGCCATAACTCTGAGGTAAAGGAATCCATTACAACATAGAGAAGTAGCTTTCAAGGCATGCACAGTAAAATATGCTGCCTCAGTTTAGTGGGAAATTAGGTACCATAAGTAGAATAATGGACCGCGAACTACTGATCAAAAGGAAGGAAAGGCAAGAAGGACAGGGAAAATAGCAAGAAGGTGGGCTTAAACACAAGGCCACACAGGGGCCAAGCCTGCAGTTACTTTTGGACTCCTTCCAAAGTGTTAGGTATGCTTCTTTCAAGCAAGGGATACCTGGGCCCCAGGGAAGCAAGAAAGCATGGAATGAGTTCTAATGAGGTTACATGTCCTTCTCTCAGGGGCTTGATTTCAGTCCCTCTCTGTTTCTTTTCCTGGTCACCATGTAATAACAACAGTGCAGGCTAGATGTAGCTATCAAAAATTCTTGTTTGATCTGAGCCAGACTCTATATGGCCTTCTCTTATCCTCACCACCTACTGTCCTGAAGTTGCTATCTGCAGCCAACAGGCAGACTGTTTCTCCCAATCACATAATGCAAAAATATTCCTTGTACAATATCTGGTTCCTGTGGATAGATCATTTAAATCAGGGCGGAGGGATGTGCAATCCTTCAATTTTTTTTTAACTGTAACTCCCATTAGCCCTAGCCAGTGGTGAGAAATAATTGTACTTGTATCTGAAGGGGCATGGTTGCCCATCCCAGTACACAGGGATTTTTCTGGGCTGTTGGAGTTGACTGTCAGCTGCAGGAGGTAAAGCTGGTAATTTTGTTCTAGTTCACATTTTAATCTGAGCTGGAACAACATTTGCAGCTTTGCAATGCTTGTCTCTTCCTGCCCACAGAAGTTATTGTACTTGCTTTGCCAAACTTACTTTGGTGGAAGTCAATTCCATCTATTGCTACGTTGTGTGTCAGGGACTTTTAGAAACCATCTTTTGCAACAATTTGAAGATGACTCTGTGGTTTCTTCTCAGGTAGTTACAAAAATCACTTCTAAATGACTGACTTCAGATAGTTTAGCAGAGGCAACAGAGATAGCCACCAAAGATACCTCTTGCATAAGATGGATTAACCCTTTCCATGAAAAGGCAAACTGAAAGGTGAGTATTGGCCATCGGTTTATTATTGGCGAGCACAAATACTAGTAGTACTGTAATCTGAGTGGCAGGGAGCATGTGTGTATGGTGTGTGGAAACTGTAAATTTAACGTAACTTAATTGCATCAGTGTCAATACTGGGCTAAAAAATGGCCAGCAAAGGGCTGAAATACTGGATGACCATCTACTGGAAAGAAGCATGATGGGCAACATTGCAACTGCCAACTGAAAGCAACTGAGACTGGGCAAAGAGAATCTGCAGAAAGGAAAGGATAAATGCTGGCTATGAATGGAATAAGCAGGATAGGAAAGGACTCAAGGCAGGACCCAGGTCTCTGCTCTTCCCAAAGTAAACAGAGAAACATGATTTAAGAATCAAAGAGCTCTATCCAGATTTTGCTCAATTCTCTCTCTGTCTTGAGATAATACATGCAACAGTACCTGTGAAAAGAGGCTGCCTTCTGGGGTGTACCTTTTCCTGAAAAGGCTTGTCTTTGGGTCACTACCCCAACCCACCCTGACCTGCCCCAGATTTAATGAGCATGTTGACATGCAGTACATTAAAAGCCTAATTCCATACTTGCTTTTAGGCAGGAAGCACATCAATAGCAAAAGCACAGACTAGAAATGTAGGCATGATGTTTGATGGACAAACCTAATCCTCTGCACACATTATCACAGTAAAACATGGTAAGTCATTGTTGCAAAGCTGACCCTATGAATGAATCAGGAGCACAAAATAAGGTCACATCAGAAACTCTATGTTTGGGAAAGCAAGACTAAAACAAGACAGCACCTAGGTCTTGAAGCAACACCTCCTCCACTTTCATTTTACTTTGCTGTCCTGTAACAAAATGTAGGGTATCAAAGTACAGAGAAGTCTTTGGTAAATTTAGAATGGTCTGAAAAGAACCAAACCTTTCACTTAGCCAAGATTATCCCATAAACAAAACTGGTAGGACAAGGTCCAAATTGAGGCATCAAAAGCTATTGGATCAGAATGAACTGTTTGGTGTAAATGGGTTTATGTCAAGAAAAAAGTGAGAGGAAAACAGGAACATTTGCCTGTTTTCTGTCCAATTAGCAGACGCTGGGTGCAAATCAGAAACTTTCTTCTACTTGATGCCAGTCTTCTGGCACTCCTGTTGTTGTTTTTTTGGGGGGGGGATTTCTTTTTCTTACACTGATGGGAAATACCATTATTTTGTGCCTGAATTTCCTTTCTCTCCTCCATACACTCACACAGACATACAGACAGCTGCACACAGTGAAAGCTGAAGCAGGACCAAAGGCCCATGCAGGTGTGGGAGTGGTAGACATGTTCACAGAGACTTCAGGACTACAGAACATGGTGGCAGCAATTCGTGCTGCCCTCCAGCACTTACCTTGCTCGCTCAGCCCCTGGTGGGAAACCGAAGCTAGCTGGAGTAGGGGAGGGAGTAGCTGAAATGTCAAGAGATTGCTCAGGAATTGGTGACTGAGGAGTAGCAGCAAGATCAGAAGGCGGAGCAGGGGGCTGCATGGCAGGAGGGGTGGAGGATGCCTTACGAACTATGGAGGTGCCTCTGCGAGCCACCCAAGAGGTGTCCATCACCCGGACGCCCATGCTATGTGGGGGGAACACAGAAATATGCCCTTACCACCTTCGAAGCAATATTCAGAGTGTTAAACACACACAAATTTCACATTTCAGGAGAAAAGTGGGGAAAAAAACAGCTAGGTATAATCACGTTGCTATGGAATTTGAGCAGAAACCCTTGCCCTGGAATGGCAGGTAGAGACCAGGGGACACAGTGGGGATCAAGGACTTAAAACACACACTTCATCTAGGCAGAGAGAAAGAGAGAGAGAGAGAGATCAAGTGCTCTGGCATCCCAAAAGATGGAACCTTTTGCAGACTCCCTGGACAGTCCTAACAAACAATCAAGGGCTGTGCTCTCCCTATGAGACTCCCTCCAAAGATCACCTTTCCAATTTCTAGCACAACGCTTCTTCCACCCCCATCCCCCCATTATTCAATTAGGAAGAGGAGAGCATTTGGACATCAGTGCAAATATTCCTCAGTCCAGGCAATTTTAGACCACTGCAGAAAGACTACTAGCTTTGTTAGCAGGGCTTTGTTTGCTTTGGTCAAAAAGTGCTTAGATAGCCAGTGGCCACTCTGGAACCACAGGCAGAACTCAAGGATGGCTTAGATCATGGACAGGCAGCCTGTAGCCCTCTATATGTTTTCGAGGACTCCAACCCCCATCAGCACTTGCTAGCATAGGTAACTGAGTGATGATGGGTTGGATGGTGTCTATCCATATCTGAAGGGCCATACTTTGCTCACCCCTCTTAGGAAAAAATAAATATCATGGGGAGTGTATCTCTTCTCAAAAATGTGCAGCCAGGACAATTTCCAAAGAGGAAGAAAGATGCCCTTTGTATTACAGATAAACTGCAGTGAAAAAAAAAAGGGGGGGAGTAGACTTCAGGGAAGAAGGGCCAACACTTGGTGACAGAACACATGCTTTGCCTGCACCAGGCCCATGATTTAGTTCCCCCCATCTCCCGTTCACAGATCTCAGGTAGCAGGACTAGGAAAAGCCTCTGAGATCTTGGAGAGCCATTGCCTGTCATAAAGGCAGCAGAAGGCAGCTTCAGGTACGTTCTCCAAAGTGCACTCCCAAGACAGGCTCCAATCTGATTGCACTTAGGGAAAAGCTTGAACTCTGCCTTGCCATGGCACTAGGTGTGTCAACGGAGGGCTTCAGCTGGCATGGCCACAGATGCTCTGTCCTGAGTGGGTCTTGACACTGAAAGGAGGAATGGTCCAAGAGCTACCCAAAGCATACTGTACCTTTGGATTTTCCTAAGGCTGCATGGACAGAAACACACAGACATTAGTGTAACACAAACTAAGGCCAAATGCCTCTCCTTCTGCATCACTGTGGCTGCCTTTGGGAAAGAGGCTGAGAAACCCATGGCTGCAGGCTGGGAATAGCATGGGAGTCAGGGCCATTCAGCAGCAGTCAAATGTATCACTAAGTAGAAGAGCTGAATGTTCAGTGACAGGGTGGTCAGGAGGCAAACAAGATTTGTTGTTTGCTTTGTGTGTGAGTGTGTCTTGGAGAAGGAGGAAAGAAAGAGAGAGGGAGAAAGAAATGTGGGTGGGAAGAGATAAAGCAGATTGTAGGTGTGCTTAACAGAAACCTGCAATCATTTCTGTGTGGTTCTTCTGGGATCCAGGGGGAGTTACTGTTTTTAGAACTAACTTCTGACATCTGAATAAAGAACAGCACTGAGTTTCATATCATAACACTAGATCCAGAGAACTCCAAGTGTGCTTATAAAATCTCTCAAGTGAATTTTGCATCAAGATTCTGTTATATCATTTTCTTCCTTTTACTTTTCTCCACCAGCAAGCATCATCAGTCTTTCATGGTTTATGAGAAATGCCCTTTAATATGACTTCCCTCATACAGCTTCAGGGGGAAAAATATACTTGCTACAGCTTTGTATTGTGAACAAAACTCTCCCTCCAAGTATCATGCAAAAAGTTCAAAGAAAGTATTCACCTTTCTCACTCATTCACAGAGCTTAGACCCCACACCACCATATCAAAAGAGACCAAAATAGGAAAAACATACTTCTACAGCACTTCAACAATTGAACACCAACCTTCCAAAGACTTCACAGATGCAAATGCTTACAGGGTTGGGAGGCAGAACATGAGGCCTCTGAGCTGTAAGCAACGGTAGGCCAGATTTTTGGTGGTGATGGCAGAGAAAGAGGTGGGGAGAGGTATGCAGTCTTGCAATGCTGATTCTTATTTCCACCATCAGTTCTGTTCCCATTCATCACCATCTATGGACTTGGTTGGGTTTTCCTGTATCTTAGTAGGCTTTTTGTAGGGAAAAAAACATTCCCCACCCAGAGAACCAGAGAAGGGAGTTCCTTGATCTCCAAATGTAGTGCATATGGGTGGCAAACTCCAGAAATTGCTATTTGCCATTTTTAGAATCTGACACAGGTCACAGGAGAGGAGATGGATTCTTAGTGCAGGCTGGCAGGGACTAGTATGGGGAGGTCTTTCAAAGTCCAAAAACAGAGGAAAGAGTAGGAACAAGCTAACTGAGAAAATTTAAGTAATAACTGAAAATAATGTTTATTTATCACAGGGCTGTAAACTTTAAAATCAATTTGGCTCTAATCCAGGTATACCTGGACACAAATGGTACTGAATCCAGCAGAGCTTATTTCTGAGTAGGAATGTGTGGCATCCTTACACATATCATTATGATTATTCAGTCCAGAGCTGTCAATACAGATTAAGATTTGCTCCAGAATTAATTTTTAGAGGAGTAAAACAATCACTGTAGATCCTGGAACAGTATGAAGACTTGCCACTCATGCTGGTTCTAAACCTTTCCTGCCATTTCCCATGCCTCTTACCTGAATTTGAGGGTTGAGGGGAAGAACTCTAAAGAAGATGGCTGAGAGTTTGTCATGAGAAAGGAAACTATTGAAGTTTTCCCTTTAACATTAAAAGGTGCAGGTAACAGGAAATGAGTCTCAGCCCTTACAGCAACCATGTGGACTTTGGTAGCATTAAAATCAGGTCTGGGGAAGATGCAAACCTCCAGATGTGGCTGGACTGCAATGCCCACTATCCCTCACCTTTGGCTGTGCTGACTTGGCATCCAACAACATCTGGAGGTCTACCTGCTCCTCAGCCCTGATTTAAGTGATCCAACCTCAGGAGTAGGGGCTGATGGCATGGGTCTTTACAATAGGATTGGCACCCTCTTTCTTAGTGATTGGCTCTGACCCATTTGGGTTGCATTTGTGAAAGAACTACCCTTGCTTCATGGACACATTGCTCACAACAAATGGCTCCCATATGTCTATGACAGTGCTGAAAGGACTCCAGTGCTGAATCCACATCATATTTTGAAATGCAATCTTTCACTATACTGATGGCCTACTAACTTCTTTATTTTTTTAATTCAGTTGAATTACTCTAAACAGGATATTTTAATATTCCAAAACATGTCCAGAAAAGGAAATAATGACATTCTCTTATACCAAGAGAAGGTAGCTTAATGAACATTTAAAACCTCACTCAACAAGAACAAAATGTTTTTAAAGCCTGACCTCCAGAATGGGAAAAAAAGATGCTTCTAGAGACATTTGAAAATACATGTTTAACCAGTTAATTAATATTTTAAGCTAGAGAGAGTTCATAATTAGATGTCTGATCTAATGATTGGTCATGCTCTATTAAAGAATGTATATTCATGCAGGCCCAAAAAAAAGTATTTTCAATAAACTACTTTTGCATCATTTGAGATTTTTATGTCCACTACTTTTATAGTTAAAAACAGCACTAAGTATGCCAGTTTTCACACCAGCTCTATAAGTGATCAATAGGTGACCTTAGAGCAAATCAACCAACCTTAACTGATCATGTGTCCTTGCCTTTTATATGGTGAGGTGGTAAGAATGCTGGACTAGGGGGATCAACGATCAAGTCCCTACTGCACATGAAACTTATTAGGTGACCTGGGGCCCGGTGGTCTCACACTCAGCCTCCTCTACTTCATAGGCTGTTATGAAGATCAAATGGGGAGGAAAAGAGCCATGCATTCCAGTTTAACTTCATCAGAAGGACAGTGAAATATACAAATAAATAATAAACAAATAAAGTGGGTAAGATGTCTAGCCCTCATTCCAGAGAATGGAAGAGATGCTTAGATTTACTGGATGTACCTCATTGTTCTTGGCAATGAATGTTCAGCAGAACCCACAAGCTAACTAGGAAAGACTCTTAAGTCTTAAATCAGAGCGTCTCTCCACTTCCCGACTCAAGCCATCAAGAACCACCTATGTCAATTCTTTCCAAAGAGGCAACACTTCAGAACTTAAAAAAAATGAGAAAAAACAGCACCCACATCACAACACTTGGTCAGGCCAACAGAGCATGGAGGAGGCTATTTGCACCTGGCTATCCTTGCCACAGCAGGGAAAATATTATAGAAACAAGCTTCCATGACTGAATAGTTACAGTGTGAAGAGCTGGCATCAACATTATCCCATAGGTATCACAGTGGCCAGACTTATTTTGTTACCCAGAGCTGCATCCCTGCATCAGTTTGATGGGTAAAGGAGGTGGTGGATTGTCAATCCCAGAAAAGAGTACTCCCTCACAAAACTTTTGTTCACTAGCAGAATTGCTCTAGACATCAAAACTACAGTGGTCCTAATGAGTGTGATCAAGTAGATAATGACTGCAGTCTATCCCTTAAAATTCTTACAAATGGCAGACATCTGCCTTTCTGACATATTTACTGCATGATTAGAGAATACACAGTTGGACAAAAGGTACTCTGGAAAAAAATCCATGTTAGGATCTCTCCTAAACCAATTTCAGCAACACAAGAATAAGCATAGCTGTCCCTATAGGCTGCTGTTGGATCTAGTGGTCCTTGCTTTGCCCAATCCTTTTCATCTTGTAAAGGGAGACTAACTTATCCAATCGAACTATATAATAAGCAGAGGCCAAGCACAGGCAAGCAAACAAGGCAGAGGCCAGGCAGGAACATCCCACTTTCTTTGAAAGAGGCCACAAGCCAGGTGCCTTGGGAATGGTGAGGAGTTCAAGAGCAAGGTGGGATGTTAGCAACCTGGCAGCAAGACATCTGCACTCTTAGAACAGGCGCTACTTTCATGGAGTGGCAGCACTCAAGGCCAGCAGATGCCCTTCCCAGCTTGCATCTCATGGTCTGCCCACCCAGCACTTCCTCCCCGAGTCTGCCTCTGGCAGCAAAGCAAAAAGTGCCCCCTACCCATCCTTCTTGTAGAATTCCAGCATCATGTTGTCCGTGGCCACACTGAGGGGTCGACGGGTCTGATCTGGATGCTTGCGGTCAGCGTGATCCATGTCGGGTGATGGCATGGAATTGTAATTTGCATTGTGGTTCACATGCACAGGGCTGCCATAGTTCCCAGTCAAGTTGAATTCTATGTCTAATGTGGAGAGAGCACATGAGGAAATTACTGCTCACATGACTGCCAGGGTGTGGACAGGTTGTGTGGGGAGTAGGCAGAGAGAGATACAATCTATTAGAACTCCAGTATTTTGGGAGACATTCCTCATCACACTCATGCTAGAAATGCAGGAATAGGTAAAACCCTGGAGGCTCTTATGGGGCATTCTCAAAGGTGCCATGCAAAAATGGGCCAGAGCCATAAACAGGAAATCGAGGCTATGGAAAGGGGCTTACATGGGATCACTGACAGCAGCAGATGATCAGAATCAGAATTTTTTATTGTGATTATTATTAACTTTATTTATACCTGGCCTTTTTCCTAAAACAGGGGCTCAAGGCAGCTAACAGATTAAAATACAACACAGTTAAACAAAAGATCAGCACTGACATGGAATTAAACTACCAACAGTGTTAAAAAACAATTTAAAGCATACTGTTAAAAATGATAAAAAGCAATAAAAACCATACCACATCCTCATTAAAAGCCTTTTCTTTAAAATCTTTAGTGCTCAAAAGTCCGCCACAATAAAGACCTTTTGGTTGCCAGTAGAAGGAAGGAAGGCATTTCACCATTCCAGCTTCCTTAGTAGGGGAGTTCTAGAGCTTGGGGCAGTCACTAAGAAGGCCCACCACTCACAGGGACAGATGCTATGGCATAGCTCACTATCTAAAGCACACAAATCATCTGGGAAAGGGAACAGCGAGAAAAGAAAGCGGAAGAGGAATCTCAAGCAAGAGATCTGCGGTTTGGCTATCACCACCTGCCCTGCTTTCCCTGTCTTTTCAGTGTTCAACTGGTACAAAATCTACCAGCAACAAAAGAGGAAGGGCTCACCGCTTACCTCCTGGAAAGAACCAGTCTGCATGCTGGATAAGGGGCTCAATAATTGCAACAATCTGCAAGGAGACAGTTGCCATCATCTCTGTGATGTTTCTGAAACAAGAGGAGATGGGATGGGAAGAAGGGATGAATGAAGGCATGTAAGTGGGATTAAGAGGGTGATTCTTTTTTTCTTTTTTTTCTGAGGGTCAGAAAATCCAAAACAAGGAACAGAATCCACGGGCTAAAAAACCTTTCCTTCACTGTGTTGCCCTCCAGATGGTTACACTACAACTTCTATAATCCCCCAACCAGCACAGGATGCCAGTGTGAATATGGGATTTTAAGGGCATCTTTGCTTCCCACCTAGGTCATTAGATTTCCTCCCAGCTCCAGCTGCAAAGGGCTTCAGGTGTGGCTGACTGGGGCGCTTTTCCAGAAATTTTTAGGGTTAATCATAAGGGGATCAAAAGAAATCCCATCCCTATTATTGTTCACTATGCACAAGCACTGGAAGCAGCTATTTCTGCTGTGGTGGTCAGATTATTAACCACAGGTAAAAGGGTGACACTTTAAATTAGACCCTGGAACCTGTGAAATGATATACAGTGATATCCTAGTGGTAAATCACACACTTTATCAAACACTGTTGGTGGGCAGCCTCCATTCATTTCAACTGTGCTTGTATTTCAGGGATTTCTGTATCTATTACATTTTTTCCACAGCAGTGGTCCCTATCCCATTCCGACTGCAATTCAGTGTTTGTACCCCCCCACCTCTTCCATTTTTCTTTCGTCTCTAGCTTATTCTCTGAAGATATGAAAATGTTTAGAGTTTACAAAATGATCAAAGCATGCTAACTAAGTACTTGTACCGTGTAGCTGAAGGATGAGGAACCATGCAGCTGCTGTTGGACTGCAAATCCAAGCAGCCCTAACATATACAGCTAATGGTGAGGGATGATGGGAGTTGCAGTTCAACATCTTCTAGAAGGATACATCTTCCCCATTCCTGATGTGGAAAATAAAACCCAGCCCCAGAAGTTTCCAGTTAGGGTGAAAATTCTACAGCCCTCCAGACATTGCTGGACTGCAACTGCCAGCCTTACCCTCACCGCTGGTTGTGCTAGCTAGGTTTGGTGAAGTGTGCAGTTAAACAACATCTGGTGGATGCTGCATTATTCTCATCGTTGGTTTAGCATGTTAAAAATGAAGACATCTTGACTTCAGTCTCTTACCCTTCTGACTGAGGCCAGAGGAGATTGGGCCCCAGCACAATTGCTATGTTGCTTGGTGTCATTTTGTTTGCATCCTGGAACTCTGTTAAGTTCGCAAGGAATTTGATTAGGTACCTGCAACAGAGTTGAAATGGAGTGATGAAGTACCACACCTGTTGCCCAGGCCATAAACACTTGTTAAGGCACCTCTGCTCACTGATTTCCTCATGATGGACTCACAAATGCTTTGCCTTAGGGTGCATATTTAGACAAGAAAATACATTTATTTGCAAGTTGCTGACACTAACCACTAGATGGAGAAACTGATCCAGACAAGAGATGTTTACCTTCCTGCACGCAAAAACCAAGAAATTCAGAAGTTTTCTCCAATCCAGGAGAGATTATGAAGACTCTCACACATGTTTGGTTACTCTCTTTGTATTTGCAAAAAATATTTTTGAAAAAAATTCATGCAGAGTTTTTGAGTGGTAATTTTTTTTTTGCTGCAATTTTTTTTATTTTCAGTTTTTGCTTCTCCTCACTTTAAAAATTCTGGTCTTTCTGTGAGACTCTTGTGTGGGGTGAAAAATCTCATGTTTGTTGACAATTTTTTTTTTGCTATGGTGTCAAAGCACCCTTTCTCATCCAGGTTGAGCATTTCTGTATATACTCTTTTCATCCCTAATTCTGACCATTGAGTTTGCAAGGCTAAGCTTAGCAGCACTGTGACTACCAGGGTGTCTTTGAAGTTTTTCACTTACAGGGTCACTGTTAAGGTGAAGCAAATCTGACAGCAATTAACAATAACAATACGAAATCCTGACTGATACTGATCAGCAAATCACTCAGTATCAGGTAGTAGATGCCAGGCATGTGTTACTTACCACCCTACATGATTCAAGAAGGGGCCATCAACTTCTAAAGAAACTGGCTGGAACAAAGACCCTTATCCCTAGCAAATACTGCAGTCCTTCTCAAACCCTTCTTTATAGTGAACACACAAACAACCCAACAAGAAAGAACACTGACTTTGTCACTACAGGCAGGAATCAAGCTTTTTCTGTACCCTTCTTGAATTCCATAACAAGAGAATGGAGCAACAACACCACGGGTTGCCCTGTCTTTTCAGATAAGCAGTTGGAGACTGGAGTCATTTACTTTGTCACCTGCCACATATCTGAGTGTTACTGAGGGTACAGACAGAAACCTGTGAGGTGAATGGGAAAGGTGCTATGGGTTGCCTCCCAGCCTGCACAATTTTCAGAAGTGGTGGAGAACCCTTCCAAATATTTTTGGGCTACAGATTTTGGCACTCTCCACCATTGGTTGTGGTGGCTAAGGCTGCGCACCTATAAAATCTGGAGAACCACACATTTACCCAGTCCTATGTTACAGGCTTCTCCTAAAGTCTTCTTTCCCCCCCACTCAGAAACACACATGGCTGGCAATAGTGGAGTAGAGATCAGCCTTTACTTCAACATTGAGGCTAGCCTGGCTCTTGAAACTAAGAATATTGACCTGTCTAGACAAGTCAGGTTTTGTGAAAGAGGGGTGCATCCAGCAGGAAAAGATGTGGTACAAGTTTGGGACAATGATTAGCAGCTTACAGACCCTGATGGAGGCACCACATACATTTACATGCTCTCATGTATGAGGAGTACAGTCATATCTGACACTTTCCCAGTTAGGAAACACAAGATCTCTCTCAAATAATCTGATGGCAAACAGAGAGAAGTATTCTCCCTTAGTGTGCTGGGGAAAAGGAAAGAGTTTGTAGTCCCCTGCTGCAAAAAAGTTGGAAATCTTATAACAAACCCCTCCATTCACTGTACTTTGACACCTGGAAACATGCTGTCCATCCCAATGCAATCCTCTTTCTCCATTGTCTTGAAGGCATTTGGTACGAATCACATCTCCTTAGTAATTATCTGATGGTAATTACACATGATAAACTGAAAAACCAATAAGATCTAGAAGCCAAAAAATGTATCTTTCACGCTGCATACACTTGCCTTAGATTGTTATAGTTGGCCTTGGGCAATTTCTCAAGGGCATTCCACAGGGCCTGCAGTCGTTTGTCTTGGTCCTGGATGCTGTAAACAAGAATGAAGTTGTTGAGATCAATTCAGCAGCAAGAAGTCATAACCTGTTCTGGATTATGGATGAAATATACCAGGATTCTGTATTGCTGTGCCTAAACTCCCAACTAAAGCTCTTTTTTTCTGTCCCATGTTCCCATACTCAAGAGAGGCAGCAGCACAGACACAGTCATACAGATAGGCTCAGAGGGAGGCACCTCTTTTGCCCTCCATTCATTCTGCACTTGAAATCTGACACAGTGGAGACAAGGACAGTTGTTGCTGAGAAAGCTGGCAATGTGTTTCATGTCCTTCCTCCTTGGAAATGGTATCACTGCTCCCCTGTCAAGTAAAGGAACAACTGAAACAAAGTCCCCCACCCCCAGTTCACACCCCAGCACTAGATTTATGTGCATGATTAAATGGAGATCTGAAGAAGGAAGCCATCTTAAAAAAGTCAACGACATTTGGCAAGATCAGAGATTGTTTGCTCACCTCTCTTTTTCCTAAATGACAAAACAGCATATAGTGCTGGAACAGAATTCCAATTTCCAGTCCTGCTAAGAAGATATTACTGATTGCTGTGCCTTCAAGTTGTTTCCAATTTATGGCAACCTTATGGCAACCCTATTGCAGAGTTTTCTCAGCAAGATTTATTTACAGGAGGTTTTCCCTTTGCCTTCCTCTGAAAATGAGTGTGTGTCTTGCTCAAGGTCACCTATTGAGTTTCCATGGCTGAACGGAGATTTGAGCCCTGCTCTCCAGAGTTGTAGTCCAATGACTACACCATGTTGGCTTTAGTACAAGTTGAATGATTTAGGCCAGGCTTAATGGAGCAGACAATTATTTCCTTTTTCTTCAGCTTGGGGGCGGGGGGCGGTTGTATCACTGGCATCACACAAGCAACAAAAACAGTTAAGCAAATGGCTGCTGTTTGAATCTGCCAAAGCATTTTAGATACTAGAATAAGTATTGGGATCTATAGTAGGAGTGAACAACTGGCTTCTACTGGGATACTCTAAGAGCAGCATGGATTGTCAAAAATGGGGAAAAAAGAGAGGAGGAAACTTAAAGGAGATTTAAAGGAGATTTTTTCAAAATGTTAAACAGGATAGAGGGGTTTGACTTCAACAACAACAACAACAACAATAAAAAATCACCATCTTTATTTATACCCTATTCTTTTTTTTCTAGGCTGGGACTAAAAACAGCTTACAATTAAAAAGACATAGTTAAAATCCCCAGAATAGAAAAGTTAAAACATAATTAAACAATCAAAAACAATTAAAACAATGTTAAAATACATACTTAAAAGTCCACACACTCATCAGCAACATCCTATTGGAGAAGCCACATATAAATACACACTGAATGTCTGTCTGAATAAAAATGTGCTCAACCAACCCCTTTCAAATGTACTTCTTTGGTAAGACACTATAGAAATGATCTCTGAATTTAAAAGGTGAACTGCCACTCTTGATTCTTTTTTTGCCAGAAAAAGAGTGTTCTGGGGAGTATGGAGAAGTCAAACTTGCAAAGCTGGGTGGGGGGGAGTGCTGCATGTGGCCCTAGATCTACACTTTGACCATCTCTGACCCAGAGGAAACTTGTCATACTTTGGTCCTGTTGACATCCTACTCATTGTAATTTGACTCAGGTGAAACCAAAACACTCTGAAGTAGATATTTGGTGTGAGAAGCTAAAGAATTCTTATGAAAACTGGATATTACCTGTACAGTTTTGACATGGGTCAGGACACAGTTTTCGGGTATACAATTGTATGCATCTTTAGCTTTGGACTAATTTATTTTACTAAAGTGGCTCTAAATATGTCCAGAGGATGAAAGTTCTTGTAGAAAAAAAATAATGAATATACCTGACACGTTTCTTTGGTCTTCACATCATCTTTATACCTCCAACTAGCAGACGCCCCAACAAGCATGACAAATGAGTGTTGTAGTCCGAAGTTACTGACCTCCATTGTATTGATTTTGAAGTCTCTCAAATCAAATGATACCTGTCTGGATTAGTGCCATGTAGTTCCTGTGTTTACCTGGCAGATCTTGAGGACAACCCTATTCAGGGACAATCTAAGAGGGTACCAAGGTGGTGGATCAGCCCAATGCATGCATTTTCTTTGCAGCAATCATTACTGTGTACAAAGCATGGGGTGCGGTAATTTGCAAGCAAGTGTCTGTAGAATGACAGCCTTGTTTGATATTCTGATTTTATACTGGGAGGTAAAAGGGTGGTCAGTGAGCAAGTTTGACCCTGAAGAAGAATCCCTTCAACTTACTTGGAGGCTTGAATCCACTCTTCGTATAGTTCAAATGTCATGAGCGGTTCTGGAAGTTCCCGAAGGTAGGACTTCAATGCTCCTACACAAGAGACACAGATCATATGCAAAATGGAAAGCCCTTGTCATTTCTAGGGGGCAAGTTTCTTGTCTGTCCTTCAGTTTTGGGGAACAGACAACTGGTGACATTGGCCAGTATTCTACATGAACTACTTAGTTAAGTATACATAACTGGCTTGACTTCACTGAACCTGATAGAAATGTCATTCACTCATACTCTTCAGTAGAATGGACTTCCTCCTCCTCATGGAACTGATGCCTGGTCGTGTAGGCTGGAGGGGGGAGTTAAAATCATGGCAATAGTGTCAGAGTTGTGACTAAGTAGTTTCCTAGATTTACTGATCCGTAATTGTTCTGTATTTAACATCACTATTTAGTCAATGACAGCTCCTTCCCCTACCTACTTTACTGGGCATCAGTTGTATGGAGAGAAAGAAGTCTATTCTGATGGCGATTGGAATATGGGTGAATGATCTTTCTGTAAGGTTTGGGGTCTCAGGTTAGAAGGGGTTACTTGGTTAAGTATAATCAATTAAGTAGCTGATACAGAATACTGGTCATTGTCACTATCAGGAGCAAGAATCTTACATCCAGATCTTCCTATCCAGTGGCAGCTGTGGCTTCCATGTGAGTAGGATGGTGAATCTTTTTTTTTTTTTTTTTGGTACAAAATAGAAGAGCTATTCAGGTTGCTGCACTTCAACTGGGAATATATTGGATCTACCTTTAAAGATCAGAGTAAAGCCCAGAGTGGGTTCACCATCCCCCTGACACTACCAGGTGCCAAAGTTAATATCTGGAGCTAGCACAAAAGCAAAACAGATGACCTGCCAATCAAGTCATAGGCATTGTACCTCATGGCTTCTTGGATGTAAACAACAGTTGTCCCATCATGCATTCCAATAGGTAGTAAAGACTGGAAGCTTTACCTTCCTCATATTTTGCACATCATTTAATGGTTGTTGGCGTCAGAGCAGGAAAACATTTTCTGCAGCTACAGCATTTCACTGTAACAGTCTGTTTTGATGAAATGATAATTTTGTCTACCTTCTCTCAAGACAGATTTGAAAGTGAGATTTTTATTCCAAGTTACAAAGTAACTTGAAAAATTTAAATATTTGCACTTATTGTCAGATTTTTTTTTTAAAAAAAATAGCATATTTCTTTACATTTTGGGTTGCTCCACAGTTAGATTTTTTTTAGTGGCAAAATACTAGTCATATGCTTCAAGATAAACTCCTATATGTGTTGTAGAATGAAAGGGCTGTGTAGTGTGAATATAGATCTAACTGATTTTGATGTTCAGATGTAAATTATAGACACAGATGTCTTTTCAGGCTTAAAAGCAAAGCTCTAGAGTGGCAGTTCTTAAGCTTTTCTTTACCATAGACCCCCTTTAAATATATTTTGTTGCCATAGACCACTAAGACGCAACTCAAGATTTAAAACTCTAAAGTGCATCAAATATTTTTTAAAATTTTTTAATGGTTTGAGATATTGTAATGAAACTTTGTACAAACGTTGTCTATCACCAGCAAAATATCCTTGCTCTTTGAGATCAATGTATGACTGTCTGTCTGTGCATCTTTCTTTCTTTCTTTCTTTCTCTTCTTATTGTAAAAGTTCAAAACAGTTCTTCAAACCTTCATGTACCCCCTGTGAGGACAGTGCAACCCCCAGGGGTCCACAGACCACAGGTTAAGAACCACTGCTCTAGAGGATTCTTCAGCTTAAAAACCACTGCAACCCTCTTCTTAAAACAGTCAGAGCTTTTTCCCAGGAGGAAAAGGAACAGCTCCAAACAGGGAAATGTTTTCTTCACTTTCTGAAAACACCACCGTATTTCAGCTATCTACTATTCTTAAGAGAGAATCAGGAAGCAGTGACAAAGCAATGCATGATGGGATAGGCAGAAGCAAGGTCTGCACTGCTGTACTTCAGCACACATTTAACAAACAGGTCAAATTCCTCAGGTAGCAAACAAGCCATCTTGTATTCCTCCTGTGTCACATCTACCACTAGAAGTGCTTTCTGTCTGCTCAAGCTACCAAAAGCAGCCTGAAACACCAAGGCAACCATGCTCCTTACCCGCAATGGCATGGGGATCTGCTGAGTACTCCTGGACATCCACAACACAGCAGTCAAGAGCTGCCTTTAGTTTTTTCAGTTTGGAGGCTGAGGGAGCCACTCGGAACAGGCCCTGCAAACAGAACAGCAGAAATAGAACGAAAAAAAGAATCAACTTAGGCGTGACAGTCCTGCTTGCAAACTCCAGGAAGTGCTCTCTGGGAAACATGCCACTGGTGCTTGTATCCCCAAAACCCCATATAGATGAAAGACTGGATGAGGATGAGAAGAGGACAAATAAAAACTCCCAGCCCTTAGAATGAAGTGGTGAGCCCAAACAGAGGCAGCTACTGCTTCATACAGACCTCCTCCTGCATGCCACATTCGAGGAGCATGGTGACACATGCCTCAATGGGGAAGGCAATCTCCCGGCCACTGACAGAGAGGTGCTCCTCCAGGGGCTTCCCAAAGGAAGGCTTCTCAATCCAAGCTTCTGTGGAAGGCAGTCCAAATTAGGGGCACCAGAGACACCAGGAGACTCACTGCAAAAGCCTTCAACTATTCACAAACACAGCCCACTCTGCCACACAGCTTTATGATATGACTCCAGCTCCTTAGAGAAACAATTTTTTCCCCAAGCTACAGCAGTTCAGATTTGTTTGCTGAGAGAGCAATCAAGAGCAGGCAGCTTCATGGTGTCTTGCTCTGGACAAAATCTGTTAATGGCCACACTGCTGATAACCTTAGTGGACTTCGAACAATTGGCTTGGCATTTAGGATCCTACGGTCCTAACATTTTGGAATAAAGGAGATGGCAACAGCCCTAGAAGTGCATAGATAGTATTCTTATATTGCCTCAGCAAGCCCCTCCCATAATAAATGAGAATGGTAACCTAAGATGCACACATCCCACTACACTTACCCTGCTGCGCTTTGATCTGAGGCAACACATTCTGCAAAAGTGCTAATGATTTCCTGTGGTATTCTGCTTGCACTTCTATTAACTGGAAACAAGATAAAATAAGAGGCAATCAGTCAAAACTCACAACCTAACCCCCCCCAAGATTTTACAAAAGAATATGTACCTGGATGTGGGGAGGAGCAGAGAGAGAGAGAAAGAGAGGGAGGGAGGGCCCAACTGAAGTTGAAGGTATCTGGTACTTACAGTCTGAAAATAGTTTGCATAGTCTATCTCTTTGGCCACAAAATTGTACATGTCAGCTGAGAGCTGATCCTACAAAAAAAACAGCAGGAAGCTACATGATGCAGTTTTACAAGCAAACCCACTATAACAACAACTGAAATACTGCAAAAGGCCTTTGCAACAATTCAAATAAAATCTAACAAAGACATCAAAAGAAAAGAAAGAAAAGAGCCAGTTAATTTGATCTCAGCTTACATATGAAAATTGCCTCACTTGAATTCATAGCCATCTGTCAGAAACAAAACACTGAAAAATATATAAGATTTAGTCATCTTCTCCCTTAGTGATAAGAGTTCTTATTACTCTAATTTCAGATCTGTAGCCATCCTTTGTACCATATGCTGGAAAGAATAATTACAGGAAAAAAAAGGGGGGGAGTGGATGAAGTGTATATTTGGGAAGATACCCTGCAAATCTCCACTCTGTTTGCTGCCTCTTCCATCTCCTCCCTGAGAGCATCTGCTTTGGCACCCGTAGGCTGCAAGTTGCTTGACAAACCTGAAGACTTGGCTGACTGCTGCCACCTGCAGGGCAAAGGAGGGAGACATTAGGAACAAGTGGAGCATCACACTTAATAGATAGAGTCAGGCTTTGTTTGGGAAGTCAGTTAGACCACATTAAGGTGCATCAACCTCTTCCACGATAGTGAATGAATGCTCTGTGTGGCAATACATGGAGGGAGAAAGAGGTACTGCATTACCTGAAGCTCTGCCAGAGGGAGTGGTGGCAAGCCATTTTGCTACAGGCAGGGACAGCTGCCCTTGGCAAATTAGGGAGCAACTGAATGAACAGATATTACTAACACGACTATGCCTTTGAATATCAATAGATACTAACTTAACAACGAAAATCTCTATTTGAAATTAGAAATCTCTATTAGCTCTTACTCTGGGGGTTGTATAAGATAAATCTCTGCATGCAAAGTTACGCAGGTCTTGTGCTGGGTGATATCTATGTTCCATACACGATCACATGCAGACAAATGCACAACCAAAAGAGTATTGTCATCTGGTGAGGGGCATGTTGGCTACAGGGCTGTCTGAGGATTACATGTCAGATGACCTTCTCAGTGACTCCAACTCCAGCCAGCATGGCCTATCAGACACTGTGGGAGTCACAAGCACTGCAGCTCTTTCTCACACCAGCTTCAACCCTGATTCTCAGTGGACAGGCTTCTTGTTTCACCTAAATTGCTCAAAGGGGTGGCACTAAGGCAGGGGTGGGTAAAGTGGGCACTCCATAAAATACTGGGTTGTAGCTCCCAACATTTATTACCAATGCCAATGCAAGCCAAGGCTGCTGGGACAAGTGATCCAGCAAAAACTGGAGGGCATGCGCTAAAGCAACTCCCATACTATAAGAACCTAGCCCAAGAATGGGTGTGTGTGTGAGAGAGACAACCACTAAAAAGCACAGCCCACCCTAAGTCTCTGAGCAGTGGTCCACATTTGAATGCCGTGCTAGGCTTCCTAAATCAGCTGAAATGTATCCTCCCCACACAGGAAAGAAAGCTGCAGGCAGCTGTCACACGTTTTGCCTTGTGTAGGATGGAGACAGATATTTGTGGCCAGCAGTGGGAAGTTGTTGCTTGTTTGCCATCTGGGAAGACTTTTTTTTAAATCCTTATTTACTCTTCTAATCATAGCAACCAACTACTTACAACTTGTCTTGAATGAAAAAAGATATTTCCTATAGATCAGCAAACCTCAGCTCAGGGGTAAAAAAGGTTGAATAGTGCTGTGTCTCCTCCAGGGGTGTAGCTATGGAGGAGTGGGGGATAAGGGCATTGCTCCCCAATAAGAAACCTGTCCCCCACAATTGATCCCCTAATAAGAATTCTGCTCCCTCAATAAATTTGTCCTTTGGTCCACAAATTTCTAGCATTGTAATAATATAAAACTTCCATTGAGCATTTAGAATTACAGTTTAGGCCTCCCTAGAAGAGGGGCAGGCAAAGTAACCAAGGGAAGGCAAATGCAGCAAATATAAGAGATCTAGGAGTGAATGGTTTTCAGGATCTGCAAAACTAGAAGCTTGGGGACTGAAAGAAAATTTCGGGGGAGGGCACAGAATTGTTATTTTAGGGGACAATGTCCTTATTTTCATCCTCCTTCCCCATAGCTACACTATTTACCTTCTCTCAAATTATTTTTGACAAGTCAGGAACACTCAGCTCTTGCAACTAAAGAATACTAACAAAGAAATGTGTTTCAAAGGTTGATGACAGCACAGACAACATATCATATACAATGAAGCCCATCCTCATGAGACTCCCTTCACTTTCCTTCAGCAGCTGAAGTTCCTCTTCCACCTCAAGGAGTTAAAAGCCTGAATGCTAGTGGTCCCTTGGCGAAATGTGGAAAGAACAGGACTGAAGGTACTCCTTTTCTTAGCTTCTTCTCAACTGTGCTGGCTCCCAGAAGAGTTGCAAGTAAACAGCAGTGCTGTTTTAACAGCAACACTCAAGAGCAAAGCAAAATGTTTGTTCATAGAATGGAGGATAAGAATCATGCACCTCTTTAGATGTTGCTGGAGTGCAACTCCCAGAATTCCTTACCATTGGCTATGCTACTTAAGGTTGCTGTGAGTTGGAGTCTATCAACACTTGGAAGGCTGCATTATTCTTTTTCTAACATTGGGTCATATTAAGGATGTTACCCGATTTAAAAAATCCTACACTGCAACTTTATGCATATTCAGTCAGGAGTAATTTCCAATCTAATCAATGAAGCTCGCTCCCAGGTCAGTGTGCGTGGAGGATTGCACTCTCAGTCAGTTGATCTTATCACTTTTTGGTGATCAAATTTGCATCACCTTTATGCCACTGCTGCCAATATTTTATGGCAATATGTCAAAAACATCTTAAGGGAATGAGTTCAACTTGTGCACTCACTCAGTAGCTTGCTTTCAAGGAACACCAAGAGGGACATAAAAGCAAAATTACATATTTTTCAGACATGGGTTGAAATACCAGCTCTTCGCTTAGCTTGACTTGGAGGCATAGTGTTGGATGGCTTTTTCGCTTCAGTGAATGGAGTTTCACAGTAGGAGGGGTGGGAGAAAAGTCAGGATTTAGTTCTGATCTAGAGGACCCACATTAATGTGTTAGGCTGAACCAACAAAGACTGAGTTAATGCAGGCCAAAAAAAATCAACTTCTCAGCAAGTCATATTGATAGAAAATCAATACTAGACCATGATAAGGGGAGTAACTGCCCCATCTTCTCTGCTTTGGGAGTCTCTGAAAGAAAGAAAGAAAAATGGAACCACAAAAACAGAGACAAGGGAACACTGTAAGATAATATCTGAGAAGACTGTGGCAGAGGTCTCTTCCACATTACACAACTATTGCACTTCGATACCACTTTAACTGCAATGGCTCTGCCTTATGGAATCCTAGGGATTTGTAGTTTTGTGGGGTGTATGTAGAATTCTCTGGCAGAGAGCTCCTCCAGTGCCCCTGACGAAACTACAAATTTCAGGCTTCCATAGCACACAGCTACAGCAGTTAAAGTGGTATAAAACTGCTATGATTGTGTAGTGTGGAAATGATCAGAACATGCAGCAGAGAACTCCTTCATGTTCTCCCAGACTTCTGCCACTGATGTGGACAGAACCGGAAACAACTCAGACTATGCCCATTTCACCCTAAACAGGTGTGGGCGGGGCTTTTCTGGGAAGGAGATTCTTTTTGCTAATGAGTTCACATCAATAGTCCCTTCTTTCTCACTGGTCTGGCTAAGCCTGAGCTACTGCTTGCCAAAACTGAGGCTAGCTGAGAGGAGCAGAGGAGGAATCCTGAAGGGACAGATGGCATAAGATAAGAGAACTGCCAGTCTGGCACAAAACTCACTCAGGAGCAGATTAAAAAAAAAAAAAAATCTGGATGCTTTTTTAAGGAAACTGTATTGACAACTGGACTAACTTTAGGCAATAAACATGAAGCAAGAGACCTGGCATCAAAGGGTGGGCAAATGAGAAAGAACACGTTCTCTTACCTTGTCCTTGATGAATCCATGTCCAGAACTAATTTTGCTAAGTGCTTCCTCTGTTTTTGGATATTTGGGATTTCTACCTGAAATAATTTTTTAAAAAAGCAGAGTAAAATGGGTGATCTTTTCTATGGAGGCACAATAAACATTCCATTGAACTTGCATGATTTTGCACCCTTCCTTACAAGTAGGGCTGATATAAGGAGAGAGAAGACCTCTATCGGCCAGTTCCAAGAATTTAAGGGACGTCAGTTCACTCTCCCTCCCCAAACGCTGTCCCCTCACAAGTGGGGGGAAAAAACAAAACACTGAAGACACATACAGACACTCTCTCTCTCTCTCTCTCTCTCTCGGCCCAGTAGGATAAGCAAAGGGCAGGCCATGGATTGCTTGCAGCCCTTGGGATTCGTAGTGTGGCTACAGAAGCCCCCAAAGGCCTCAGTTGTTCTTGTTCTTGATACAGTTCTTCAATCTATAGTTTTCGTTCTTATTGTGGGCCTTCAAGCTGTTTCCAACTTATTGCAACTGTAAGGAAAACCTATCACTTGGTCTTTCGGGGGCTGGGAGTGTGTGACACGCCCAAGCTCGCCCAGTGGGTTTCCATGGCTGAGTGGGGAATCGAGCCCTGGTCCCCCAGGGTCATAGTCCAACATTCAGACCACTACACCACACTGGCTCTAAAGGCCCCAGCCCCTTCCCCAAATTTTAATCTTTTGCGGGCTGATTTTTTGGTGATATTTTGCCCCCAGACCAGCCAAAATGTGCCAAAATCACACTGGTTTGCTTTCTCTGACTCTCCACAGCCCCCTAAACCTAATATGAGAGAGAGAGAGATCATCTGAAAATTAGCCAAAATGGAGCCCACTAGTGATGTAGCATTACTTTGGATATGCTGAAACACACAGAAACACTATGCATCAAACCCCTGCAGCACAGTGTCTACTGCAGCAACTCACTGCTTCTGCTCAGGCAACTCTCACCTCAGCTAATACGAACAGGGGCTCAATCACATCCCTTTCAACTTCCAGCTCAAAGTGGATCAGCTCTTGAGCCAGCTTGTCCTCTGCTTCCCCACACAGCTTCAGCATCTTCCTGCAAGGGAGAAAACAGGGAGTTCAAAGAGTGGAAGGGCAAGTAATAGGAGAGAGATGGGAAATGGGTCTGAGCATGATTCGCTGTGGCAGAGGCATGAAGTTAGGCAGCCTATACTTAGGGCAAGAAAGGCAGCAGGGTTTGTGTATCATTCGAGGTACAAAACGATCCCACAAGTGTAGCTATGTTGCACAGTTGCAGTACTCGAATACTATTTTAACTATCATGGTTCCCTTCTATGTAATTCTGGGATTTGTAATGTTTTGAGATACTTAGTCTTCTCTGTTTAGAGGGCTCTAGTGCAGTAGCTCTAGGAACTGGATTAGTCTTTCCTAGCACAGAATTCTAAGCATCTTGCCAAACTACAAACCCCAGGTTTCTACAGAATGGAGTCAAGACAATTAACATGGCATCAAACTACTATAACTACTCTCTAGTGTGGATGCATCCTATATTTTTCCAGGATTCACAGCATGATGCTTTGGTTCATTCCTTATTTTAGAAAAACAAAAACAAAAAACAGACAGGTGTGAAACTGCTGCTTTTTGTTGCATGCTAGGAAACTTACAACAGATGCAAGTCCATAGAGACCCAGCCCAAAGTAGTTTATAGGAAAAGAAGGTGTGATTCAAAAGAAGCCAAAAGTTATTCCAATGGTTATGAATGGGATCATTCCGGTTTCTTATTTGGAGGATATTTTAAAGTTCTTGCTTGTGTGACATTTTACAAAATTTATAAGGAAAGACAGGGAATAAAATTTTTAAGTTAATTAATATTGCAGTAAGTTCTCCAACATTGTGATGGAAGTGGTTTTAGAAAGCAGTGGGGTCTTACCCAAGCAGGGAGTCGTCCCCTAGAATAGCAGAACCTTCCATTAAGCACTGGGCGAGTGACGTCAAAGGCAATTTCTTCTGCAACAAAAGCCACTGTTGTATGAATTTAGCTTTTCTTTTCTTTTAATCTACTAGCCAATAATATGAGCCATATCCCACTCAGGAAATGACTCTATGTCCTCACAATCAGCACTTTTAACCCTTCTTCCCTGGCCCAAACTCTATTTTTTTTTATTTGTATGCAAGCTCATACACAGTTTTAGACAGAAGTTGAAACATCAGCTGAGGTGTCTTTCAAGCTCCCATCCTGCCTCCTCTTCTCAGTGGAAACATGAAGAGACACAAGCTCTCATTGCCTGATGCACACTGGAATAACTTACCGAGCGCTTATCAGAATCTGATCCCTGCTGACCCTGAAGACATGCTGTCAGTTTCTTGTGTGTGCTGTGGGAGACTTGCTTCACCAGCTCCAAACGCTTCTCCACCTAGGGAGGAACACAACAGCACACAACACATCAGAAGTGTCCACCCTCAATTTCCACCAAGCTAGACATGCTGCTCTTTCTCTTTCTCTCTGCCTCTCTTTTACACACACATACAAAAACCCTGGAAAGGGGAAGGGCAGGGACTAAACCCTCCCAAAGCTAGGCTGGGGGTTGAGCCCCCACCCCCGCAAATGATCTGACAAAATTGGACCACTAAGACTCCAATGTAGCTGAGGAATTACCAAACATAAGTGTACTGAATGATCAGTCACTAAGGGATAGCAAGCCAGTGGTTGTTGCTGAGCCCTCCTGGGAATACTAAAGGCTTCCTGCAATCTATCTTGTGTACACTGACTTGGGAGCAAGCAACACTGGCACATGCAGGGCACTTCTAGGTTACATACCATGTTTGTAAGAAGACGTTTCAATGATCATGGATGGGGAAAGTAATTTGTCAAATCCCTGAAAAGTACCTTCAAGCTGGCGAAATTATTCATAATCTACCTGCCTATAGTGAACTCTCCCTTACCAACAGTTCCGGTGTCTCCCTGCACCACACATTATCAATCCACTCCAGGACAACTTCAGTCCACATATGTTCTGGGTCCCTTAAAAGTCCACTCCCAACCTGCTTTCAATAGCATTCATTCTTAACATGCTGAACTAAATAAGCAAATTAAGGGACAAGTACTATAATAAATAGTTAGTATTTAGTCAGATGTAATAAGCAAGTTGTTGATTAAACACAAAGGCTAGCATCCTGTTGGTGCACTGTGCCCCTGTAACTGTCTGTTAATGTTGTTGTTTTTGTTCTGTGCCTTCAAATCATTTCCAACTTATGGCAACCCTCAAGTAAACCTACCATGGGGGTTTCTGGGGCTGAGACTGTGTGTTACACCCAGGGTCCCCCAGTGGGTTTTCATGGCCATAGAGGCAATTGAACCCTGGTTTCCAGGGTCACAGTCCAATGCTCAAACCACTATACCATGCTGGTTCTCTGTAACCGTCTGTTATGCCAGCATAATGCACTTTTTCTCATGGTTGAGCAGCAGTGATGGCTTGGAGGGGGGCAAAGAAAGCCTCCTTTGCTAATATTTGTAGTGAAAGTTGCTATTTCCTACTTCTGATTTCCCATGGCAGTGTGTCCCCGATACCATTTGCTTCAAGGGCTGACCTGGAATCAAGGCACTGAAGAACCAGGTTGCTTGGGAGAGGGTAGTTTTCTTTCTAGATGAAAGCAGAGAAGACTTTTTCTGCTTTTCTCCCACTGCTGCTGTTCCCTTTTTTACTCCAGCTGCCACTCCTCCCGCTTATGCCAGCATAATTACATTGATGCAGTTTCACCCAGACTACATATCTCAGCCCACATGTGACCCAAACACACACACATTAACTTTTGGAAAAGCTCTATATGTGTATTACAGATAAATATTTTGGGAAACGTCTGTCAAAGAGTAGAGAGCCATGAGACGCTGAACAACATGAGGAGGTAGGCAGAGTGGAACAGGCTTTGAATGATAGGAACAACAGAAGAATTTGTTGGATTTTGCTTTCTTACTTTCAACTGTAGCATCTCATCCCATCAATGGAACTTAAGTATTATTGACTTAAGTATTATTGACTTAAGTATTATTGACTTACTCTTTGATTCAGTGAGTCCACTTCATCTGGAACTAACCAGTGGACTAAGCTCTTGGCCAGTGGCACTTTTTACACTTTCTAATCCTCCTCAAGCAAGGCTATTGTGTGCCACTTGTCATATATGGAAGGTGCATTCATGTAAAATTTAGCCTGGGCTCCCACCCCTGATTATTGAGAAAGGAACTGACAATGAACTTTACACATATGTGCCTGTAAAGTGAACATTAACAATTTTCATCTTGAGTGACATGTCAGAGTTGGCACTGGTGATATAAGTTTTGATTTATGAAGTCCACAAAGATTTCTGAAGCAAATGAACAAAACTGCAGTGGCAACAGCAGATCAGTTTCTCTGATCACAAAACTATGCAGTTCGAAGAAACCCAAAAAGTCATTTACTGAAAGGCAGAAATATCTTCCTACCAACCTCCCAAAACCCAGATCCCTATCTGATGCAGGGGGTGACTTAACAGCACAAGCAATGTAGAGTGGGAAGAGGGAAGGGAGATAAAACAAAGAGCAAAGCTGTAATGAACAGGGATAAGCAAACACATCTCAGTGGGCCCAGCCAATTCAGTAGTATTCCACTGCAGATCATTCTTCTAGATATCAAGAGCCATTAGTGAAATATAGGACAAAGACATTAGGAATGGATCAGTGTTCCAATTTCCCAGTCAAATATTACCTAGTGATTGCTTATTATCTGAACATGGTCAAATACCCTATGAAGGTAGGAATAGCCAGATCCAGAAACGGAAACTTCTCTTAATAAACAGCATCACAGGATAATCTAATAATAAAAAAGAGGCTCCCTGAGTAGGCCAGGGCTAATCTTCGGAAACTTCATTCGGCAGTAGCCTTGGTCTACGCTTTCCATAGAGTTAGTTTGGCCTTTCTCCTCCTCACTGCTAAGAACAAACCAATACAGGGAAAACACCTTGTCCATGTAAAAGTTCCACATGTGCTTCCTGAAATGCAACTGATGCATCTCAGCTTAGCCCTCCTGCCATCAACAATCCAAGCAAGTACACTGAAACTACCATAAAGTTATGCATAAATGGGACAAAGAATGCAGCAAGTACATTCAGATGTAGCCAGGTACATGTGGAAAGACTGTCTGGCCTGATCTCTCCTGGTGGCTACAGGTTCTAAGTGCAGGATTCTCTGAACAGGTACATCAGGCTCAGGCAGAAGGAAGAGGCAAACACACGTGTACACAAGAAGTCATGATAGTGGCAGAAGTCAGAGTAATCCAACCTATAACCAACTTCACTACAGTTGCTGTGGAGGACTGAAGAGCCCCCACATGATCTGGCCTAGAGCCCTGAATAACTCTTCAAAGGTGTGTAGAGTGGAGACAGGCAATTTCAGAGGGGTTGCAGACTATTCTTCTGTCACCATGCTCCACCAGAGGCTGCATCAGGAACAAACATGAGACAAAGATACTTCTAGTTTCTGAAATTTTAGTACCATTTTTATTCAGGAGGAGGCCTTGTGAGATGCTGGAAACCACAAACCCAGTTGCATAGCAAAAACAGTTGTATCTACAGGTATATCTACACTGCACAATTACAGCAGTTTGAAATTATTTTGATTTCCATGGATTCATCCTACAGAATCCTGGGACTTGCAGTATGGTGAGTACTTAGAATTCTTTACTCTAACTAACGTGTTCCACTGAACTGCCCATTAGAGTTCTGCAGCAGTGAATTTTAGTATCTTACCACTGAACTACAAATCCCAGGATTTCAAATGTGTCTCCCTGACACTGGAAGTGGTATTAAACACTATAGAAGTGAGGTATGCATACACCCCAGAAATGGAGTATGACCTTCTTTTATCAACAAGTACGCCCTTTAACCAAGGGATGGTAGGGAGAGGACTGGAGGCTTCCAGGATCTTCAAAAATGGCCTCTGGGGGCACAGGTGGCCCATGGGTCTCATTTTGCTCACCTCTGCACTCACAAATGAATTCATTATATCTTTGACTCCTGCTCAACCACATTTGATCACAGTGCCAATCCAAACTAGCCCTATGCCATGCTCACTTCTTCCTGTTTTCAAAGGAAGGGATACACAACTTTCTGACACAAATTCTGGAAATTTATTGCAGGCATGAATGGATAGCTCACTGGGCATGCATTCTAGGAACACTGCCTGTAGGTGACACTTTAACTGTCCCATTAGCTTTCTCAAAATTGTTTTTGGGACCTTGGAAGAGAAGTCAGAGGCTTTGCTGTTAACTGCCATTAAGTCAATTTCAACTTATGGTGACCCTCTGGATGAGAGATGTCTATGTTACCCTAATCATCAACCGCCCTGCTCAGATTTTGCAGACTCAGGGCTGTAGCTTCCTTGATTGAGTCTCTCCATCTGCAATGTGGTCTTCCTCTTTTCCTACTGCCTTCTACCTTACAAAGCATTAGTTTCTTTTCTAGTGAGTCATGTCTCCTCATGATATGGCCAAAATATGACAGTCTTAATTCAGTCATCTTGGCTTCTAGAGAGAGTTCAGGCTTGACTTGCTGTACAACACATTTGTTTGTCTTTTTAGCAGTCCACAGTCTCCACAGAACTCTTCTCCAGCAACACATTTCAAATGAGATGATTTTCTTCCTGTCAGCTTTCTTCACTGTCCAGCTTTCACAACCAGACACAGAAATTGGAAATACCATGGCATGGACAATCCTAACTTTAGTATTCAGTGATCTATCTCAACACCTCAGGATCTTGTCTAGTTCTTTCATAGCTGTCCTTCCAAATCCTAGTGTTCTCCTGACTTCTTGACTGCAGTATCCCTTTGAGTAAAGGGATACTGCAGTATGGAAAATCATGAATTATTTCAATATCTTCATCATCTGCTTTAAAGTTACATAAATCATCTATAGTCATTATTTTTATCTTCTTAATATTCACATGTAAACATGCTTTTGCACTTTTTTCCTTGGATTTCTTCAGTAGTTATTCCAAGTCTTTGCTATTTTCTGTTAGTAACATGATGTCATCTGCATATCTTAAACTGTTGATGTTCCTTCCTCCAGTTTTCATGCCTCCTTCCTCTGAGTCCAATCCTGCTTTATATATGATACATTCAGCATACAAATTAAACAGACAGAATGATAAAATGCAGCCTTGCCTGATCCCCTTGCCAATTGGAAAACATTCCATTTGTCTGTATTCTGTCCTCATGGTAGCCTCTTGTCTCGACTACAGTTAAACATCAGGACAAACAAATGCTGTGGCACACTCATTTCTTTTAAGAGCAATCTTTCATGATCTACACCAGTGGTTCTTAACCTGGGGTCCAGGAACCCATGAGGGTCCACAGAGCACTCACAAGGGGGTCTGTGAAGCCCTGTTGCCAGACACCACCAGCAGCAACAGGGATGTAGCAGCAGAGGGGGGTGTTTCAGGTGATGACACTGTTCCCTCATTTGCAAATGAGGGAGCAGTTTGGGTGCATATGCACACACCCCTGCTGCCATGCCCCAGACAAATTGGACATGGTGGCAAGTGTGTGCAAGCACCCCAACTATGATTCCGGAGACAAGGGTTCAAATTCCCACTTGGCCATGGAAATCCATTGGGTTACCTCAGGCAAGTCACATTCTCTCAACCTCAGAGAAAGGCAAAGGCAACAAATCTTGCCAAGAAAACTTTCTTAGAGTTGCTGTAAGTCAGTTTTCAAAGGAGAGAAACATGACTGCGAGAAAGAACGTTCCTCTGTCAGTGTCACTTTGTTGTCATGTGCCTTCAAGTCACTTCACACTTATGGCAACCCTAAGGTTGCTTATCATTGGGTTTTTTTGGGGGGGGGATTTGTTCAGAGGGGATCTGCCTTTGCCTTCCTCTGAGGCTGAGAGAATGTGAATAGCCCAAGGTCACCCAGTTTCTGAGCAGAGATTTGAATCCTAGTGTCTAGAACCCTTGTATGTGTATGTATGTATGTATGTATGTATGTATGTATGTATGTATGTATGAATCATAGAATCATAGAAATTCAGAGTTGGAAGAGACCACACAGGCCATCCAGTCCAACCCCCTGCCATGCAGGAACACCCTCAAAGCAATCCCGACAGATGGCCATCAAGCCTCTGCTTAAAAACCTCCAAGGAAGGAGCCTCCACTACACTCCGAGGCAGCAGATTCCACTGCCGGACAGCCCTGACTGTCAGGAAGTTCTTCCTGAGGTTCAGGTGGAATCTCCTTTCCTGCAGCTTGAATCCATTGCTCCTTGTCCTGGTCTTTGGAGCAGCAGAAAACAAGCCTTCTCCCTCCTCTACGTGGCATCCCTTCAAATATTTAAACATGGCTATCATGTCCCCTCTTAACCTTCTCTTCTGCAGACTAAACATATCCAGCTCTCTAAGTCTATCCTCATAGGGCATGGCTTCCAGGCCTCTCACCATTTTGGTTGCCCTCCTCTGGACTTGCTCCAGCTTGTCAATATCCTTCTTGAATTGGGGTGCCCAGAACTGGACACAGTATTCAAGATGGGGTCTAACCAAAGCAGAGTAGAGTGGTACCAGTACCTCCCTCGATCTAGACACCATACTCCTATTGATGCAGCCGAGAATTGCATTGGCTTTCTTGGCTGCCGCATCACACTGCTGACTCATGTTCAGCTTGTGGTCTATGAAGACTCCTAGATCCCTTTCACATGTACTGCTATCCAGCCACGTGTCCCCCATCCTATATTTCTGTATTCCATTATTTCTGCCTAAGTGTAGGACCTTACACTTCTCTCTGTTGAATTTCATTTTGTTCGCCCTGGCCCAGCTCTCCAATCTATCCAGGTCATTTTGAATTTTGATCCTGTCCTCTGGCGTATTAGCAACCCCTCCCCATTTGGTGTCATCTGCAAATTTGATGAGCATGCCCTCTATTCCTTCATCCAAGTCATTGATAAAAATATTGAACAGCACTGGGCCTAGGACAGAACCCTGTGGCACCCCGCTAGTCACTTCTCTCCAGGATGAAAAGCAGCCATTCGTGATCACCCTTTGGGTTCAGTCGGTCAACCAATTACAAATCCAACTAACAGTAGCCCTGTCCAGCCCACATTTTACTAGCTTCATTGCAAGAATGTCATGGGGAACTTTATCAAAGGCCTTACTGAAATCGAGATATGCTACATCCACAGCATTCCCTTCATCTATCAAGCTAGTAACTCTATCATAAAAAGAGATAAGATTAGTCTGGCATGACTTATTTTTGAGAAATCCATGTTGACTTTTCGTGATTACCGCGTTGTTTTCTAAATGATTAGAAACTGACTGCTTAATGATCTGCTCCAGGATCTTTCCGGGTACTGATGTCAGGCTGACTGGGCGATAATTATTTGGGTCCTCTTTTTTTCCCTTCTTGAAGATGGGGATACATTTGCTCTCTTCCAATCTGCTGGAACTTCTCCTGTCCTCCAAGATTTCTCAAAAATTATAGCAAGCGGTTCCGAAATGACCTCTGCCAGCTCTTTTAATATCCTAGGATGCAATTCATCTGGCCCTGGAGACTTGAATTCACCCAATGCGGCCAGGTATTCCTGTACCACCTCTCTACTTATTATGTGCCTCATTTCCTCTGCTTCCTCCCCTGCTCCCCAACCGCCAGGTTGAGTGCTTGTATCCTTCTGGGAAAATACGGAGGCAAAGAAGGTGTTAAGTAGCTCTGCCTTTTCTCTCCCCCCTGTGAGTAGTTCGCCATCTTCTCGGCATATTATTTGACTGCTTTTGCTATCTCTCTCCTCACTATTAATGTCATCAAATTTCCTCTTAGATTTTCATTTCCTGAGTGGAAGACTGTATAGTTTTCTGACTTAAAATGTCTCATTCCTGTCCATTTTACCTCATTTAACACAAGTATTGCAATGCCAACACATTCCATTTCTTGTTTTACTACATCTAGCTCTCCTTGATTCATGCTTCTCACATTCCTTGTTCCTGTGAGTTGTATAGCTGTGGCCTTAGCTACTACCCATATTTTCTTCTTAGACTCCACTGGCAACAACTCAAGCTCAGGAACTGCAACTTGGCCCTTTGCTTTTTACTTGATCAAACTTTGAGATACTGTCTACTGCTCCACTCAGCAGCATGACACTAAACATTAATACAAAAGTTCTCTGAAACTTGAAACTCAAGGACCTAGGGGATTCATGCAGTTAAAACAGGGAAGACAGAAACTTTGGGGGAAAATAAGACTGAAAAAGTAGTATCATTACACTTTTGGCTATCGGGGGAAGCATTGAAACTGCACCATAAGCACAAAATATTCTGGACTTTAATGAGGAGTTTGATTCAAGAGTCTTCCTGGGCCTTTATTTATTAAAAGAAAAGGGTCCACAGAGACCATTTGCATTGCAAAAAGGCTGACTACAGATCACTTGTTTCCAAACTGTGCAGATAAAAGAACTTGTTCTGTAGATCACACACACATTTCATATACCTTCTCCACAAATGGCACAGAATTCATCAAGACAACAAAACCCTCAAACCAGACTATTTTCTCAGCCAATTAATGGATATTGTTTGAGGCTTCTCTAAATAAATGTTAAAGTTTCTTGGGATGCACAAACATATTTGACATTCAAATTCAATCACTGTTAAGAAAGATGAGAGATCCATTAACCACTGGGACTACAGACATGGATGGACTTGGCTGTTGAATTTCTTGTATGTCCATTTTGTATGACTGTTGTTAATGCCACTGATCAAAACATACCTGTTTCATTCCCTACCTCACACTGACAGAGTCTGAAGTTGACTTTGCACTGACCTTCCTCATTCATCTTCAGCTTTTGGAAATTGTCAAAATTATGTGAGTTTGCATTGGTTCGTAAATGTACGTGTTCATTACATACATGAAGAACAAAGACACACAAGCCTGCGTGTAAACAATACAACCTTACTTTCTCTAAAGTAGAAAAGGCACGTGCCCTGCTTTCTCAAGACATATATATCCTGACATAGGGCAGGATCCAACAGTGTATTTCTGTGGGCAGAATGGCAAAATCCAGCAGAATCAGAGGAGTGTGATCTCCCATTTTCACAGCAGCCCCAAACTAATTTTGGAGAGTTAAAAATCCCTCTGAAACTAGTTTGTAGGTGCTATAGGAGTCTGGAGATGAGACGGAAAGATCAGAAACAGAAAGATTGTATCTGTATGCTCCCAATTATAGAATTTACTGTAAAATGAAAGGCAGATCTCCTCAAACTACTTCCTTCCAGTTGTTTTGGATTACGATTTCCACCAGCTTCAGCCACCATGACCTGTGGCCAGGAATGGCAAACTAGTTATTTTCTCTCTCTTTTCCTTGCTCTCTCTTTCTCTCATAGTATGTAATACACATGCATTGTACGTATGTCTATAGCAAACAGAGAGACACAGACACATTCTCCCTTGAGAACTCTCACATGTTGTATTCTGAAATAGCACCTGCCCTGGAGGCCTGTTTGCTGAACACACAGACTGGCCATACAAATACTCAGTGGTAATGTAGAAGATACTATAGTGTTTCATCTAACGCAAAACCAACTTGACATTTAAAAAAAAATCTACATGATTGAAAGAAAAGAAATACAACCCAGTACTACCAAACCTCAAAGTTTTTTATATTGTGCAACTCCAGATATTGATCCCAGAACATAACTGCAGGAGTTGAAGCATTTTAAAATCACCATTGTAAAAATCCACTGCACCAAAGGAGTGAATTCATATCCCTTTTCAACAGAATACCAATTAATGCAGATCTTCACCTTCATACTTACCAGACAGGGGAATAAGCCTTAATGTTAGGCCCGACTAACTAGTTAAACCCTTCACTTAAGTGTTGTTTTACAGAATCACAGAGTTGGAAGAGACCACAAGGGCCATCCAGTCCAACCCCCTGTCATGCAGGAGTACACAATCACAGATCATTCACCATTGCACAATTGATTTAATGCATCTGCTCTATTTGAGAGTAACCAAGAGGGTTCCAAGTGATAATTCCTGCTATCTACCCTCTTGCAAGATTGCTTTTCTATATAAAGGATGGAGTGGTATCAACTATGAAACAATGATGTGTTTTCAGTGTTTGTTGGGCAGAAAGAGTTGAAAAGCACTGTACCTGCAAGAGATCTTCACTCAGAACTTCTGTTTTTTCAGCCCTAAAGAAAAAGAAAGAAAAAGGTTACTCAAGAGAGAAAAATCAAAAACATGCAAACCATATAGTGAAATCCCATAAAGGAAGCTTTTTTTTTTTTTTAAACTATTGCTATAACAAGAGACAGCCATAGAAGGCAAATGTAGTATAGTACTTAGTACTGGGCAAGGATCTGTGGGAAATACAGAGTTCAAATCACCATTCAGCTTCCCCTGGAAAATCTTGGGCTACTTTCTGTCTTTTAATCTCCTCCTTAGTCTACCTTGCAGGATTGTTGGGAGAATGAAAGTGGGGAGGAGGACCATATATGCCATTCTGAGCTCCTTGAAGGTGGTGTAACAAACAATGAAATAAGTAGAGGACAGCCTGTGGGGTGCTGAGAAGAAACAGTTATCTTGTTCTGTAGTGGGATAAAATTTCCTCAGTATCCAGCCACACTGACTGACAATGCTACACTTTCATCTACCTCACAGATAGGCAAAATGGACCTTTGGGGCCACATGCATCTTCCAAGCATTTTTTGGGACCCGCAACTATCCTTTTTTTTGATGAAATAAAGGAAACAGCCTCTCCTGGAAGCCTGCAGACATGGTGATTCAACTTTTAAAAAGGACTTACAGGCTCTCTACGCTATTTATCATTAAAAATATCCATTTTAATGCCTCTCCTCCCTTTTTTTTTGGTGAGGGGCATTTTTTGCAGCCTCTGGAGGGTCCCATGGACATAAAATTGGTTAAAACCCACTGAAGTTGTCCATTCCTGTTCTACATCAAAGATACATTCTTTTTAGCTACTTCCACAGCAATCTGGGCATCTCTGAAACCATTTCCTTCTTTACTTTTTTTTTAAAACTTCATTTAAAAAAAATTCAAGGCAGCTAACAATTACAAAACTAAACAAGCTATAAACAAAATAATAACCACAATAAAATATAAATAAACAGAATAAGCTAAAAGAAAAACCACTCTACAACAAAAAGCAATATATGCATAACAGAGAAAAACTATTTAACCATACAAACAAAACCAAAAACTGGTTCAGAGAATTCTTGATGTAGTTTGGATAAACTTGCAAGAGCTCTCCTGCTGGTCCAGGCTAAAAGCCTATTTATTCTAGCCTCCTGTTGACTGCCAAAGCACCAGAAATGCTTGTGGGAATTCTTAAAGCCAGACATGATGGGAATTGCTCTCTCCACAGCTGTTCCCCTGCAAATGGATATTCAAAGGCATACTCCCCATTTTTCTTTCTTATGTGAAGTCAGGTCTCTTTTGTTAGGGGAAATTGCTTTTCTCCCAATATGGGATCTGAGCCAGCGTAAAGTCATCATGACTGGCAGCCATTGTAAATTTGATCCTCCACATATTTAATGGAATCAGTCTAATGCACATGTGTGTGTATGTGTGGGGGAGTGGCCTTTCAGAAGTTAGTGAACTACTATCAGCACACCATGCCAATGGTCTGACCAGCTAGGGTTGTTGGGAATCAGAGTACAACCCCATGGAGGCAGGCAGCTATTCCCTAGCTCTGCTCTAGTCCAATCCCATGCTCAATACAGGATTTGCAATGAAGATCAGCATCCCATGGTGCTGGCTGTCCAGGCTCTGCTTAAATTGCAATCTGAGCCACTGTCAAAATGTCTCTCAAATTTATGAAGCTTTTTCTGGTGTCTAGAAAAAAAATGTTTCCCTTCAGTTTCCATACATGTGCACTTGAATCTGGAAGCTGATATCATATCTCCTCTTAATCTTCTCTTACCCAGGGTAGGCATATCCCATCTCTTTCAATCCTTCTCTGGGTATGCTGCAGTTTATCAATGCCCCTTTCAAAATGTGGTGTCCGGCACTGGTCAGAGTTCTCCAAACACTGGTTGGCTATTACCTCCTATGCTTTTGTTGATGTCTCCTAAGAGCACATTAATGCCCCTTGCCTTTTTAGTTTTCTCATATTCAGTGTGTGATCCACCAAGATACTTACCTCTTGTCTGTGCTTTTGATTTATTCTGTACCTAAATACAAGACTTTACGTTTGGCGCAGCTAAATTTCATCTTGTTGTCCAGACAAATCAGTGAGAAAGCCTCTTCACACCAGTAGAACAGAAGGGGTCCCTCACATCCACTCAGACTTTATAGGTTTCAGGTCAGTTTTGCTCTTAGTGAGAAAAACTAGGATTCTCATTTCCCTTCTCCTTGCTGACAGCAAAACATTTTCACCTTTGCCTTCCTCTACCATCACTTCAAATTTAACAGGATGTGGACCTGACATATATCTTGGAAAATATATTCAGAGAATGCCTTGCTCCTACTTACTTGGTAAATATACATGAGATGTGTAGATTTTCCAATTTCTTGAACAGTCTGACATATAGAGACTATTAAAAAGTGAGAAGTATTTTTTTTTCATGAAATGCATAGCTCATGAAAAAAAGAACATTTTTCTTGTTAGGTGACTATCAGACTTCAGAACTGATATACCTGAATACTGATTTTTTTTTTAATCAAATACCAATTTCAAGGTTCAAAGAACACTACAAAACTGGTTCCAAAAGTTCAAGGAGAGCCTGTCGTGCTTGAAAATTTGACCTTTGCGTCAGGAGATATCAAAGCTTATTTTAAACATTATTTTGCTTCTGCTCTAATAAATATCAGGATTACATCTGGAATTTGTCCTAGAACAATAAAAACTTTAGGAATTGCCCTGTAGAATCAGAACAAAAGGCTATAAGGAACAAGGCTTCATAATTTACTATGTTTCCCACTGAAGCCCTTTAGAATGTCAAAAGCCAGCATGACTAAAATAGCTGTCTCCTACCAACTGTTGCAAGATCTGGCAATTATAGGTATATTACTTACAAAGACAAGGTTCTGTTTTTTATTTCCTGCGACCAGCAAGCATGGCTAACAACCGCTTCAGTCCACTCTCCAGTACTTATTTCACATATACTATCTATGTACCACCTGCCACGCCACTGTTTACAAGCCGTACACAGAAACAAAAGTAAATAAAAAATAAGATCAAAATCCTAATGCAATACACAAATGTAATAAAAGTCAGAGCTCTCTAGCATACACAGCAATTAAGAAGAGCCTGAAATGATAACAGCTTGCTTTAAAGTGCCAGCGTAAACAAAAAGTCCTCGGCCTGAGTGTTGGCAATATGTCTTACATCTGAGGGAAAGGCACTCCAAAGCACTATTACTACCACAGAATAAAGCTTTCCCAGCAGGTGACAGATGAGAATCTGGAATAAGTGGTACATCCAGAAAAGCATCTTGTCAGGGTTTCAGAAGAATCGCAGTGTTCAGGCAGATTATTACACAAGTAGGTGATCTCTTGGGTACCCTCCTCCAGAGCTTTTTGGGTGTTTATACAGTCAACCCTCCACATTTGCAGGTTAAACATTCATGGATTTAACATGTGTGGAGTTTGCTAATTAAATGAGGATTTTGGGGGGGAGGTAGTTTTGTAGTCTACTGCAGAAAACTGCAGAAGGTGTGCATAGACTAGAAAATGTAAAGAACGCTAAAAAAAAAAAAAAGACTGTAAGGTATATTAAGACAAAAGAAAGGGAAATTTGTGAAGCCAGTGCTGCAGCTGCACCAGTGGGCTGTATCTCTCTCATGTAGAAAGTGCTATTTTTATTTGGATACAGGATTGCTATAAAAAAGGCTATTCGTATAGATTCAAATATTATAAGAGGACAGGCCAAGTCTTTACATGTTTTCATGATGGAAAAGGAAAGTGAAGGCTCTAGGTCCAAAGAGATTCATTCCAGTACAGTCTGGTTTGATAATTTTAGGATAATTTTTGGCCTACATAATGTGAAAATTACAGGAGAACAGGCCCTGCTAACCAAGAGGCAGCTAGTGAGTTTTCTGAAAACTTAAGGGAACTTGCTGAAGAGGCAAGATATGAACCCGAGTAGGTATTCAACATTGGTGAAATTGCTCTGTTTCAGAAAATAATGCCACAGAAGATAGCAAAGAAGACAAGCAAGCACCAGGCTTTAAGGTTGGAAGGGATAGGCTATCTGTGCTGGTTTGTGCAAGTGCAGCTGGGCATGTAATAAAGCCTACCCTTGTTTGCAAAGCTGCTAACCCTTGAGCCTTTGAATGAAAAGAATAAGTTCCACCTGTCACTTTTCAGGATGCATAATAAGAAGACTTAGACAACAAGAACACTTTTCCTGGAGTGGTTTCACTGGTGTTATGTGCAGGAGGTCAGAAAATACCTTGCCAGTAGGGGAAAGCTTTTTGCAGTCTTATTATTGCCGGACAATGCCATGTTTTTAGCCTCTGTCAAGCCACTTTAGGCCCAGGACAGGGTGTTCATAACAGGAAGTGAGTGGAAGTTGCTTCCAGTTCACTTCATAGAATCATAAAATCATAGATTCCTATTTCTATTTCTACTTCCTATTTTAACTTTTTTCCCCAAAATTATTTTTGATTCCTGGGTGGGCTACATTTTGCCCATCCCTACTCTGGTCCTCATTTAGGACTTCTACTCCCAGAATTCCTGACCAATGGCCATGAAGGGTGGAACTTCTGGGAGATGAAGTCCCAATTATTTGGAGGAACAATATTTGAGATCTACTATTCTGGACAGTCCTTGTATCTACTATTTTGATTGTTGTTGCATGTCTTCAAGTCACTTCTGACTTATGCAACTTTATCACAGGGTTTTCTGGGGCTGGCCCAGTGGGCTTCCACAGCTGAGTGGGGAATCCAACACTGGGATCCAGGATTGTAATCCAATGCTCAAACCACTATACCATATTGGCTCCCTCTATTGTTTACCGCCTGAAAATCAGCAAGCCATGGCCAGCTACCCATTCCAGTATCATTCACAAGGGAAATAACAGCTGAAGTGTACATCCTGGGCATTTATTCTTACTGAAGGGCCTGCTTAGCAGCTTATCTTTTCTGCTTGGTAGGTAACAAATGGTGATTTATATATGTCTTTATATATGGCAATGAACATGCAGAAAGTCATGAGTGAAGACACATTTTACACCTGCATCCTTTACAAGTGAAGCAGGTATACAGTAGGTTCCCCATATCCACAGGGGATACATTCCCAGACTTAGTATGGATGGCAAAAAACATGGATAATACCAAAACTATATTTTGACTCCTAGGCCTGGCAAGGCAGTGAGAGAGAGAGGCAGCTCCATTGCTCAGTTCCTTCTCCTGCCTGCCTGCATTCCCAAAGGAGCTTGTGAGCAGTCCTCTCCCTGGGTGCAAATCTGGCAAGAGGCCCAGCTGCTCAGAGCTATGTGCCTCTCTCGGATGAGGAAGGCACACCCATCTCCTTCCTCAGCCAAGAGAGGTGCATGGCTTCATGCAGTTGGGCTTCATGTGCCTCTCTTAGCCAAAGGAGGATTGTCTATCTCCTTCCTCACCTGAAAGAGGTGCATGAATTCCTGTGCCTCTCTCCACTGGATTCCTGTGCCTCTCTCTGGCAAGGAAGAAGGGAGACTCTTTCCTTGGCTGAGAGGAGTGTGGGGGGAGACATCTTCCTTTCTTAGCCTGGTAGGAGCCTCCTTCCTTGGCCAAGAGAGGAATTGGGGGCCCGGCTGCATCTCAATGAATGCCTCCATCAGCCTGGGATGGAGGGAAACTCCTTCCTTGGCTGAGAGAGGCATGGGGGGAGCTATGTAGCTCTCATGGCCAGGGGGAGAGAGCCTCTTTCTCAGCTGAGAAAGACATAGGGGGCTCAGCTATGCAGAACAAGGACTTTGGCTGCCAGTGGCAGCCATGGCTTTGGAGTGGATCGTGGGTAAGTGAAACCATGGATACTGGTCTAGTAAATACTAGGGACCTATTTTATTAAATTTTAAATAAGTGTGTCCACATACGTTTATAATCTCTTCAACACACTAGTTGGGGCTGTTAGGAGTTGTAGACCAAACTCTCTAGAGAGCAGCTGGTGAGGAAAAGGCTGTTCAAGAATATGCTCAGTGTGAGTGTAAAACTTTAGATCCAGTGTAAATGTTCACTGGGAACTTTGGCTGGAGAGCTTGCCAGCAGCCACAAAGCCTGCCATGCATCCTTAACATGAACACTTACATAAAATACAAATCTGATCATGTTAAATGTTGAATGCCTGAAGGCTTACAGCGAATGAGGCAGCCACACTGAAAAAACTCAGAACTCTTCATGCTTTGCTTCCTTGTGACTTCGTGCTTAACGAGCTGACACAATTAGCACTTGCAGTAATGCCGATGCAGACAGAGGCCTGAATAACAATACCATACTCGAACATATCTTTAAAATGCTTCATCAGCAGCAGCTGGCCAGAGAAAGATCAAAGTTCATATTTCCTTGACAAGATGGAAAGAGGAATTGGCTCTCGGGAGAAGTGCAACAAGCAGATGGAACTGGGAAAATTGTTGTCTTTCAAATTTCAAGTAAATTTAGGCAATGTGCCAGGAAAATGCCACCTCTTTCTATTTTTCTCTTCCCAAATCCCTGGAATAACAATACAAACTGTAAATGGAATTGAGAATAATACACAGATAAGTAACTGGAATAGCAACACACCCAAACAGTGTGTTTATTGTCAGATCCATCAAGGGACTTCATACATGGGAATTCTTTCTGCTGTCACATTTTTCCACAGGATGTGGAATGTGAGACTCAGATGAGAATGTTAAGAGATTTTTAACTGTTTGATCTCAAGCCCTCTAACTAGTTAAAAAAAATCAAAGGTGACTCTGATGTTTAAACATTGATGGATAGAAATAATTTTCTAGTTGAGACAAAGAATAGACACAAAGCTAGGAAAAGTTACTCTTTTGGCTTACAACTCCCAGAATCCCCTAGCCAGCATGGTATATCTCTCTGAGAACTGAATTAGTGAGAGGAATATCAGTACAAAAGGAAGGGGCTAACAAATTGATATGAACGACAGCTTGCCTCCTAATAAGCAAGAACACTCATTTATGAAATCTGTTTCAGTACAACAGTCTTAGCAGTACTGCAGTCAAAGAAGTCTTCCAGGAAACAATGTGTCTTCCCTTCTTCAAATACTGTATCTCCGTTTCTACAGTCTTACATCTGTGAGAGACAGCTAGCTAATGCTCTAGATATTCTTTATTTAAATGCTATGCTTACATAATTATGACTATATCCAATCAGAGTGAGGGCCAGTTATGAGGTGATTGTAGCTGCATCTAATCAGATTCTACAGTAGACATGGTTACTATATAGAATGATTTCATTTCTGCTTGGTGACTGAAATTTTATCAGCTTGCATATTACGGAGTCTCTGTGACTTCAGCACATCACCATTTTCATCTTGTTGATAACCTATTAAATAGGAGTATATGTGCCCCTATGTTTATTCAGTCTATTCATTGTCCATGCAGCCTGCAAGGGGAACACAACACCATCCAAAAAGGGTGAGTACAACCTTTTTTGGCCTGGTCACAAGTAGCAAATCTGTCTTGTCTGAACTATGTATCATTTTATTGACTCTCATCCAGTCAATTTTTGACTCCAAATACCTTCTTGTTACTTTTACTTTTGTTTTGAATGAAAATAATTGTGAAAAGATAAATAGAGTTTGTCATTGGCATACTGATGAAATTTCACCACAAATACCTAGAGAATGTCCTTCCAATGGTTTTGCATTAATTATAAACAAATATGGGGAGGGAAGGAGAACACTGCTGTATCCAGGGTAGACTACCACAAGGCAGAGCAAATGTCCTCCAGCACCACCATATAGAATTGTTCAGAATGACAGGAACAAAATCACAGCAGTGCAATTTATTCATTTATTATTTACTAATACATAATGAACACAGGTAGTACTTCTACTTTATCTTCACAACAGCCTACAAGATAGATCACACTGAGAAAAGGCCACTCAGTGAGGTCCAAAATTGAGCACGGACTACAACATGGATCTCTCAAGTCTCAGTCCAACACACAAGTGAATACACAACAACAATGCCCTCAACTCACATCTCGGGGGGGGGGGCTTCCAGAAACATATCACTCCACACGGCACTGAAAATGCTGAGAAGTCCAGGCCCCTTGACCCTTGACTTACTCCCAGCAGAGAAGTCTAAATCTCACCACAAAGCAATCTGGCCATGGCAATAGAACTCCTGAAAATTCTCCTACTCATAGATCAAACAATCAAATCCAGTGTATGACCTGGTTTGGAGGACTGAAGGATTCCAAAACCACTCTTGGCCTGTCATAGTTGCCACGAAGCCATGATCTGCACGTAAAACGGCAATTCTACATTGATTCAGTCAATGACCTCAAAAAAAGTATCTGAGACTAGTTCCAATGCTTGGGATTCTAACATAGCATTGCCAGCCTTACACTTCTCAGCAAATTTCCCCTGTGCCTTCAAACACAGCTAACTATTGTGCTGGATATTGCTAACTGTTGTGCTGGTGTGTGTGCATGGAATGACGTATGTTTTAATCTGGTTTTACTTATTTTTTTTATTGTATACTTTTGTTTTAACATTTGTATTGTGTGGATTTTTAATGATGTTTTTTCTAACTGTTGCAAGTCACTTTGATTCCCAATCTGGGAAAAAGATAGGATAGAAATAAATAACAATAGCAACAACCAGAACCACACCTGATCCACCGTACCTCTACTGTCATGGAAGTACCTATGCTGACAAGTGTGTGCGTGGTTTAACATGTGTAAAAGAGGCACTGAAGGCAAGGTTTATACAACTTGCAAACTCTCACTAATACATGATGTTACCCTAAAAGGTACGGTAACAATAATGCTATGCTTAACATACAAAAAACATAGCCCTCCTTATTCTCTGCCATTTTCCTGTCTAATCACAAATCACACACATAATACAGAAGCACTGTTAAAGACCTTTTAAATGTACCACAAGCTTTGCCTTAAGCTTCTGAACTGCTTACTGTTTCTTTGCTAAAACTGCCTATCAGACAAATGAGCAGAAGCCACTGCCCTGTATTTTTTTCACTCTGGTGCAAGGAATCCCCTCTGAATAAATCTCTTTCTTTATGCTCTAGACCTGGGTTACATAAATGCAACACGTTCTAGAGTCTGCATTTGATACTGATATGCAAACATCCAGCTTCTGCTTTTAGCATGTTGGTCTAGCTAGCATGAACATAAAGAACCGGGTAGCCTCTGCTTTTCTACAGGCACCGCTTGAGTGAGATTTTTCTCATATGCTCCATACTTATTTCTAGCCTAAACCTACTGGCTAGTCTCAATTAGAGTAGACCTAGTGGGTCAACAGAACTTATGTAAACCAACATAAGTGTTGGTTTACCAGTCAGGAATGGTAGAACCCACTTCTAGTTGGACTAGCAATTTCACTTAGGTCAATGGGTATATAAAATCCCAACGTATGGGGTGTATAGACCTGAGCGGTGGCTTTGCCCAATGTTCCTTACTCAAAAATATTCAGGTCCAAAAAACAACAAACAAACAAGTTGAAAAAAGGGTTTAGAGCAGTGGTTCTCAACCTTCCTAATGCCACGACCCCTTAATACAGTTCCTCATGTTGTGGTGACCCCCAACCATAAAATCATTTTTGTTATTTATTATTTATTTATTATTTATTTAGATAGTTAGTTATTTCCAACATCAAATAGATTGGAAACACTGCCCTAAATCACTGCTCTGGATAGACTTCTAATGTCTAAAAACTGGCAACCCTCCCCCTTTTTTTAAGCACAGAAAGCGTCCATCAATGCCAGAATTAAGGTAGTAGTTCTAGTTTTGAATGTTGGGTTTCCACAGTTCAAAAAGCCAGTCACTCCCAAAGGCAATGCTGAAACAGCCCACATTTTACACGAGGCGCAGGGAGGAAAGGACAGGGAGAGAGGAAAGATGGCAGCGACATAAGCAGACGTGTTTTGTTTCACTCCCTCCCTCCCTCCCTTAAAGGGAGTGCGGACACTGAACATACAAAAAGCGAGAAATGCAAGACAGTCAGGTCGGAGAACACAACAAGTGCGTGTGGCAAGCGCCAAGGGTCAACGCACAACAAAAGCAAGAGGAGAAAGTCATCCTGGCTATTTTGCACTAGACTTAGGTCAATGGGTTTGAACTGCAAACCCCAGGATTCCATAGGATGGCGAAAGTGGAATCATAGCGCTATAACACTGGAATGTGGAAATGGCCAAAGTCCACAGGACGGATCAGAGCAGCGCTTTTGGGTCAAAAAACCAAAAACAAACAAACAAAAAAACCAACCAAGGAGCCTCGGGGGCTCTTGCTACACAAACCGAAGCCCTTGGCTGACGCCCCCCTGCTCCTTTCCTGACCGAGTTCTTGGTCTCGGAGGGACCGATCTCCCCCGTCAGTTGGCAGATCTGCCGCAGGAAAGTTTCCCCCTTTGCTGCCGGACCAAAGGCGACAGCCACACCGACAACTCCCACGGAGCGGTGTGCCCAGAATGAATGGGCAACCGGGCAATCGCTGCTGCTGCAGCCCCGCCACTTTGGGAAGCAAGCGGAGCCCAGCTGCTCGCTCGCCCCGGCAAGCAACTCTGTTCGCTGGCATAAGTGAGCGTGAGGCGAAGAGGGTGAGGGGACAGGGTCTTACCTCCCAGATGTCCCGCTGCAGCACCATAAACCCTGAATGGGAAGCCCTGTGTGTGTGTGCGGTGGGAGCGTCCAAGCAGAGCCTGGCTGCTCACTCACCCCGGCAAGCAACTCTGACTCTGCAAGCCGGCATGAAGGGGAAAGGAACACTGAAGGGGAAGTCCTCCGTGCGCGCGTGTGTGTGTGTGGTACAGGCGTGAGCGTCCAAGCAGTGCCTGGGTGCGCCCAGCTGCATGCCTCCTCTCCCCTCCCGCCAGCGCAGGGGCTCCTCTCCTCATCTCCGCCTTAACGCTCCAGCTCCAGCTCTCTCCTCTCGGTCTCCTCACCTCCGCCTTAACATTCAGGCTCCAGCTCTCTCCTCCCACTCTCCGCACCTCCGGCTCCACCTCAGGCTCCTCCAGTGCTTTCCTACCAGGCAGGGAAAGACGGGGAAACGCCCAGCACGCCTCCTCTCCCCTCCTCCCAGCGCAGGGAGGAAGCACTGCTCCCATTGGCTGTGAGGCCACCTTCTTTTAAAAGGGGGGCAGGATTGAGGAGCGGTGACCCCTGTGAAATGGTCATTCGACCCCCAAAGGGGTCCCGACCCCCAGGTTGAGAACCGCTGGTTTAGAGGAGTACCAGGACAGCATGCTGGTCTGGTACAGTATTGTTAGAGATGGCATAAACAATTATTCTGCTTATTCCTTATTCTGTGAAAAGCCTGCTCTGCATTTCCAAGCGAAGACAACTTGGGATCACTACTACATATGGCTTTGGGAACAGATGTGGATGAAAACATCCAGCACAGCCAACCCCTGAACTTCATATCCTGAGCTGATTCTCTGCCCATTTAATAAGCTGAGTGTGGAGGCAGGTGGTTGTGGTGGTGGCAATAAAGACAGGAAAAGCATTGATCAGTGGCTAGAGCAGTGTTACTGAATCAGACAAAGCAAGGAAGGACTTCAGAAGATATTGCTGTTAATGGGCACATTTTTCTTAGGACAGCCTTGGGAACTGCAGTTCTTAACACCAAAAAACTTCTATAATCTTCTAGCCAAAGAAAACCAAAGAAAAATGTTTGCCCATCTACAATATTATTTGCCCAATAGTTGGTCTTCCACATTTGCTAGTTAGGGGCACAGGATCCCCAGAAAAGTGGGAATACTGTGTCTGTGGGAAGGGGACTAAGGTATGATGGGGATGGTGAGTACCCAGGCTGCAAGCCAGGTGAGGGAAAGAGGGTGGGTCAGCACGGTGGCCCTGTACATGCTCTTTCTTGCCCATTTCCTTCCTTGAGTGTGCGGGAGGCATCATGAGAGGCTTTGTGGTGACAAGAAATGGACTGTCAGCCATCCTTAACTGACCAGGCAGTAGCTGGTGAAGAAGAGGAAGACCAGAAGTAGTTTTTTTTTAAAGTGCTGCTAAGAGGGAAGGTTTGCCCCTGGGGGAGGGGTGTGTGGGGGATACTTGTGGTTTGGGGGGACAGGCTGGAGAAACTTTCAAATAATAAAATCCATGAAAGTGAAACCCCCAAGTGTGGAGGGTCGACTGTATGAGCATATGTGTGCCTTCAAGTTGTCTGTTGGCTTTTGGCAACCCCATAATAGGGTATTGTTAGGCAAGGAATACTTACCCAACCCTAAGATCCTCTTCAGAGGTCTTGTTATGGGTGCCACCTCCAAGAAAATGAAGGCAGATAAGAGTTTTTTTCTAAAGGCAGCACTGGGGTTGTTGTACATCCTACAAGAAACTTTCCCATGGTGCCTTCTTAGGGTTATTTCAGCTTCAGCATCAGGTATAGACTGTGTTATTCTCCTAGGCTATTTAAAGGCTATAATCTCCACACTGTGAATTTTAAGCTACCATTTTTATTCTGTCAAGTATTTTTAACAAAACAAAAGCAAATATTGATCATTTGGATTTATATTACCTGGTTCCATTTTATACTACAATTTGTTGGATTCAGCTATTTTATGTTGTTATTGTACTTTGTTATCTTATGTTTTGTCAGCCACCAACAGAACATTGTCATTGAGAAGCCTATTTTGATAATGTAAATAAATTTTTAAAAAGTTTTTTTGAAGAATTTTTACCCTGTTCTTCAATTGAAAAGGGATCCCAGGTGATTTACAATAAACCAAGTAAACAGGTTCATTTCTATACACCACTGTTCAAAAACAACCTTGATACATTTACAATGATGCAATGCTGTGAGGGTGATGACATGTACAGAAGGCAAGTCACTAAGGAGCAGTGCGTGTATTTAGCCTCAGGAAAAACAAGATTAAATAACATGACAGAGGATGCTGGTATTTACCAAATAACAGGCCGCAAAATGATGGGTGCACCCTTTTAGAACACAGATCTGGGTTAAATATCAGGAAATTTGGTTCTTTGTTATTGAGTAACAGGAAATTTGGTTTTACATTTATTTATTTATTTATTTATTTATTTTACACAAAAACAAACGAAAAATAAAACACCATGTGTTATACATAATGGTGAGTTAGAAAACAAACAAACAAACCAAACAAAACAAAAAATTTTTTTTCCTTCTTTTAAACAATGCAAACTGATATTATTGTTTTTCCCTTCCCCTAAAATCATAAACTTGTTCAGCTTGTTCCGTTCATACAACTTATACATTTTTGTTATGTATCTTCAATTCTTATTTTCATTATATTCATTTTTATTAATATACTTTCACTCTTAATTCAATATTTTTCACTCCCATTTAATCTCTTACTATTATTAATTATAAACTTATTACTTAATATCTCTAAAAATAACCTCTCTCTAAAACCAATTACCTTTTAACTTTTTTCCCCCTTTTAAACATTGAACATCACATATCAAATTCCATCTATAAATCACAAGTTTAACACACACAGATAATAAACAATATAAAAATAAAAAATAAAAAATAAAAGTAATAATAAAAAAACCCACCCCCCAGAGCCAACTTTTTATTTAATCCACTTTCCAAAATTGCCATTCTTCTTTTAACAGGGTAGCATTACCATCTCTTTTCAAAACTTTTTCTAAAAATATTTTCCAAATTTCTTCAAAATCATTTGTTTTTGCCAAACCTTTCATAAACCTAATTCTACATGTTAGTTTATCATTGATTGCAATTTTCCACACTTCTTTATACCATTCTTCTATTTGAAATTTTTCATTTGTCTTCCATTTTTTTGCTATTATTAATCTCGCTGCAGTTAACAAATTTGTTATTAATTCTTTCTTTGCCTGAGTACACTCTAGCTTATTATATATGGACAACAACGCTATATTTGGACATACTGGTATTTCTAATCCTATAATCTCTTTTATCTCTTTAAAAACCTTTTGCCAAAATTCCTTTATCTTGTTGCAATTCCACCACATATGCATATATGTACCAATTTCTTGACATCCTCTCCAACACAATCTTGAATATTTCTCATCTATTTGATTTAATTTCACTGGAGTCAAGTACCATTTCCAAACTATTTTATAATAATTCTCTTTTATTCTTATTGATAATTTTTTTAAATGGCGTTGTTCCCAAATTTTTCTCCATTCTTGTAAATCTATAGTTTGTACTGTCTCTTCCTCCCATATTTTTCTAAGATAATCCTCTTCTTGTTCTTTTGCTAATATTTTATATATTTCACTTATACTACCTTTTAATATTTCATTTTCTTGCATATTTTCTCTTTGAATAATAATTTGTTCAAATTTAGTATATTCTTTAAAATCCTTAACATATCTTTTCATACTCTTTGTCCATTGCTCTAATTGTATATAATTTAACCAAGATATCTTAGTTTCCTGCAATCTCTCTTTCATTCTTTCTTTATTTATCATTATTTTCATCCAATCTTTTAATCTATATATTTTTTGTTTTTTTATTTCTTTCTCTATTATTTCTCTTAAATTTATTGGAAATTTTTCCATCATTACTATCGGAGTTAATATTGATATATTCGGCATCAATTTTCTTTTATTTTTCTTCCATATTTCTATTATATTATAATATTCTATTATATTTTTTATAAAAGGATTTTCTATTTTTTCCATTTCTCTCTTTGAAAAATTCCTAAAAAATATATTTTCTAATTTCATCTCAATATTCTTATCATCTGTCTCTAACCAATCTAAATCACCGTTTCCTGAAACTCCATCTATGATATATCTCAATTGATTTGCATAATAATACCATTTTAAATTTGGAAGTCCGAGGCCACCTTCTTTTTGACTTTTATACCAATATTTCTTGGTTTTACATAACAGAATTATTGTCTGTAGTTTCACTGAGGTTTTTAAGGAAAATCCTGGATTGGTGCATGTTATAGATAGTTTAGGTATAAGTGATTCTGCCATGGTGCACCATGTTTTAAGACTCTGTATGATCTGGTTCATCAGTCGTTCCATGAAAAAGACTACCAGAAGCCACAAAATCTCCAAAAAGCAAATATCGAAGACAGCACTGCCTAGGAAACACTATCATTTACTGTTATTGATTAAAAGTATTTAACACAGCTCCCTAAGCAATGTACATGAAACATAAAAGGGAACATTAAAAAGAATTAAATAAAAACATTGATAAAAGCTATTTTTAAAGCTAGTTTTAATGACCAAAAAGTCATATAATATAGTTCTGTTTCCCTGCTGGAAGTTCTATAAGGAAGGATTTATTGTTGTGTGCCTTCAACTCATTTCTGATTTATGGTGACCCTAAGGCAAACTTATTGTAGGGATTTCTTGGCAAGATTTGTTAAGAGAGGGTTTGCCTTTGCCTTTGCCTTCCGCTGAGGCTCAGAGTGTGTGACTTGCTCGAGGTCTCCCAGTGGATTTCCATGACTGGGCAGGAATTGGAACCCTGGTCCCCAGAGCTGCAGTCCAGCGCTCAAGATACTACACCACTCTGTTTCTCTATAGGGACAGACTACAATTACCTAGCTCAACAGTACTGGGAGGTTCATGGTACATCCACAACCCCTTAAGCAGCCAAATTAAGCCTTGCTCAGACAATGTGAGGTGACAATGTTTAGCTTCAAACTCTTTTGTTTCAGTTTTAGAATGTCTCACTGTCCTTGAGAGAGCCATTTCAGTACTGTCCCCCTCCATATTGATGAGTTTGACCTTCACAAATTTGATTATTTGTGAGGTGCTTGTGCCTCCCCCCAACATTCTCCTCCTCCCATTCCCGTGCTTTTTTTACCCAGGTGCATATGCCTTCTCTCTCTGTGCCTGGGCAAAAGGCAAGGGAATGGGAGGGGGGAGCCCTGGAAGGAAATGAGAGAGGGAACATAGTGTGTGTGGGGGAGACTATTTGCGATTTTTCCACTTTTGCAAGGGTTCTGCACCCTGAACCCTTGCGAAAGTTCAGGTTCCACTGTATAACAGACTGATTGTTGGCTGGGCCTAGTAGAAACACTAGTGTCTAGAGAAAATTCATACCCTTGCACATTCTATCTTTCAATTGTGTTTTAAACTACCTGTCCTTATTAATAAAAGGTATAGAAAAATGGGGGCTGCTGAGATGCTGCACTTTGACTGCTGAACAGAAAGAGAGACTAGGTATTAGGAAACATAGATTCAAATCCTTCCAGTGGCCTTAAACCAGTAATTGTCACTTAGCCTAGCTTACTTTACCTGGTTGTTCTGAAGATAAAATGGAAAACTGTGAAAACAAGAGATTCTTGCAAGAAAGACAGACGAAAGTAAGAATAAATATCTGTGTGAGAGAAGGATAGTTTCAAAGTATATACCAAAATTGATTCAAACTACAACAGTGTTGCTCTTGGTGACCATTATGCCTAGACATCCATCCTTCTGAGATGGTCCTAAATAACTCTTTTCCTAACCTTTCTCATTTTATTTTAAAAGCTGTTTGGCAAAATACATGAGAATTAAAAACTAGTATGACCCGAAATCTCAGATATGGTTCTAAATGATTTGCTATCTCAAATGCAGCAATGAAGAAAGGGTAGCTGGAGGAGGCAGGGCTATGAAAACATGTCCTCAACAGTAAATGAGGAGTTTGGGATAAGGAAATATGGAGAGAATTCTTCACTTGACTATATACAATGACCCCAGACTCAGGAAATGGAGGCATTTCCCCCCACAAACCAGCACAAATATCTAGAAGGAAAGATTTCTGCTGTTGTGCCAAAGGGTGGTGGTGATAGTCGCGGAAGGTGGAAAACAGTCAACCTAATGGCATAAAGCACATCTCTAAGAAGTGTTGGACATGGAAACTATCTCAACAAATGAACGGAATAAATAAGCCTGTTAACATATCAAAGAATCCTCAAATCCTCCACCTCCTGTGCAAAGATTTTACTTGCAAACAACAGAAGAGCTCTACTAGATTAGACGTAAAAGTCCAGTTCTCACAGTGCTTTGTCTCCTTGCTTAACAGACTAAAGTTTACCTTCAGCCACAGTCCTTGGTTCACACATCAAGCTCTGGCTTAGTTCTCCTCCTTGTCATGTGGAAGAACAAGAGGGGAACATACAAGCCCAGTGTTGTGTGAGTTGTTCTTTCTGCTCAGGCACAGAATGCTACACTATAATTTAGTGTCATACATGAGTGATGCCACAGACATCCTGTCTTTACCACATGTATGCTGAAGCATTTTGCTTGCTCTCCCCATGTGCTAAGTGAGCACTGAAGCTGAAGAGAGAAGCAAGATTACCATTTCAGTATTAAGGTCTATGTCCCATTCATTATGTGGGAGTGGGATAGTATGCTTCTGGAATCATATCAGAACTCACTGGAGATTCCACCACAATATTTCAGAAGTTTTGGTTTTTTAATTACACAGAAAAGTTGTAAAACAACAAAGACCTCTGCTAGTGACTTGCAGCACCAAGAGCTGCAAGGGAGCTGTCCAGCTCCCAAGCTTCTTACGGTATTCCTTGCCTGCTGTGGTATTTCCACTTAATTTCTGAGCCTTCCTGAGCACATGGTATCTAAAGCCCCAGGCAAGATGGCCATCAAGAGGTCAGCACAAAAAATCAACCACTGTGAATTAAATCAGTACTTCCAATGGTCATGGAATTTGCACTATGGCCAAAGAACAGTCTGAAGATCTATGATTCAAGCCCACCACTGAACCTCAGCAACTCTTAACCTGGCTAAGTGCCTGGATCGGAGATGCCCTGTGAATCTCATATTTTTCACTTGGAAGGTCTCTGAAAGGACCAATGGACACAAGCATAACAAAGTCTTTAAAATCAGGAACCCTGCAGTTTTCACTGTAACAGAGCAATCTGAATGTAGTAAACCCTGCAGCATGTAGTATGTGGGCAGTTACATTTTAAAGAGGATGACAAAACTTGACTTTGCCTTACTTCTCTCAAGCAATATCTGTCTTAATTAAAAACAAAACAAGTGCTTTAGCAAGCAGCGATGGAGACATAAACACCACAACATTCATCACCACTGAGCTATGGTTGGCACGTTAAAACCATTCTACTAGCTCAGGTCAATGTGTACCTTGCTTAAGAAAAAAAGTGGTAGTGAAGCACCTTGGTCATGGATTGGCAAATACACATAAAAGTCTATTGAAGTCAGTGAGACAATGACTGAATTCTGAAGCAGTTAAGGATTGCCAGCAAACATCTTCCCATGCAAGTTGGCTTATTTTTAACACATTCTAAGTGCCAGCTGGAAGGAAAAGCTAGAAATAGGCTTAGGAGGATGCTCTCAGAAGGCTTAAGAAAATGAGCTGTTCTACACGCTGTGTGGACAGGGGGTGGTGGCGGGAGGGGGCAATCAAGAAATTGAGAGCAGCACACAAGCCCCTCAGCCATGACAGGGTCACTCACTAGCTGAAAGGTTAAAAAAACAAAAATCTCTTCCTGGAGTATTGTGCCTGCCCTGTGGGATTACTGAACATATCTTTATCCCATAAATATTAAAGAGCTTATCTGTTTTCCCCTAGAATCAGCTACCTCTAAAAGTAAACAGACCCTTCCTTATGGGCCCGTAACGAGAAGAGTTGTACCAGAGTAAATCGTATAACAGACGTGAGGCAAAACATATCTCCAGGACTGCAGCAGATAGCTCTAAAACACCAAATATAAGATGGGAGCCAGCAATGTGTTACTGTTATCGAAACAAGAATGTCTGTTGAGTATACCTCTTCACATTATTGTCATCCTTTTTTCCATTTAGGCTTTGAGGAGGAATTCTGAATATCTTCAACCAGGAGTTTCTGAGATTTCTCCCACAGCTTTTACCAGAATGAAAATATACTCAGCATCCCTGAACTGGACATTGCACTTTTGCTAGTGGTGGGTTACATGGGCTTTCTCCGCACCTTAAAAAGTGATTAGTCTTCATGGCTATTCTCACAATGACAGTTGAAATTTGAGTACAGCCAATCAAAATACATTTATTTATTTTACACAGCCATTTGTGGACACTTACCGGTAGTCCTAAAAGGTAGTATACAAGATAGCTCAAGTAATAAAAATCAACAGATATATCAAGTACAGTTTAAACATTCAAGTCACTTAATTACACAACAGCAGGATCTCATTCACACAAACATAAAAATACAGTCCTCCCTTCACATTTGTGAGGGTTCAGGGCATAGAACCCTTGTGAAAGTAGAAAAATCATGAATGACTTCCCCATCTACTCCTCTTCCCATTCCCTGCCGAGTCTCCCCCCTTCCCATTCCTATGCAAAACAGAAGGGAATTGGGTGGGAAGGTTCCCAAGAGTCTTCCTTTCCTTCTCCACAGATCACCTTCCTCGCCATGCATTTTGCCCCAGCATGGAGAAAATGCATGGGAGGGGAGGGGAGGGGGAAACCTCAGAGGAGGAAAGGAAGGCTCAAGGCAGCTCCCCATTCCCTCCATTTTGCCTTGGAGAAGTGGCCATAGGCAAAATGTGTTGGAATGGGAGGAGGAGAATGGGGGGAGCATGCACACTCACGAATAATCAAGGCTGGGGTGGGGAAAGGGGTGGCTTATGAAGAAGTACAGACAACTTCTGAAACTCCTTTTTTGTAGATCCCAAACACTGCAGAACCCCCAAGCTCTCATAACCCCACATTGGTTTATTCAGTGATTTTTTTGAACAAAAATGTTCCATCACTATTCTCTTTGTTGTTGTTGTTATTGTTGTTGTTGCTGCTGCTGCTGTGTGCCTTCAAGTCATTTCCAACTTATGGCAACCCTAAGGTGAACTTACGATGGGGTTTTCTGGGGCTCAGAGTATGTGACATGCTCAAGGTCACCCAGTTGGTTTCCATGGCCAAGTGGGAAACTGAACTCTGGTCTCCACGGTCACAGTCTAATGTTCAAACTACTATCCCATACTGGCTCCTCCACTGTTCCTTACAACCACCCCCAACCCCAGAAAAAAAGTGTGAAAATTATCATTCTTAGGCTGGAACTGGAAGCGACAATGCTATTTCTTCCAGCATGCTGGGAGGGACTGTGCAGCCCCTAGGTGGCCATGAGGGGGAAATGGCTCCCCCCGCTTTGCTGGTCTTTCATCATCCATATGCCGTTGTTGACTTTTATACTTGCAGAAGCTAACAGGCTCAATATTGGAAGTATATTTGGGGGTGGCCATGTTGACAAGTCAGCAAAATACAACAAAATACAAAATCCACAAAAGAGTGATACCATTATTGGCCAACCAACATTCACAAAATACATTATGCAAACTTTAGAAGCTTCATTGGCGTCTTCATCGGGCAAAGATATCAAAAATCACACAGGAGAAGAAAAGTAACAATGTTAGAGTCACAGGCCTACATTTTGCCTCAGATGTTACTTCTGTTACCAGTTAAGATAGCTGGGGAGGGATTTCAATGCAAGCAGAGGCCACAATAAAGGCTCAGTATTGGCATTTAATCCAAAGTAACTGCCATTGCTCCACCATTTTTTTAAAAAAAAATATCCAGAAGGTAAACACTTAGTACAAAAGAGGAACACAAATAAGGACTGTCTTAACACACAGGATTTTTAATCTCATTACTTGGTCCTCAGGACTATTTTTTTATTCTAGTACCACTGATAACGTGCCCCATAAATCAAAATCCATGCTGCAAAAAAAAAAGAAAAAGAAAAAAAGAACTTTTATTTTGTTTAGAAATACAGAGCAAAACATGAAATCAGGATGTAAAGTTAAAATGTGATGCCTGGGTAAAACAGAGATAAAATGTTAGAGGCAGAGAGGATTACCAGGTTCTTCAAAGTATTACCTTGAAGGATGGCAGGCACGTGGTGTTCTTTCCTGAAAACAACATTATAAATCTTTCTCATGCACAGTCTCTGGCATGAGTTTTCCTTGCCAGGGAAAATGCCACCCCCATTTTAACAGGAACAATTCTCCTGGTTACAGGTACAGCTAATGATTTCATTAATTAAGTGGTTTTGAAACAATCCACCAATGTTTTCCAATCAGTCACATGATTTTTCATGCAGATTTGAACCCAACTGGAAACTGACAGAAGGGAAATAAGCCCACAAATTTCCTGCAGTCTACCAGGAGATACAATTTTAACAGACTCTAAATGAAAGAATAAGTTATGCTTGCTCCACACATGACAGAGAGCCAGTGTGGTGTAGTGGTTGAATGTTGGGCTATGACTATGGAGAGAAGGGTCTGAATCCTTGTTTGGCCATGGAAACCCACTGGATGATCTTGGACAAGTCATACTATCTCAGTCTCAGAGGAAGGCAAAGACAAACCCCTTGAGAACAAACCTTGCCAAGTTTCACCTGAGGGTTACAAAAAGTCAGAAACAAATTTTGAAGGCACAGTATATGAACACATATGACAGAACGCTGAAAGGTTATATTTTGCTTTAGCTGGTTTTACATCTGGAGGTCAAGAACCTGTGATCTATTAGGTTCAGCAACCATGGACAATGGTCAGGAATGAGACAGGCGGACTCCATCAACACCTGGAGGACCACATTTTCTCCACCATTGCTTTACAAGAGGGATGAATAACTTCAGAATGTCGGGGCCAACTCGCCCTTCCAAAACTGCCACAGACCATTTTTATGTTGTTTTAATAATAAAAAAAATAAAATAGGGCAGGCCACGAAAACTCAACTAAAACTAACATTTCTGGCTTGTTTAGACTGTCAATTCTGCAGGTGATTTTAGCTGTGGACTGCAAAAACAGCCTTGGGCAACACATGTAGCTTATGGAACAGGATCAAAGCTAAGCCAACTAGGTTTCTCTTAATTCTATAACATCTGAGAAACAACACTGGGGTGCAGTTGGATTCTACAGGGGTTAAAAAGAGGACTAGAGAGGAAAAGCAAAATCTGGAGATCTACAAACTGCTGCAATGAATCATCACTTGTGCATCCTTCATTGACAAAATAGGTAACAACCTCAGCACAGATATATACAGATACAGGGTATCTAGATTCCAGATTTACCAATTAAAAGAGGGGTGGCTGAAATCTGCAGAGATTCTGGTGAGCCAGGATTACATTGTTGGCAAATAGCAAAGGGTCCACTATATCATCTGCACAGTGCTCCTCTCATGGATACAGTTGCTTAACATTAACAAAGAAGCAAGAATAAGGAAAAGATCAGTTCTGCATCTTTGTAGCTCCTGTGAGTGTGTGCCACCAATTTATTTTTCCCACCTTAAGCAAGACCACATGGGCAGAAAAAGAGAAATGAAAGGGAGAATAGAAGCATTTCCAGGCAGGGATATCAGTTGTGCTGTGTGTGTATGCAGTTGAGGTGTATGCATTCCAGGGTTTAAAAAAGAAAGGAGCTCTCCTATCACTCTATCAACAAGTTCAAACACAGGCAAAACACAATACTTACTTAACTACTGAGCAGGAGAAAGTAATAGAAAATGAAAAAGAGGCTATAGAGAAGGGATTGGTTGTCTGGGGAATGAACAGATTCCCTTTGCATAAATGGAATAAAAGCTCTATAAAATAAAATACAAACAACATGTAGCATGCCGCTCAGCAGCTTCCCAAAAATTAAGTAGGAGATAAGGAGCCTCTCACAGAATTACTGCAACATATACTCAACACGGCTATATAACTGCACTCAACTTGCACATGCTGATCATTTCAGCGGTCAAGCAGTTTCTTTGGGAACAAGCTCATACTACCAAAATAGTCTGCCAAGATGAGTAATGCCATTAAATCTTGAAACCGTGTCTTCCAACCATATCCTTAGTGCCTTTCTGAGTCCTGATATCTCTTAAGTGTAGCCTGTGTTAACCCCTAATGCCTCATATTTATGATGTCCATTTCTATTGAGCCTTTCATATAAAACAATTCCAAGATTAAAAAATTCCAAACATAATAACTTCATCCTCAGAACTCTGTCAAGCTAACCATCTTCATAGAAAGACACAGTTAAAATCACATATTACAAATATCACAAGGCAAAAATTAGAGGTCTCCTAAGCTACAGTACACAGTAAAAGATGAAACAACACTTATTCCATGAAATACACACACACACACACACACACACATTTTCACCCCACTCCCACATACAGAGCCAGTCAGCCAGAGAGAATATACAACACTAATAAACAAATCAATTCTTAGGTGAACAAACAGGTCTTAGCTTGATATCAAAATGACAGTAAGGATAATCCCAAGCATACCTCTTGGGCAAGAGCATTCCAAAGCCATGGAATGGAGACCTGAGTTGCATATGACTGTTTAAGAAATGAACTTCCCACCCCAGTTTTAGAATTTTCTAAAAAAGTTTCATATTTCCTTCATCTTGGAAAGTCTTATGCTATGCACTCCATCCACGGTTCTTTCCACTTTAGGTACTCAGAAGTAAATGTCCACATTTCCTTCAGCAAAACCAACCTGCCACAAGGGATTTTCTTCTGCCCCACTAGTCACTCTGAGAATACTCCTTAGCCATCTGGATTTGTCCATGGCATATGGGATAAGTTTGTTTCCTTGGAGAAACATACTGGCCGTAGGCTGACACTAGGCAGGCACAATAGCTGTGACATGGGTCTCTTCTTCTAGCATTAAGTCACTGCTGTTCACCACATCTAGCCCCATCACACAAGCAGAGGAGGGCAGAAGAGTGCTTGGGACAGTGCAACCCATGTAGATGCAGTAGCATGTTTCCTCTCATTAACTGCTGCCTATAGACTCTGTTGCTGGGGGCATGGTCATCTGCTCTGCAGGCAAGCCCCAATGTCCAAAGGCAAGAAATCAAAAGGATTGATCCAACAAAATTAAAGGGAGAAAGAAAGAGCCACCAAAATCACATCAAAAAGAAGTCTGGGGCTTTAAAGGTTAATGGATTGTTCCTGTCTGTGTAGCACGTGCTTCTAAATAAGGCAGTTCTCAGCCTCCTTAAGCCCCTTCCTCATACATTCAGCTGGCAGAGAGTTTGTCCTTGGGTCTGCCAAGGTCCCTGCAAAGTCTGGAAAAGCACATGCTTATACTACACTTCTGAGAAGGCAGCATGCTTGGGTTACATGGCCAGGTTCCCAGGCTCTTCAACAGCAGTAGGGAGTGCCATCAAAGTTTTCCCTCCCTCATACCTTCTAAAGCAGCTGACCAGGATGCCAAACTAGCACAATCAAGGTGGCATGGCAGGAAAGTTCCTACACTCTAGGTTTCTCCAGCGATGGCAGGGTTGGAGTGGGAAAAACCATGGGCAAATAACTGAATTGAGTGGGTGAGAAGAAAACGCAATCCATATGGAATTGACAGGCATTACAACATTTGCAGTATATGCTCCAGAGAGAAAGAGAAAGATGAAAAGAGAGAAGGATTCAAGGGGTGGGCAAAATTAACCACCCTTTTACTAGCCTTCACTCACTCCAGACTCTTGGAAGGCTCCAGGACAGGCAATTCACCTTTAACATAAATAGTAACCCCTCCTTCACTGTTTAACATTAAAAATACATGGGGGCAGGAGACTAGAAGGAGAATTCTAGCTATTTCAGCTTTTGTTTTGCCTTTTTTTTTAAATGGCACTTTTGGCAGTCCTTGTGGCTTCTGGAGGGTCCAAGGGGCAGAAAACTGGCAGTTGCCCAGTCCTGCCACCTGTGACACATTTAGTCACATTAAGAGAAATATTCAAGGCTCCACTCATACAGAGAACACTTCTCCATGTGCTTTTTTCTGAACTGATCCTTTTAGTGATTTCCACTGTGGCTACCAGCAGGCAGATTCACCGTTACCAGACTAGCAAAATTTCATGCTGCATAGGAATGGAATCCAGAAGGAAATCCATGCTGTTATATACCTGGATAGTGGTTGTCCAACCTGAGGAAAACTGGCAAAGCAGAAAGGAGGAACACTCAAAAATAATAGCCATTATGTCAGCATGTCAGTAAACAATTTAAGGCAGTTGATCCACTGAGATATAAAAAGAGAAAAGATTCAAAGGCAATAAAAGGCTGCAGTATGCATCAGATAATCTAAGAAATTGCTAAGAAAGATTCTTCCTTGTTCTCTTTGGAAAATGCAGGGGGAAAAAATATGGGAAGAGCTACATGTTATAGTGGAAATACAGGGTTCCCACTCTTGGAAGAACTACCACAAAGGGTGGTTGAGAATAAATTGGTGTTTGTGTGTGTGTGGCACTGCATATTTGTAGGGAAGACTCGGAAGAGGAAAAAATTGTTCCTTGATTGACATCAGGAATTCCTCTTTGATAATCCTCATCCAGTCAGTTTAAAATGTTAGTAAGTTTCCAGGTAGGCTGCAAAAATAAAAGTGAGCAGGGGCAAGTAGGGATTATCCAGGTCTTTAAAAGCAGAAATTATATACAGTAGGCCCTCCAATCAGCAGGCATTAGAGGTGCATAACCCCCACAAAAGTAGAAAAATCACACATATCAAAATGTGCATATGTCTGTGGGAAGGGGGCCAAGGCATGGTGGGGAGAGCAGGCACCCAAAGTCCTAACCAGGGCCATTTCCGCACTAGACTGTTATAGCGCTATGATTCCACTTTCAACATCCTATGGAATCCTGGGGTTTGCAGTTTCGGGAGGGGCCGGAAACTGCAAACCCCAGGATTCCATAGGATGTTGAAAGTGGAGTCATAGCACTATAACAGTCTAATGCGGAAATGGCTCAGGTCAGGGAAAGGAGAAGGAACGTGGTGGATCAGCATGGTGCTCCTATACTCCCTTCTCTTTTCTGTCTCCTTCCTTAGATATGAGGGGTGATGTCAGGAGAGGGTTCACGGCATTGAGAAATCAGGTGACAAGCCATCCTTAGCTGGCCATGCTGCGGCTGGTGGAGGTGGAGAATGACCAGAAGCAGGGTTTTAAAGGGCTGCACAGCCTGATCAGAGCTGCCGAGAAGGAAGGTTCCCCTGGGAAAGTGCCTGAAGCAGGGACCTGGGATTATTCACCGAAACCTGTGAATAATCAAATCTACAAAAAGTTAAACCTGTGAATGTTGATGACTACCTGTAAGGCTGAGTATCCCGTTCTGTCGACTGATCTTGGCCTATAAGTCTGTCCCTCCCCTAAAATGGGAGAGCCTAGTTCTGCTGTTAGTCTGAAGAGGAAATTTCACCTAAGGTTAAGGATACAGAATACAAGAGAGACAATAATAGACTTAGTTTGAATAGGTCTCTTTCACACTGCACTGCTATAACACTAGGATTCCACTTTAAATGCCACGGATCCATCCTTTGAAATCCTGAGGCTGGTACTCTAGTCAGATGCACTACAAATCTCCAGTCAAAAATTCTAAAGGTCTCCCTGTAATACTGGAAACTCCAGGATTCCACAGAAAGGAGCAATGGCAGTTAATCTGGAAACACAGAGGTGTAGAGTGAAAGAGACCATAAATTGTTAACTGTAGGAAATAAAAAGTGAGGTTTGTGGTGTGACAAATTTTCTTGCCTTGTCAGCTAATCTTTCTACTCTATCATTTGCTCACAATCCTCCTTTAATACATGTTAGTATTATTTGTCTTGGCTGCTACGAATGCATATAACTAATGAAACAGGAAGCTGTAAGGCAGTGCTTTGACAAACGGACAGGAACCAACTCTGTGTGCCTTCCTCAGTCCTCAGACAAAATAACCCGGTTCTGGAATCCGTGGTGTATACCCGGCGGGACTCGAAACATTACTTTTAACAGTAACTCATTCTGTTTTTCCTTCTGTGCCCATGAAAAAAAATCACTCATGTTGGTTCAACTTCAAAAATAATGTGTTGCATTACTCACATGAGCACCCCATAGTCAAAGCTTGCTAGAGTGTTTCATTTCTGTCTTTTCACTGTCAGAAGTGTGCCAAGCCAGTCAGTTTGCTGCTGCTTCTGATACTGGAATCCATGTGATTTATCAGTGGTTCTGAGACACACTGCCTGCTGTTGCTACAGTGTTCTTTCATAGAGCTCAAGTGCAAGGGTGTTCTAAGAGTACAGTTTATGGGGCAGGGCTTGGATACTGTAGCATTAGCCTCCAAGAGGCCTCATGGGACAATGTTAGATTGGTGAAGAAGCTGTGCAAGACACATGCAGATTGGATTTATCTAAAATAGAGTAGAAAAAGCAGTTGCAGGAGGGTTGGAATGGCGAGGGACTGCGGCCCATCACAACTAGTAATGAGGGAAAGCCCGACTGTAGCTTTGGGAAAATGTAACGATGCAAAGCAATGACTCTTCACACCCATTGCTAGAAAAAGAAACTACTTACAAGCCGTGCTTTATCTCCAAGCACTGCTCTCTGAGTAGCACCAGAGACACTGCAGGCACTCTCTCAAGCAGCTGGCCACAGCTCACCATTCATGCTGCATCTCCCTTCAGTCTTTCCACTGCCAGGCGTTTCTATGGTACCTATTCCCATGAGCTAATTAGAGCACTTAGTTGCTCTCACACTCTTGAGCAGCCCTCCTCTTCCCAGTTTACAGATACAGCAGATGGATGCTACCATAACTACGCTGTCCACCGGGCATGGCCACTGCTACAACGTGGCTACAAGGTCAAACTATTCCCCACTCTTGTTGTCTTTCTCTCTCTTCATGCAATCCACTCCAGAGCTGGACTGAAAGAGGGACATGTGATCTTACACAGGTGGCTGCCCGACAGTGTGGGGATGACGAGCTAATTGTTGAGCAAAGCTTTTCTCCCGCAAGTCTTCCTGGCAGTAGTTTCAGAACTAGATTGGAAACAAAAATTGTCAACCCTGCAAAGTGTGCTACCACACTTGTATGGAAGGAATGTCCCTTCTACTACCATTCCAAGACACTCTATGCTAGAGAGATCTTGGGCTTGCCTCTGTCAAGGGACCCATTTGCTCTCCTGGCTTTTGCCAAGGGGAAAGTGAGCAAGTGCCACAAGAGGCCACTACAGTCTGGTTATTCCTGCAGAGCCAATTGCCAAAAAAAAAAAAGTGTCATTCCAAACAGCTTCCTTCCGGTCTGACACTCTCCTTGCAGGCATGCCCTGGTTATACAAGAAGAGACATGGATATCGGCTGCTGGGCATTGTCATCTTGCACAGAAGGGCCTTTCTGAATCTGGCATTCGCTCGCATGCTGTATTTACAGGCAACATTTGTGCTGGTTCTGTAACAAACCAGAAAGAGTGGAAGGAACAGTTCCTTGCTTGTTTCCTCTGTGCGATTTTTCAAAGGAAATCAAACTGGAAACACATTTGTTTTCCCCCAGAGGAATTGACTGTTCCAGTTTCTCTATTGGCGCATCATGCTGTTGCTAGGCTCCAATCTACGTCGTTAGGGCTTTTCACTCCCCCTCCCCCTGCCTGCAATGTCTGTGAGAATTTCATTAGTTCATTAAACACGCCTCTGGAATTATCTTCTGATGTTCCCTAACTGTGAGTCACCTAATGAGCAGCTGTATCACCATTTCTGGTTTGGTCTTTGCAGGCTTTGGACCTTCACTGAAGGATCTAAGAAAAATACATATACCGGTACATGTTTTCATACATGGGACTGAGAACCTGTTCGGAGTGGTGAAGAGCAGGATGTTGCTGTCCTGGCCCATCTTTATTCAACCTCATTCTGAATGGGGTGTTTCTCTGTTTCAAACTCTCAATGACTCTTCAAATGGCTGGATAAAGATTTCACTTTCCACCTCATTAAAACAAGAACAAACAGGGCTTGAAGTGTGCCAGAGAGCTAAATCCCAGAGCCTCTTTCATTTCCAGTGTGCCCTACTGAAGACTCTGTGTATGTGCCTGTATCTCTGTGTGTCTGTCCATCTATCTGTCTGTCTATTTACACATGCATACATACATACATATATCTGCATCTGCTGCTTCTCTCCCAGCATCGGACCCAAGACAGCTTACATATCAAGCAACTATTAGGCTTGTGTACCAGTTCTGAAACTGGTGATCGTGGTCAGTGTTTGACAATGAAAACTCTGGATTTAAATTCACCTTTAATTTTTGAAACTATTTTTCCTTAGTGGAATCTCTATTGAAAATGTATTTATTCATTCATCTGTTTGATTTACACTCTGCCTTTCTTCCCAAAATTAAGACCTGACATGACTCACAAGATTAACTACAAAGGTACAGATAAAAACACAAAGGGTTTATAATACTAATACACAATTAAACAAACTGCTGTATAAAACACAATAGACCCACCAGTTAAAAGCTCCTTCCTCAGCAACTAGTCAGCCCAAATACCTACCTAAATAAAATACCTGCCCTCCCCTCGCGAAGACAGAGCAATCCTGTACCTTCAATCACTCTGAACAGAAATGTTACTCATAGTGTTCTGTGCAATATCTACAGTATGCCCTCTTCTGGCACGACTTCTGCACACATGAATGCAAGGTTGTGAAGCATCTCCCCAATTATAATCAATGGATACAATGGCTGCACAACAGCGCAGGGGTGCACATGTTGTCTCTATTGTCTACAATGGGATGTGATACTTACATTTTTTTACACGGGGTTCCTAGGACAGAATCCCCACATATACAGAGGGTATACCATTTCCTTAAATCAAGGCTATCAATTGTTCTGCAATGGCCTTATACTTTTAGAACTAAGCCATTATTTTTGGTAGCAAAAAAAGGAACAAGCCCAGCTCTCCAGGTTCATTATAAGCAGAACAGGTTATCCATCAGCAAAATTCATACAGATTTTATTTGTGGGACTGTATTTTGAACATGACATTGTAGGAAGTTCACTTGTTTCAACTCTTAAAATAAAAATTTCATGACATCTAGTCAGTATATGAACAGTAATGTCAACAATTTTTACTTTTCAACAGAAACCCACACAAGGCTTCTTATTACGGAGAGGGCATGGTCTTTATTGCAGATGGCATTTCTCTGTGCTCTCCACTTATATTGAGCTGAAAAGCCCTTCACCTTTCAACCAAAGCTCAGGTTCACAGCAGAGAACATTGCCAAGGATCAACACCAGTAACTTTTGAGTCCAGCAAGTTAAGTGTCAAGGGACAAAGTCTTTCTTGCCCTGTGCCTGGAAAAGAGGGGGGATTTTCCCTGACAGAGCTCTGAGGCTTAAAGGCAATTGGGGGGAAAAGTGAGAATCTTCGTTTTGCTGCTTCCTCAGTTTTTTTTTTTTTTAAATGATTCAGCACAGCAGGGATGAACCCTTGCCTACAACAGTTTTCCAGCTCAGATTTGGGGAAGAGTTCTATTTCCTCAGTTTCCCCAGACTGTAAGGATTTTGCAAGATCAAACTTCTATTTTCCCTTTGCCCAGGTGTGAGAGAGGGTCACAAAAGGTAAGCCAAAATCTGTGGACTGCCTGAAGATTCCAGTTTCTGGTTACAAAGGTCTAAATCCAGTGTTACACTGGCATTGCATGATGGAAGGTCCTTCCTCCTCTGCATTACCCAATCTCAGGTCTCCAGAGCTGGATGGGTGGAGCACACTGGGAACTGCAGTGGAAGAAGAGTCTCCCTCTTTTTTTCCCTATTCTGCCAGGAAATCTCCATCACTGGATACTGTCCAAAGACTTAAGTCTCTTTCACACAACACAATTACAGCACTTTGAAACTACTTTAACTGCCAGGGCTCCACTCTTAAAAATCTGAGGATTTGTAGTTTCTTGAGGTATTTAGAATTCTCTGCCAGAGAGTGCTAGTATCTCATTAAACTACAAAACCCATGATTCCATAGAATGTAGTCACAGTTATTAAAGTGGAATCATAGTGCTATAATTTTGTAGTCTGAAAAAGACCATAACAATCATGGTGCTGAATACAAGGAGTGGGATAGAGAAGCACTTCCCTACAGCTCTGTGGCCTTGGGGACCCTGACCAGTTGGCTCTGTTAACAACCACTCAAATCAGGGTTCTGCAAGATGGCCTGTCATCCTTCCATCTCTCTGCCTTGTCCTTGTGACTTAGCTGTGTTGCTGCCATGTCACTCAATGCATAATTCAGTCTGTCAATGAACCAAGTGTCATACTTGTCTGGGAGGGGCAATACAGGTGACAGATATCATTGAACATCATTATTTGTACCAACTGGAATATTGTTTTTTCTAAAATTGCTATTTCATAAGTGCAAAGACCTGTGCTGCTGTTTGAGAAGACACTGGTAAAAATTCATGTTGTCCTGGTTGCCGAGGGCAGATCAATGAAAATAGAGAGTAGACAGAAGGAGGTCAGACATGGACAAAACAAAGAAATAGAGCAAGCAGCTGGTAAGTTAACATGGCCTGTGAAAACATCTGATAGACAAGTGTGCTATGCACGTGCAGGTGCGTGCACACACACACATACACACACACACACACATGCACTGTCATTGTTATATGCCTTCAAGTCACTTTTTATTCATGGTGATGCTGCGGTGAAACTATTATGGGGCTTTCTTGGCAGAATTTACTCAGAGTGTGTGCGTGTGCACGCACATGCCTTTGCCTTCTTCAGAGGGTTGAGAAAGCGTGATCTGCCCAAAAACACCCAGTGGGTTTTCAAGCTGAGCAGAGATTTGAATCCTGGTGTCCCAGTATCCTAGACCAACACTCAAACCGTTACACCATGCTGACACACACACACACACACACACAGACACACACAGAGGAATTAAAACATTGGCAGACACATACATACATACACACAATTACCAACATTTTTCCTCCCAGCATCTGTGCAATTAAATTGCACCAGCCCTTTTCCTGCATATTCTCCATTATTTTAAAAGAAAGGAGATGCTATGTGCTGCCCCGGGGAGAAAAAAGCCTAGATTTAATGTTTCTCTGCAGCAGAGATCAAGAATGGTTATGAATGCATATGAACAAAGAAAGTAAAAGTATATATCTATTGGATATATAAAACCAGGTATCTAGGAACTATAGATTACACTATAATTGGCTCTTTCCCAGGCTACAGACTACATTAAACATAGCCACACATTTTAAAAAGCACATTAAAGAGAGGATCAAGCTAAAAATGCAGAGATCTTAACTATGTTGGGAACAAGTTGGTTGATTTGTTTCTCATATCTAAAGCAATGGCAGGGATTGGATATGTTTTGGTTGTAGATTTGTATCTACATCTTACACAGCCAAACCCAATCTCCCCACTTCTAGAGAAAGATTCCAATAAATCCTCTAGCCTAGGAGAGTGGGAATCATGAGACCTTTCAAATGTTTTCATATTGCAACTTCCATAGCCTTGGGCAGCATAGCCAATGGTGAAGTATGTTAGGAGCTGCAATCCAAAAACATCTGGAAGGTTGCATAATCCCAACCCTTGCTGTAACTTTATCCCTGCTAAATCCCATATTGAAGAAAGCAAGTCAATTCAGGAAAGAGACCTACCAGCAGATACAACCATTTCCCTAACTTTGTGGTGGAACTATGCATATGGGGAGGGTGAGAATTCCATTTTTGATGGGGCGATGGAGTAAGGTTGATTTTTTTTTAAAAAAAAAATTCCAAACGTGGGAGCAACCGAAATTAGCATGTTTCTCCATTCAGACTTGGGGTTCCAAGAGGATAATACTTAGAAGTCTGGCTGTGACTTTTTACTAGTGCTGAATCAGGTTTTCTGCCTTTTCTCCACCCCCCCACCCCTGACCCATTCAAAAGAGATGCTTTATCTTTAACACCCATGTGCCACATAGATTCGAGATGATTCTCTCCATGTTGGCAACAGCTATTGAATCAGGCCAATACAGGTGGATGGAGATTTTGTTTCAGTTCATTTTTGAGGATTTTATTAACATTTGCAAACTTTTCATACTCCAGACAGAAGGAACCGAGTCTTACCAAAAACAAAAACAAAAAAACAAAAGAGAGAGAGAGAGAGAGAGCAGAGAGATTGAGCAAGAAACTGACAGATTTCCCCATCCTCACTGCAGCATGGAACTAATAGTGAAGCCTGTGTCCAAAAGTCACTATAGACCAAGGTGAAATGAAACAGATGTTCAACTCAGCCAGAGAGAAGCCTCCTCTAATTGGAGAAATATCAAATATGCATAAGAAAAAGGGGTCAGAAAGGGAAAGGAAACTGACTACATTAAACCCCTGCACTGGATTCCCTATCACCAATATTCTTTCCTAACATGAAAAATTACTGTCGGGGATGGGGTGCAAGGCTGAGCACTCTCCGGCAACTAATTATGCACCACTATAAATTGGCTGTGAGCTCATGATCTATTATATCTTTATAAAAACTAATCCTTGTCCTTCGGCAGTATTCAGACTACACAAGGAATGCTGAAAGTAACATTCAGATGAAGGTAGATGTGCCCTTCAAACTACAAAGACAGGCCATGCAAAATGTAATTAACCTTAATAGTTTGCCTGAGTGCTGCCTTCCATGCTAATTGTTAAAAAAAAAAAGTGACCTAATATGCCCACAAAACTGAATGTTTAATCTAGAGAGAAGATGTGCATTCTCTGTAGATCAAGTTCTAAAAAAATGGCTATGTATTCTTCCTAAGGAATAGGCATGTATTTTCTCACATTCTGGGCATACTCACATTATCTTGCAGTAACGTGGGAAGTGATCTTCGACTGTTGTAAGACAAGAGGAATTTTAAAAACGAATCCAATTCAAAATGAATCCAAGTGTTTACACAGTGCATAGGCATATATTCTATCTAAATTCTGCATAACCTCACCCTCTACAGAGTGTATATGGTGAGTCAAAGTGATATAACTACTCATCAATATTAAAGCTAACTGAATTCGACTTATTTTAGGCTATTTCTGTTACTTCTACTCAGTTGTATCCACTAAGGATTTTCTTCCAGGCCAAGAACACAACTCCTGAGTTTCCATTCCCTTTTCCACAAATTCACAATGGTTCACACTGCCCCACACAAGTTTATAGAAAGACTAGGCTGACTTCCACCTATGCCAAGCCAAACAACACATTTGTATACATGCTACAGCCAGAAGGTAGACTCAAATCTGTAGTTGTGTGAACAAATTGGTCTAAATAGGATTTGGTACATTATATGAACAAGTACAGTACATGACAAGCTGACAGGTCTGCAAGCTGTTTTTGTCTGGAAACTGCTACCTACAAAACTGGAGAGGACTATGCGAAGAAGCAGCCAGTAAATAGGTCGGGTTTTTATCACAACTCAATCCAGCCACGAAAAAGCTAGACAAAGTATCAGTCTGTCACCATACACTCCTAAATCATATGAATCCCATCAGAGAGACGTTAGAATAGCCTCATCCCAAACTTCCAATCATCTCCAATCTACTGATGTAAATTCAGCACCCCGATACAAGGATGTTGTTTGACAGGGATTAATGCAATGCAAAGTCACACACAAAAACAGTATTACTTTTGGAACAGAGGGCTTTCTTAATAGTTTTCCCCAAAATCACAATAACAAGCCCTCTGCCCCAGCTAAGATGAGAAAAAGAGGTAGCTAATTTCACAATCAATTGTACTCTGTCTAATGAGGCACATGAAAGATGAAGGCAACAATAGTGTCTTTTCATCCATGCAAAACACTTTGATTCATTCTGATAAAAATAAAAGGCTCAGGACTTTTGGGTTGTCTGGACCTAGCACTAGGAATGGAGTCCCCAAGGCAAGAATGAGGAGAATAACTGGAAGGTTTCCTAATCTTATGCTTTAAGCCCAGTGGTTCTTAGCCAGCTGAAATGAAGGACAGAAGGAATATCCATAAATATCCATATTAAAATGAAAAAAGGCTTTCCGAAGTGTCAGAAAACCCACAGGAGGAGAATCTTGGATGGATGAGAACTTTGCAGTTCAAGGCTTATTCTGTGTGAAAAACATACTTTTGTACGTGTGTGTGTGGGTGTGTGCACATGTGCACAGAAAGCAGCATTTCCTACACAAAAATGTTTCCCATACAGAAAGCATGATTTTCTACACAGAAAATGCTGTTTGCTGCACAAAAAAGCGCAGATTTTTCATAGAAGAAATTGTAACTTGCAATGAGTCTCCAAAACTGCACAGTTTTTGAGGACTTTCTCACAGTGGGGAGAAAAATGATTAAATTATGAGAATGAAATTTTCAAAAATTTACATCTGTACTTCAAACCAGCACCAAAACAATAAAGGGTTTCATTTAAGTAATTTCAATTGATAGAATGAAATAACAAGTTATTCAGCATCTCAGTTTAACTCCTGCTCCTGCAATTTCAGTGAGGTTCTCATACATTTTAGAAAATCCTTGTTCTATAGAACCATTTTGAATACTGCATTTGCTGGTATATAAGACACACCCATGTATAAGATGCACCCCATTTAGGCAAATACTATTTGCTGGGGTATAAGACACACTGGCATATAAGACACATCCCATTTTCAAACAGTTTTTTGGGGGTTGGGGGAAGTATGTCTTATGCCAGCAAATACAGTATATTATGCGATGGCATCACATCTGCCAATGGCCCATATCCTTGAGTATGAAAAATATATTTAGGGCATTATTTTATGTTTCATCAAATGCCACAGAACAGTGATGTATTTAAGTCTTTTACTCCAAGTCTCAAGTCAAGTCTCAAGTCCTTGAAGATACTTTCAAGTCAGGTCTCAAGTCTGGAAGCCAACATTTTATCCCCAACCAAAATTCCAGAATTATTGGATAGAGTGAAATAAATGTAGTTTTAACGTTAAGCAAAGTCGGCTCTCCACATTTGAAATTTTGCCTTTTGCATCTTCAGAAGTGTGGAATAGGATCCTATCTCACTCCCCATTGCTGAAGATTCAAAAGCTTTAGAAAGAAGGATCTTTCTTCCTCAAGCCCGTTGCCTAACACATTTGCTGTTCCCTTCTGAGAAATGCACCCTGCACTCTGAGAGGTGAGTCTTGTCTTTTGCTCTTAGGAAATGTTTTAGGGAGTTCCTCAGATATGCAGCAGGGACAAGCTGCCGAGCAGACCTCAAGCCTTCCTCAAGCCCATTACCTAACCTGTTTGCTGTTTCCCTCTGAGAAATGTGCCCACACTTTGGGCTTGAGAGAGACTGTCATGTGTGCATTAGGCAAAAAGGGATAGAAGCATTGTTCAAAGTTGTAAGGTTTCTGGATGAAGGCAATATGCTACTGAACCAAGGGCAGCAAGTCAGTCATTAAAAATACTCAAGTCTCGAGTTGAGTCAGTGAATCATTTATGACCGAGTCGAGACTGAGTCGAGTCACTGAACTGACTTAAGTCTGACTTGAGTCCGAGTCTATCGACTCGAGTCTACATCACTGCCACAGAGTTTGTTTTTGGCACTGGAAGCCAGGTTTCACCAGTAGTTCTCAGTGGCAAAACCAGTATGATTTTTCCCTGGCTAACAGTGCCCTGGTATAAGTTAAACGGAAGAAGAACTTGTTCCTTTGCCCCTCCCCCTTTTGAAATCTGCTTCCATGATGGAATTGGACAGAGCAAACAGAAAACTCAAGGCAGCCCTTAGCAAGAGCTCTCCACACACACACATTACTGACACTCAAACTGACAATACCCTGGAAGTATAGGCTTGGAGGACGATCGGCTGGCATTGTTAGGAAACAAGAGTTTGCTCCCACCCTCTGAAAAGCCAGTGGGAGGTTTTTCACTCTGGTGCTGGTAGTAGTCTAGGATCTTCCTGCCTTTAACAAAAGATAACCCTGACATCTTACAAATGCAAAGCTGTATCACTTCCAACTACTGCCTGCCATTATGATGAGGATGTGCATGGGAAGAGGAGGGGCAAATGAAGTCAGGCGCTGCTTCTTCAATATATCATTCCTGATACGCTCTTGCGCCTGGGGGGAAGGATGCATCTGAGAGCAGGAGGAGATGTCACAGCACTCCCAAAGTGATGCTAACCTGGTCCGACAGGATGTCACTACAGCTGCATCATGATGGGAGAAATAATTTATCTCCGCCCCAGAGTGGGGAATTGCTATGGGCTACACCTCTTGAAAGGACATTTGCAAAAACCTAACACATTCTCAGACACTGCTACAACATCATTGCTGGACTGATACCGCTTGTATACTCCACACTGGCTATGAAGAGCTGTTTAATTGAAACTGTAAAAAAAATAAGCCGGGCGCAGACTGGTCTCATTTCTTCTCTGCTTATAGTGGTACAGCTTCCAGTCAGAGAGGAAAGAAGTTGCCTTGGAGGCCAGCTCTAGTGTCTGTGGGCTTACTGCACATATCCACTCTGGCCACGGATTGGGGTTATCTTCAACAACCAAGTGGCTTCCAGGTGCCCCATATACACATTACAGTTTCCTTGCAGCATCTCTGCAAACTGAAAGGCTATCCGTGTCATGCAGCTATAGCAGTTAGATGCCACATTCACTGCCATGGGCTTTATCCTAAGGAATCCTGGGATTTATAGCTTGATGAGCTACCTGGAATTCTCTGCTAGAAAGCTCTAGCCTGCTTCCTAAACTATACCACTAAAGCTCACCAAGTAGAGAATTCATAGTAGCTCAGCAAACTGGAACGCATAGAAGGGAACAAGTTTTCTTTAATTTTAATCTTATCTTTCTCACAGTACAGGCATACCTCAGTTAACAAAGCCTTTAAAAAAGAAGTTCCCTTTTACAAAGTCTTTCTATGACTGCCCAGTGAACTTTTTTCGTTTGTTCATTGTCTAGCTAGAGATTTTTAAGGACTTCTTTGTTGTTGTTGTTTTCAGCAGCACTGATATTGGTTAGATGGTGAAGAAGGGCTAGATGAAAGCAAATTTTTCAGTGCCGGGTTGAAACAGCACATCTTCAGGAAAAAAACACAGTAGTTTCAGGAAGGGAAGGAAGGGAAACCCAGCCCATCCTCTTGTAGCTGTATGAGCCTGCCTACAAGAGGCAAGGTAATACCAGCTGCCTTCAGAACCCCTTAATAAGCAAGTGGGAAGAGTGAAGCAGACATAAAAGGGGAAAACAGGTTAGTCTGCCTCACCAGCTAACTCCATCATGCTAAATAAAACCACAGATCTATGTTTGGCCATCAAATTGGAAAGCATAAGAAAACTGGAGGCTAAAAGTCCTCCCTAGATTCATTTTGGAAGAAACCTTCAAGTGGTTTCTTGAAATTTCAAGGTGTTTTTCACAGAATCATAGAGTTGGAAGAGACCACAGGGGCCATTGAGTCCAACTCTCTGCTATGAAGGAAAACACATCAAAGCACTCCCAACAGATGGCCATCCAGCCTTTGCTTAAAAACCTCCAAAGAGGGAGACTCCACCACACTCCAAGGCAGCATATTCCACTGCCGGACAGTTCTGACTGTCAGGAAGTTCTTCTTGAGGTTTAGGTAGAATCTCCTTTCCTGCAGCTTGAATCCATTGCTCCTTGTCCTAGTCTCTAGAGCAAGGGGAAATGAGCCCACTCCCTCCTCGACATGACACCCCTTCAAATATTTAAACATGGCTATCATATACCCTCTTAACCTTCTCTTTTGCAGACTAAACATACCCAGCTCCATAGGCTTCCAGACCCCTCACCATTTTGGTCATCCTCCTCTGGACACATTCCAACTTGTCGATATCCCTCTTGAATTGAGGTGCCCAGAACTGGACACAGTATTCAAATGAGGTCTAACCAATGCAGAATAGAGTGGTACTATTACCTCCCTTGATCTAGACACTATACTCCTATTAAGGCAACCAAGAATCGCATTGGCTTTCTTGGCTGCCGCATCACACTGCTGACTCATGTTCAGCCTGTGATCTACCAAGACTCCTAGATACCTTTCACACATACTGTTATCGAGCCATGTGTCCCCGATCCTATATTTGTGCATTCCATTTTTTCTGCCTAAGTCCAGGACCTTACATTTCTCTCTGTTGAAATTCATTTTGTTAGCTTTTGCCCAGCTCTCAAATCTGTCAAGGTCATTCTGAATTTTGAACCTGTCCTCTGGCATATTAGCAACCCCTCCCAATTTGGTGTCATCTGTAAATTTGATCAGCATGCCCTCCACTCCTTCATCCAAGTCATTGGTGACGATGTTGAATAGCACTGGGCCCAGGACAGAACCCTGTGGTATTGCTGACTTTTTGCAGTAATAATAAACTTGTACTTGTAGAACCCTGCAGCAACCCACTAGTCATTTCTCTCCAGGATAAAAAGCAGGCTTACCTGCTACTTATGAGAGGCTTACCTGACCCAGCTGTTTCATTTAACATGTGCATACTATTAATTTTGGACTGAAAGTCAGCTGAAACATTTGGCACTGTTTTTCTTTGCCTGTGATGTAGGAACCTATCCCTGTTCTTTGCTATTTCTGTTAAAGAAAAATGCCCAGGAATGCATCTACTTCATTAATTGAGGTAATCTGTACAGGATTCAAAGTGGCTGGTGATATCAAGCTGCTATAACCATGTAATGTAGGCACCGCTATTTAAGGCCTAAACATTTATGTCTCTTCTTCCCTTGAAGAGGATAGTTTTGAATCCAAACCCCAAGGAAATGGAGAGAGGACCAGATTCATGAGATACATCTGAAGTCACAAACACTTCATTCCTGTAAATCAGGTAATAAAACAAGCCCAATACATTCTGATTAAAATCACACCAGGAGCTTCTCCTGCCCAATGCACATGTTTCTAGAGACTCCATCCCCCAAAGTTATTTACTTAAAAAAAAAAAGCACAAAGAAAATTTCATTTGACAATTGCTGAGCTTTTTATAAAATCAGTTACCTGAAACCATACACATATTTCTGTTCTAGTTCTAAAGCACCTTAGCTTCTTGTTCTATTTAGCCCTCTTTATTTAGCCCACATTTGCAGGTTTCACTTTTGTGGATTTGATTATTCATGGATTATTTGTTGTCACCTCTGCTGCCTCCCTATGTCATTTTTAACAGAGACAGCAACCCTCGTGAGACTGAGAAACTGCAAAGGAGGTTTGTAAGTCCTTATTAAAAATGGTGTGAGGCACCAGTGGAGGCGGCAATAAGCCCCACCAGCCAGCCACCTCTGCCTTGTGAAGCAACCCTGATGCCTCGGAAGAATCCATGGTGGGTTGAATATGAAGATTATACTTCTTTTCTGTGTGCTTAATATGGTTGGGGAGGGTGAGAGTTACTCATGGTTTCTCCACTTTCACTAGGGTCCTGTGCCCCTAACCCCAGCAAATGTGGAGGGATGACTGTAGTTGTAAAGTTATGCAAATTTTAATTATCCTATTGGGTTAATTCCATGGCTATATACTACATGTGTATGATTCAACATATGCTATGTGGTTTGGATCATGTTCTTCAGCTGTCTGCCTTGCATGCATCTGGCCAGTTCCTGATTGTGCTGTAGCTGTAGCATGGATTGCTTAGGATCACTCATCTTTCCTTGCATCTGGGTGTTGGGGGGATTTTATTTTGATAGTCTGGGCCACAGAGTTTTTACATTCACACCCTTTGGGATTTTCTTCTTTTTGCGGGGTGGGGTGGGGTGGGGGATAGTTGGATTTGCCTTAATGGACTTTAACAGAGTGCAGACTTTGCAGTTGTTGGAGCCCCAATTCTTTTAGCTTACTTCTTGCAGTATAGTAAGGAGTGTAGGACGGTTCTGCATTTAGTTTTTAAACAAGAGTGTAGAGAGTTTATGCCACATATGGTTTGAAAAATTGTATTTCTGTACAGATTTCCAAAAAAGGTTGGTTTTCTGAACTAATTTATTTTAACCATCTGAAAACAGGGAGTGACATTTTTTCTCTGGCATTTTATTCAAGGTTACCAGGATTAGGTGGCTTGCTGCTGGAATATTAGCAATCAGGTATTCCATATAAGAAAGGGGCTAGTCAATGCTCTTCTTATGCTTTTAACAGAAGACTGCTTCTTGAGATAAAACTGTAAAGGATGGAAGCATTCTGGGGGGGGGGAGGACACTGTATGTGTGGGGAGGATACTGAGCCATAAATAAAGCAAGTTAAAAGTGGAATTAGAAAAGGAATAAGAGGGGATACAACAGAAGGCAATGTCCACATTCACAGTTTATTTTGAATAAAATGATAAAATTACAGAGCTGGAAGGGACTTCATGGGACACTGAATCCAACTCCCTGCTCAATGTAGGATCTCCACATAAAGCATTCCCAGAAGGTAGCTATTTTGCCTCTTTTTGAAGACATCCAGAGGAGGAGACCCCAACACCTCTTTAGACAATTGGTTCCATTGCAGAACCACTCTTACTGTTAAGTTCTTCCTAATCTTCATTCAAAATCTACTTCTCTGTAACTTCAAACCATTGGATTTGGTTCTGCTCTTTGGGGCAGCAGAGAACACACCTCTCCCCTTTTCTCTGTGACAGCCCTTGAGGTATTTAAAGAGTACAATCATGTTACCCCTCAGTCTTCATCAAGCTGAACATGCCCAGCTCCTACAACCTCTGCTCATATGTTTTCTTTCCATAACTCTTATCATCTTCGTTGCTCTTCTCTGAATATGCTCCAATATATCCTCTTTAAAACGAAGTGGGCAGAACCGAGGCCCGACCAGCATAGAATATAATGGGACTATTACTTCCTCTGACTTGGAAACTGTGCTTCTGTTACTACAGGTTAAGATATCATCCTCCTTCTTTGATGCTGCATCACTCTGCTTGCTCATGTTCAACTTACTATCAACATAATCCCAAAGGCCTTTTCACATGTAGTACTGCTGAGAAGCATTCCCCATCCTATACCTATGCATTTAGTTTTTGTGTCCTAAATGCAGAATTTTGCATTTGTCTCTGTTGAATTTCATTTTATTGATTTCAGTCCAGTTTCCTAGTTTGCCAAGATCCTTTTGAATTCTGTTCCTTTCTTCCAAGACATTTGCTACTCCTCACAGTTACTAGAGCCCATCCCATCCCATCCTACAGCATTAATTCAGATGTGTGTGGACATCTGTCTGGGCCTTCAAGTCCCCTGTTGACTAACTGCAGGGTTTTCTTAGGCAAGGAATATTCAAAAGAGGTTTGGCCAGTTCCTTCCTCTGAAATATAGCCTACAGCACTTGGTATATGTTGACTGACCCTGCCTAGCTTCCAAGATCAAGCAGGATCTGGTACAAGACACAAATAAAGGATCTGGTACCTTTATTTAGGCTCCATTAATTCAGCTACTTAATAGTTGATGTAGCTCTCATATGAAATTTTTCTATACCCAAATGGCTCCTGCTTGAGAAAATGAAATTGCTGCTGTACACGGTTCCTCCATAAATACCATGTCAAGACTGTGTGCTTTTTCCATCTCAACAGGGTACCCAAAGCACACTTAAGCTCTTTGCATGAATGATATGTATTAATCTTCATGTGTACTGAGAGACAAGACACTGTCAGAAAACAAGACAAAGCACAGTCAGGAAGAACACTAACTACAAATATACAGTATAAGTGATTCAGCTGTTGGGTGACGATGTAATATTTATTTTTAAAATTGAAGTAATTTGCTTGATTGGTGTTGATTTATTCTGGCAAGTAGCTAGTTATCAACTAAAGTTGATGCCAATGGAACAGTTACATGGGCACTGGTTTATTTGATTTTCATTCAATTTATTCCCCCTCCCATCTTGTTTGATGGGAAAATAAGACTGTGTGGGTGATAACTGAGGATAATTGCCTAGATGAGGTGGAGGGGGGAATGGAGATTAAAAATGAAAATCTGTTTTCGAAAAGGAAAGAAGAAGACAAGGAGGGGAGGAGACACTCAAATGTCAGAAAAATGAAGATTTCATTTCAATGAATATTTCAATGATGTTTTCTGGGAGATGCTGCAGCTCTTTGCAAGATTCCAGTTTTAAAGGAAACTGAGTTAGTCATGTATCACACTAAACTAAACCAGCCCTATATGGCTTGTGTACAGACTATCTGAAAGACAGTATCCATCTATATCAGCTGGCTCAAGTTTTAAGACTGGCAGAGGAGGGCTTTCTCTTCTCCCACAGGCATGACTGGTGAGGACACAGGAGAGAGCCTTCTCCCTAGCTGCCACTGGGCTGTGAAACATCCTTTCACGGGAGGTCTGGTTCAGCCCCTCCGTGCTCTCTTCCCACCATCAGGGGAAGACCTTTTTACTTAGGTAAGCTTTGAGATTTAAATTATGTTGCAGCAATGTGTATGAACTGGTGTGCTGTAGCATCTTTCATTAGTAATTATGTTTTAAATGTGTTTTTAACTGTTTTTAACCATTTTTTGAAAAAAATAATAATTTTCTTTAATTCTTTTATTAACTTTTGTAAGCTAGGATCTTAATCTTCTTTTAAATTACTGGAAGTTGCTTTGGATCCCACCCCAAGAGAGAGGCTGGAGTACACTTCTCAGCATTCTTCACTTTTGGCTGTGCTAGCTAAAGCTCATGGGAATTGCAGCCCAACAACATTCTTGCACAATACCGACTCGTGGTCTACACTGATTGGGCATGGGTCAGGATTTCATACTAGAGCGTTTCCCAGCTGGATCTGCAGATGATGGTGATTAAACCCAGGGCCTGCTGCCTGAAGAGCAGTCAACCACAACTCTTTTTCTGAGAACTCTGCAATCAACTCTGAGTTCAAATGCATGAAACACATGGAAATAATCAACTGTTGCAATGTTATCCATTCATCTTTGCTCTCATTTTAATGGAGAACCAATCCTGTTCACAATTTGCTCAAAAAGAATGGATGCAGAGGTTGATGCGGCAACAGGACTCTTTTCCAGGTAAGACTCAAACAGCGTCTGTGGAATACTGAATGCATAGTACTTGGGTCCTTGGCATCCAAGGGTTTGGTTCCAGGATTCACCACGGGTATCAAAATTCATGGATGCTCAAATTCCATAATGTATAATGGTACAGTCAAATGGTATCTCTTACATGCAATGGCAAAATCAAAGTTTGCTTTTTGGAATTTTAGTTTTTTGGAATGTTTTCAAGTTGTGGCTAGTTGACTCCATGAATACAGAATCTGTGAATATGGAGGGCTGACTGTACACAGTCCTCACCATTGAAACTATTACAGAAACCTACCTATAGACTCACTAATAAATCCGAGGCACTTACAAGATCCATCCTCTGCTGAGCATAACAGCAGTAAGGGCTCCATGCCCAGAGATCTAGAAAGGGGTAGCTTTGAAGAGCTCTACCTTAACCCATAAATGGGGTGAACGCATGCAAGAAAGGTAACCCTTTAGGCAGAAGGAAGGAACAGGAAAACTGGACTTAAGGCTTGGAAAGCAGGTATTCCCTAATGAAACCAGGTATTCACCTCAGTGCCCGCAAGCTCATCATTATCTCTTCTTCTTAGCATGTAAAATGGTAATGCATAGTACTCATCGTACATTTCTTACAAAAGGCAAGTGATACAAGTTCTTTACTCAGCCATGAGAAGAATTAATAATCAGGAGACTACCCACATCTCTGCATTAGCTCTGCCATAAGCCATTGCAGGCCCATCCAACCATAGAAAATGTGCTGAGGAGGAACAGTCAAAGCAGTGGCTTTGGAGATCTTCCAGATTGAGCAATCTCTCCAAATGTCAGGAAAACACAATAAGCAGTTCTATCCCAACATAATTTGACTAATTTAGAGGTGGATGACTATGCGGGGACCAGAGACTAATCCCCCAGTCCCCCTCCCCACCCTGAATTATGCAGGCTACACCCTCATACAACAAGCCTATATTTCTATTCTTCTCTACAGTCCCTCCCAAAATAGTGAGAGGAAATGAGGTGTATCACATCCTATCACCATTTTCAGAGGGACTGCACAGGAAAATGGAGGTACTTGGGCATAATACAGAACTCTGAAGTGCCGGGGGGGATATTTGGGAGGCTTTCTGAATGGTGGTGGTGGGGAATTGCTGGAAAACTATGCAACTTTTTTTTTTTTTTTTGCAAAATCTATTTATCAAATTATTTGTATCTCCCCATACAGCCAAAGATCTTAGAGTAGCTACAGTAAACTATTTGGGGTTGGGGGTCTTTTAGGGATTCATAGAGTCTTCAGAGGACACAAAAGGGGAATCTGGGAGCTGCATGCAGGCTACTGGTCACAATTTGCTTATTCCTGGACTAATTTAAAACATTTACATTCCATTTTTTCCATAAAAGAACTAAGGCAGCACAAGTAGGGTTGCCAGATAGGTTACTGCTGAGTTGCTGATCAGATCAAACCTGCTTAGTTCCACCGAAGTAGGTGCATCATATGTCTTCCCAAAACAGCCCTGGGAATGATTTTCCTTGCTGCCTGTTCCTGAACCAATAACCTAATGGTCTGAGGCTGGGATCTTACCTATCAACCAGCCTGATTAATTTAGGATGAGCCTGGGCTAAGTTCTCAAGCCACATTCAGGGGGGAGTGAAGGGACTGTTTGGTTTGGTGTTGGCTAAGTACTGTGTTTCAGAAAAAAACAAAAAACAAACTGGAGGCATCTCTCAACATGCTCAAAAGATGGTTATTTTTATCAGTGAAAACATCTTAAGTGTTTTGACTTGTGTATATGTCCAAGGCCTTCCTTAGGGACTAGTTAGAATCAAAGTTCTGAACCGTCTGGAATCAGAAACTCTCAAACAATTTATCAGACAAGTGAAAACCTTATTTTCTAAATAGCTCCTCAGCAAGGCCTTGGGAATATACACAGGCTGAAATGCATTAGGCTTCTTTATTCTTTTAATAAAACAACCATCCTTTGATCAATTTGAGATGTGTCTCCATATCCTCTATTAAGTATCTGTTGGATTTTCCACTGCAAGCTCTTTGGACCAAGGACTTTGAAATTTTGGTTATGAAACTCTGTAAAGAGTTGTGAGTATTAGTGCCACTGTATTAATCAGACATTAAGCTCAGGATGAAGAGGCTGCTTTTCAGATTTAGAACAATGCAAGGCTCTGACCAGGTTCCACCTCCTACTTGCAGCCTGCCAGATTTCTCAGGCATACACTCACAATGGGCAAGCCAAGGTGAAAGCCTTCTCTGGGGAATGTGGTGGCACCAAGCCCTCCAAAGAGTCTGATCCCTTACAACATGAAAGTGATTTTGTAAAGAAATAAAAAAAGAGAGAGAAAACCCCTATGAAAGATAAGCCACTATCTAAACCAGAAGTATAACTGCAGCCCCAAATCTCCCTTAGTGTCTATGAACTTTGAATCATACGACAACAAATTAAAAGGTATCAACTAAAGGCAAATTTAGGTGACTAGAGCTAAAGCTGAGGGCTTAAGAACACAAGTACTCTCCTATGCTCCTCACCCACACGTCACACACATACACAGAAAGCCTCCACAGCAATCACGTTGTGATTCACCAGGAATGCAGCCAATCCTTATGCTTACAGATCTCCAGCTGGTAGGACAGCTTTTAGACCATCTGTGCTTATAATATGGAATTGCGTCAACCCAAACTCTGGCCCTTGGTACCATCCTTAAACAGTTACTTTCACTGTTACAGACTGACATGAGAATATTCATTTCAGGACCATACATAGAATCTAACTGTAGAATCTGAAGATCAAAATCCAATGTGGATTAAACAGATCCACACTGTCCAAAACTACCATGCAGATCAAAAAGTTATTATCCTTTCAATTTTATTCTTCTCCAAATTTTCCAGTGCAGTCTGTCTTCAACTCAAGGGCATACCAAAATGTGTTTTAAAAATAACTGTGAGAATGAGATAGATTCAAGAAGCAAGAACATTAAGATAAAATATATTTATTAGTGAATATTTAGAAACTGTCTTCAAAATAACTAATACATATTTAACGTACTAATGTATTAAAAATAGAGTATTAGTGTAGAAACAGGATGGGATATAGTTATGAAAGAATATGTGGGAAATTGACACAGACTAAATATAAACTGATGAATCCACAACCACTTATGGACAGCCTCAGACTTTCCCCAAAATACCACACCTTTCCGATACCTTCTTAAAGAATCAGTTGTTTTAAGAGCATTTGCATTGGGGTATTTCTTTAAGAAGTATACATCTGTTTTTAAAATCTATGACAACTCATCATAGGTATGACAACTCATCAGAGGAATTCAAAACGAGATGGACTATGGATTCAGATAAATCAACAACAACAGCAGCACCTTTCTTCAGGGTACTTTCTTCTGCTCCTGAAAATGTCCTTTTGACTCTTGCTGAAATCTGAGGCAGAAAGTTCCTGTTTGTTAGGCCAGGAGACAGAAGTGACTTATGCACCGTAAGTTTATAAGTTTATGTACTATAAGTTTAAGTAATGATCTGATAAAAGGAAACCTGCTATTCTTTATTACTTAAGCCAGAAACCTAAACAGATCTACAGTAATTCTTTCAATGCAGCTTTTTTATATGAAAAACCTTTCCATCAAAACAGCAGTCCCCTTTCCCCACAAAAAAAAGTACTGAAAATGCACAAAAGGTCATATAAACAACAGTTCTCATTGTACATTTTACTGAATTATTACAACTGTCTTCCACTCCTCTCTGGATTTCATTATCTGTTATTTCATTGACACATTAACATTATACATTGCATTACATTTATTAACATACAAGATAGCTCCTGCTTTTCAACCCAACTTTACATGTTCCATGATATTCCCCTGATTTTCTTCTTCTAACTACACATGCTACCCTGAATTAAGAATTGTTTCCTGTCAGCATCCAACCCATATCCAGAACAATTTGCCATTCTTTATTAATGTCATCCTCTGATTTTCCTTTTAATCTCTGAGAGACTATATCTGCATTCCGATTTTCAATTAAAGTTGCCCACCATTGCTCTATTGTAGGTACCTGCTCAGTTTTCCATAACCTTGCATATTCAATACGGGCTGTTGTAATCATGACTAACCTCATATATTTCAAGAGCACTGATTATGTCCAATCTTATTTGTTTGCTTATTTTCCATAAAACATTCATCTTCCATGTTACTAACTATGAAATACTTTGTCTCATTGCAAGTGAAAACAGAAGTAGAGCAGGTGAGCAACAGAATGGTGTGTGTGTGTGTGTGGGGGGGACATGGATGAGTAAGCATGGAACAAAGATTAATGATCATCCCATGATCCTAAAACTGCATGTTACAAATGATTATGAGTTCTGTGCCCTCCCACACCGCTTTTTGCCTATTTTCATCTCTGCAGCAGTAAGAAATATCAATTTGTTTGTAAATGGAGGCCAGAGTGAAGAAGAAGCTGACATACTGCATAGTGATTTCATTATATGTCAGGTGCCTAACTCGATGCTAATTTAACTACATTATGTGGTGGAATACAGCCATTGCAGAGCCAGTGTGGAGTAGCGTTGGACTACAGACCCTGGAGACAAGGGTTCGATTCTGCACTCGGTCATAGAAACCTCCTGGGTGGCCTTGGGTGCATCACACACTCTCAGGCGCAGAAAACCCCATGATAGGTTTGTCTTAGGATCACCATTAGTTGGAAAAAAAACATGAAGGCACACAACAACAACAACAACGAGCCGTTATAGGCCTAAGGGCAGTATCTTGTGTATGCATGCATATGCATGTCTGAAAACATTAACATACATAGGAGGATGGGAGAACTTTAACTCTGCTCTCTTCTCAGTGTGAAACTGCAAGCGGTGGCAAGGTTGGTGTGGGGTCACTGACAAAGGAGGAGCTTAAATCCACCTCCCTTTCTAGCAACTGTGATCAGTATTGCTGCTCTCACACCATTGTGATGTGTGTGTGTGGAGAGAGGTGGCAGCTTTAGCTAGACCAAGGCCATTTCTGCACTACACAGTCATAGTGCTATTATTCCACTTTCAACATCCTGTGGAATTCTGGGGTTTGTAGTTTACTGAGACCAAAGAGCTCTCTGGCTGAGAATTCTAAATGCCCCTCTCTGAACTGCAAGCCCCAGGATTCCATAGGATGTTGAAAGTGGAATAATAGCACTATAACAATGTAGTGCAGAAAGGCTACAAAATGGGAATTATTGCCTTCTAATCAGTCACGGAAGATCAGGATGCTCCTTTGGGGAAAATTTGGCTTTGGGAGGCTGCATGCAAGCTAATGGTTGAACAATGATGACATGGTGGATATGCAGAATAGAGGGAGCCCTTAATAAATTCAATGCCATCTATTAGGAACATGGTATACTGTCATTATGCACACAGTCCTCCTTCCCTGACATACAGTCACTATTTCCCAGGATAGATTTCTGGCCTATAATTATTTCTCTTTAAATCTCATTAAAACTCTCATTAAAAGTCAAACCCATATCAAGCCCTCTCTTGCTCTGCAGCTCCCTTTGCTGAACGCCTAAAGGACATGTAAGATTTGACTTAATGGGTTCCCCCCCCCCAATTAATAATTTAAAATCAGCTCTCACCAGTCTTAAATACTGGACAGGCCAGAAGTATATATGACTTGTCTGATATCCTTTTGCAGCAAAGTATAATGAATGTGAGAAGCACCATTGCTTGCAAAAAGTGTCAAAGATGCCACTGTGAAAACCATACCACAGATATCAGTCCTTGGTACACAGGATGCTGAGACACCCTAGGTCCTTCGTTCTCTATATAGTTATGTGCTATAGCTCATTGTATCAAGCAACCTTAAAATCCTTTGTTTTCTGCAGGGCATAAGAGCTACTAGTGCCATTTGCTGCCCAACTTGGAAGGATGCTTTATTCTTATTAGAATACTGTGTTCCAATTTTGGATGCTACATTTTCAGAAGGGTGTGGACAAATCAGAAAGGATTTTGTGGAGGGCAATGAGGATAGTCAGGCTACATTGAAAGTAAGTCCTAAGCAGAAAAGTGAAAATAACTGAATATGTTTTATCTGGAGAGGAGAGGACTGAGTGAGTACATTGTAGCACTCTTCAAATACCTGAAGGGGTGTCAGATAGAAGAGGAAGAGATGGGTTCTTTGCTGACCTAGAGGGCACAACCAGATTTAATGGGCTTATGTTTACAGGAGGGTAATGAGCTTAAGTTAAAAGGATAGATTTCAGCTGAATGTTAAGATAAACTTTTAATATAAAGGAATAAATTACTTAGAAACTCTCAGTTGCTCCAAGCACTTCAAGCAGGGACTGGATAGTCATCTGTTGGGGAAGTTATAGACTTCCTTTATCAAGCAGGGGACTGGGCTATAAGGCCCCTACAACTCCACAATGTCCCTCTGCTCAAGAGCTAGAAAAGTGGGTGAGAATTTACTACTAATGCAAGGTAGTGTTGGGTCACTTGGGTGATGTACACACATTTTAAATGAAGAGGGCAAAGTTAATAGTTCTGGGGAGCAATGATTTTCCAGTAGACACTTCCCACTCATCATCTTGTTTCATCTTTACAACACTTGACTCTACTGAGCACATTAATTTTTGTTTCTAAAATTCCCATCCAGATTCTTCCTCCAAGAAGCAGGAGTCACAGGCCCACATGAAAGGGAGTTTGTTTTAATATGCATGTGTAGTGAAGTTTCTATGCCAGAAATAGTCTGACATTTGTCAAATTTAGTACACATTGGCTCAGGTGGGAAATACGGAAGGATACTAGAAATGTAGGTACAACGTTGACTGACATTCTCATTAGAAACCAGTTAGATTAAAAAGCTAATTCAGGTCACAACTGCATTCTGCTACTGAACAACACGTTTTTGTTGTTGCTGTATGCCTTCAAGTCATTTCTAACATATAGGTGAATTTATCTCTCTCTCTCTTTTTTTTTGGCAACATTTGTTCAGAGTGGCCTTGTCTTCCTTTGAGGCTGAGAGAGAGTGACTTGCCCAAGGTCACCCAGTGGATTTCCATGGGCAAACAGAGGTTTGAACCCTGGTCTCCCAGAGCCCAACACTCAAACCACTATACCATGCTGGCTTTCTTATGCAAGGCTTTAAGGATGTGATTACCAATGTTAAGGCACACAATTGTGAAATATCAGTGCAGCTTCCCATACTTCTGGGAATCTGAAATGTCATGGCAACTTTTGAAGTCCACACACTACACACAAAGAATAAGGCCCTATTGCAGCTACACTGTCAAGCTGAATCATCCTTGTGTACTACCACCCCCAGAGCTGCCTCCTCTTGTTCCTCCTCCACCCCCTACCTCTTCCTCTTCCTCACAGATTCTTATGAGATGCTTAAAGTCACAGGACTCAGATCAAGTATTTAAGGATGAAAAATCTATGACCTTAAAATGGAGGGGAAAGGCACATAAGCAGCTGATGCCTGGAGTGTAAGACTGTGGAAAGAACAGAGTGGTCCAAGTAGAAATTATCTGGACTGCAGACAGAACAGAAAAAAATGTGAGGACACCGAGATCAGCCAAATGGCCTCAAACCAAACACCTCAATATGAGGTGCAACTATCCCTTTCAAAGAGGAAAGAGAAAAGTCTAATCAGAGAAGGAAGGAAAAATGGCTTTCAAAAGAAAAGCATTTATTAAGGTTTTCTTTGTTTCTCAGAAATTCAAAGGGCAAAAGAGGATTGGTTTCAGGAGTTAAGTGCTGGACTGGGATTTGGGAGATTGACCCCCGCCTCCAGTAGCCTAATCTACCTTTTAGGACTGTTTTGAGGATAAAGTGGGGAAGAGGAGGGCCATGTATGCAACTAGGAGCTCACCAGATAAGTAAATGCAAATATAAAAAGTAAACAAATGAAAAACACATAAAGCTAGAACACATAAACTATGAAGCCTAAAAAGATCTTTAAATAAAACATACACTTCTAATCCAGCCACATACATTCCAGCACAAGAAGCCTTGCCCCATCTTGGTACATTAGGAACAAAAATGGTGGCTATCATCATCCTCACAGAGGGAGACTTTAGATTTGGGCAGGTACCACGTAGCCCTCCAGATTTTGTTGAACTGCAGGTCCCAGCATTCTTCCCCATTGGCTATGCTGGCCACAGCTGAAGGGCGCTTCAGCCTAGCAATATTTGGGGGGGGGCACATTTCGCCAACTCTGGTCCCCATTGATTAGCTGTGGCTCTCTGATAGGGAACAGGGATGGCACTTGTGACTGCCAAATGCTCGACTGCAACTCTGTGAGTGCTGGTGAGGGATGATGGTAAATGCAGTCTAACAACACAGGAAAAGCCACATAATTTCCACTCCTGCTACAGATGTTTGTCTACCAGTGACCATTTAACACGAAAGGCAAACACAGAGGAGAGAAGAATGAGTGAATGAACAAACAAACCAATGAAAGAATGAACAGTCAGAGGAACCCAATGACTAGGGATGAGTGAGGAATTAAAATATGTCAGAAGAGCTGTTCCTAGGCCAAGGAAACAGACAGTGTCAAAGCATAAGAAAGAGATGAGTCTTGTGTGATCTGGGAGCTGACCCCACATGGAGTCACTGAGATTAGTAACTGATTAACAGTCAGGCAGAGTTTCACTAAAGCATAGATTGCAGTGCTCCAGGCAAGCAGATACAGCAATTTGGTGGTTAATACATCTTTGACCATTGCATAGGCAGCAAGAAGACTGGCTTTACTACATACTGTAGTTCTCCAGTTCTAAAACCTCCTGGTGTGTGTCTGCATCTGTTAATGCATTTTAAGAAACAGAACAGCAGCCACAGACAAAAAGCCCTCTCTGTAGACTTTCAGCTGGGGCACTTGTGGTGAAATGCAATATTGATATGCAAATACAAGCTTGCTACTTAAGACCAGGGTCACCTAGACTCTGGGGAAATCAGACCCCAGTGTTTCACAATCTGTTTGTTCTTGGTCTCTTTTTGCAAACTTACAATGTCTGCAGAACTGATTATTCATGGACATGGATTGTGAGGTTTTTTAATATGTGGCCAAGGGAGGTGAGAAGACAGGAAGAAGGGTGGAGCAAACATCCTCAGATTCTTATATGCATTTCTATGCAGCCCTGCTGTTACATACAAGGAAGATCTACGGACTGCAGCAGCAATTCAACACTGGTATTAGGAAAAGAACACAGTGCCTCTCTGCCGCTCCCTCTAAAACCACACCAACAATGCAATCTTGTGTATATGCTTACTCAGAAGAAAAATCCCAGTATGTTCAATGGAACTTACTCCCTAATAAGTATGTTTAGGATTGCAGTCTGAGAGAACTGTAATTAGAGCAAGTAGTCCTAGAACCTTCTTAACCCCGCCCCCTGCCACAATTTCCCCCCAGCTCCTCATTAGGATACACCAATGTTCTTGAGAAGGGATGAAGCCATTCTAAAAAGTTTAAAGTGTCTGAGTAGAGGGAAGCATGCCATTCAACATGTCTCAGGGCAGGAGAATGTGTTGAGGAATTACTGCTCCCACCACTCCTCACCATTGGCCAGGCCCAATTAGGGCTGATGGGAATTGATGCCCAGCAACATTTGGAGAGCCACACACTTCTCAGACCTCCTACAGTATTGTAATTGTTAAGCTGTAACACAGAGGAGATCATACTATAGATGAGGGTTCTGCCAGGCATAGAATCCTCTTCTTCTCTGTAATATTGTATTATCTCCAAGACTCACACTTCATCTTTCTTGTGCTAAACACATACTTGCTTTGACTGACACACTTAGGTAATTGGCAAGAATGTGATATTTCACAGATTTCTCAGTAGGACAAGGAGAATAGTAGGACTTTAAGATAGAATCATAGAATCATAGAAATGTAGAGTTGGAAGAGACCACAGGGGCCATCCAGTCCAACCCCCTGCCATGCAGGAACACCCTCAAAGCACTCCCGACAGATGACCATCAAGCCTCTGCTTAAAAACCTCCAAGGAAGGAGACTCCACTACACTCCGAGGCAGCATATTCCACTGCCGGACAGCCCTGACTGTCAGGAAGTTCTTCCTGAGGTTCAGGTGGAATCTCCTTTCCTGCAGCTTGAATCCATTGCTCCTTGTCCTGGTCTCTGGAGCAGCAGAAAACAAGCCCTCTCCTTCTTCTACATGGCATCCCTTATTTAATTTAGTTGCTTTTTAGACAATACTATTTGTGGAGTAGGGTGGGCTGCCACCTTGGAAGAACTTGGGAGTTCCTCTGACATCCTGTGGAATAAAATTCCAAGGCAACAAAGGAAGGAGTCTTGCCAGCACTCCTGCTTCCTATTGAACAAACGGGGATAAATATTATAGTGAATGGACTGTAACATTCACCCATCTTTTCAGCAGTAACAAGCCACTATGGATAAAAGAAGATTCTTCCAAGGTGATCCATTAAATGAACAAACAAACAAACAAACATTGTCATCACAGAAGTTTTTAATCTCTGAAATAACCAGGAAAAGACACTGTTCAGCAGAGTAGTCCATCTTACAGCTAAATGGCTGGTTTTTCCATTCCAGATTTCTAAGACACTAAGTATAGCAGGAAGACCATTAAAAAGATCTCAGTAAACCAGTGTGTGTGTGTGTTTGTTTGTGTGTGTGTTTCTAGGTGTTTCATACTGGCTTGTTGAAATCTGCTCCTCCAGCAACACTACAACCTCCAACACAAGGATTTTATCACTCAAAATCTGATTGCTTTGGTGTGCCACTTACTAGGAAAAGCACTACAGCAGCATAAAATATGCATGGCAGTCATAAATTGCTGCTCATGTCCCAAGTGGCAAAAGCTATGGACGCATATTTCCAGCTAGGCACTGACAGGGACGTAGCCGTACTTTAAATGTCTTTATGCAGAAGAGCAGCAGAATGTATTCCACTAGCGTCACACACAAAGGAAATGCTGCACATAGTGCTCATTCAGCTTTGAGCTGGTCAGTCTCATGAACAGAGGTGTGTAAACCTCAGGCTAAAGGAAACTTGAAATTCTGTGCCCAAGTAATTGGAACTCCACATCAAGTAATGCCAAACAGTGTAGCCTATTATAAACAATGTGAAATGCACATCCACAGTCTTACTTAATCTACATAATTGATTCAGAAACTGGCTTTGGGGTGGGAACTTGTGCAACTTCCCCACCCACCATAATTTCTGTGATTTTTTAATTTTTTTTAATTTTAATAATTTTATTAATTTTCCAAAAAAGAAAAAGAAATAATAAATAAAAACAAATATGTACATCTTTTAGTAACAATTTCTGTGATTTTAACAGGTATTGTTCACACAATTCTAAGCATATCTTTATGGCCACACAGGGCCAGAAATCTGGGACGGCTGTGAACAACTTACTGTAGAAGTGTATCTGCTAGATCCCTGAAGCCTAGATGTACCTTGACAGAAGTTAGTCCACTGCTCAGCCACACGGTTGAAAAGGATCCCAGGCCCAGCCCTCAGGCTCTGAGCTCATGCTGCTGTGCACCAAAGGCTTTCACTATTGTGCCTCAGTGGTATTTTGAAGAGCATATGGCCAGCTGTTTCAAGCTGTGGCACGGTCAAAGATCTGCTGAATTATATTGGGATAGGGATGTACTCTGGAATTCTGGGAGTGTTCGAGATTATGGCTACAAGGCAAACTCCCACAGTTGGTGGCCTCAGACTCTCTGGTCCCTATATCTGCATGCGCATTCTCCTTTCCTTTCTCTTCAGTCCGCACCAACATAGGGCTATGCCTAGCTCTATGCACATGCAGTGAGAAATAAATCCTGCTTATTTAAATACTCCTTACTCCTCTGTAGAGATCTACATAACTGTAGCCCAAATATACCAAGTATACCTTAACTATACAACATGCAACAATAGTACATTGAAACTAAACAGGGCAGCTTTCCAGTTTCCCAAAAACTTCATGAAAACAACATAACTCAGTATTATAAAGCAGATGCACTAGATCCAAAAGGTCCTAGATTCCATTTCTAGCATCTCTCTGTGGCTAGGGAAAGATTCTTGCTTGAAATCTCCTGGAGAGTTTTACCAATCAGTATAGACAAGAATATTGAGCTAGATGGACCAATTCTGTTGGGATAAGGAAGCTTTCTATGTTTCTAGTCTTAGCAACTGTGTAATTAGGTCAGTCTGTTTTCCCAGAACTGAATAAAAGCCAGAATATGGGCATATTTGGAAAGCATTTTTAAATCTTCCTAGCTGGACCAGTTTTAATGCCTAGCCTTTCTGGAAAGTTTTGCATTTGAAACACTTTGTTCATGTTCTACTTTGTCCTTGCATTTTCTTCTGGAACCCTCATTTTGGGATGGGGTGGGCTAACATATACATGGAATGGAGTCTGTGCCAATCACTCACTTGAAAACCATGTTCTGGTCCAGGGATGAGCAAAGGCCACAGTCTGCCACCATTTGTTACACTGGCTGGGGCTGATGGGAGTTGTAGTCAAAAACCATTTAGAGGTCCACAATCACCCATCCCTCTTTAAGCCAGAATTTCAAATGCATTCTCTACTATGCAATTTATGTTTGGCAGGGAGCCAAAAAGGCTCTGGAAAGATATGCCTTGCTTGGAGTAAGAGTCACTATGCTGTTTTGGATTGAAGAAACCAGACTTGAGATAGAGAAGCTAAGCAAAAGTGAGGGAACAAATTTCAGGCTGGCATCAGATTGATGGGAAGAGTACCAAAGTTAACACACTTTGGTTTCAGGAACATGGCATCCCCTGCTCCCCCAGCTGCAATACTAGTAAGCAAGAAATTCGAGATCAAGAAATTAGAGTACTGGCTGTTTTCCCCAGGATATAATGAACATGCTAGGAAAAAAACCTAGCGTACTTCACACCTCCTCCTGCATGAACTTACGAATTGTGGGTTCATCTCTCAACCTTCTTCTGGAAAAGCTCATACTTTGTTACGAAAAGGTACTCATTTTCCCACCATGTTCTTTGCAATGTCAGCATGCACTATGACTGCACGGGAAGCAACCCAAGAACAAGGTGTGTGTGTGTGGGGGGGGGTTCAGGAATCAGCAAAGGAAAAAACAAAAGGGAAAGGGGGGAGGGGGAGGGGAAACATGCACCAAAAAAAATGGGGGGATGCTTTCCTAAAGCAGCTTCACATTGGTTTCAAACTGCTGTGTAAGCACTTCAAGGGATTTGAAGTAAAGGACAACTTTCAGCAAAAACAAACAACACAGAGAAAATCCAGACAACCGGCTGGAATGATCACGTGTGCAACTGTGCTTCTGCCATGAGCACAGGAGTTGAATGGTACTGACACCCTTCCTCCAGTGCCATATCATGTTTTCCCAATGTACTTTGCTATTCCCTTCTTCTGCTTCTGACAGAATCAAAGTAGGCAACACAAACCCAGCAAGGCCTAAAGAACTTCCACTTACAGGACCTCGGTGCATATCAACAAGCAGACAGATCTGGTTCTCTGGGACTGCAATATTCATTTCAGCTTTTTACAATGGAGAAAATGCCATACAAAAACCGGGCAACTACCAAATGATAGTCATGGGATATGGCCATGTAAGGGAACTGGGTGGGGGGTAAATTTGGACCCAGGGTTCCTCACTCCATTCAGATAAGCAAACTCAGGCACATCAGTTCAGGCACACCAGTTCTTACAAAGGCGCAGTGTTCTCAAGTTGATGCAATAGAATCAATCACAAAAGCTCAAGCACATTATCCCTGTAATCCTTAAAGCCTCAGGAAGGACCACGGAGCACTGCTCTGAGCAGGAGACGCTGCATTCCCCTTTGCCAGGCTGCTAATTCTGAAAAGCTTGGATATTTCTTTACCAAAAAAAAAAAAAAGTATTATTTTTATATAATAAAATCCCTGGGCTTCATTGCTTTTTTCCATACTACCAATCTGTGTATTCTCTGTAAACTGCTCCTGCGTCATGAGATGCTACTACCTACCGCTACTACCGATCACTCTTCAGAGTGAAAAGGCGGAGAGGCCTACTGCTTCAAGGAGCATCTGAAAGCATTGCCAACAACACTATGAAGGTCACACCAGAGGCATACATTTCCATTCACAAGCAATTCTACACAGTAAATCATGACACACGGATAGGACTGATACTTTGGTGTGTATGCATACACAACATTTAGTGGCTGGTGTTATGGATGAAACAGATGCACGAACAAGTGCTACAACAGACATAAATACTATTAATCCTACGGAAGTTAACTGCACTACCTAGTGCAGAAGGAAAGAGACTCAGAAGACCCTCCCTCCTCAAATCCTTACCATACCTTATCACACCTTTTTGTGCCCAGCACAGACACATCACCTGGATCCCATTTATCATGCTGTCTTTGCTTTCAATACCTGGCCCTAACTTTCAATACCTCCCTGCTTATGATCTTCATTCTTCCTACTGATTGGAATGCCCTCTGAGTTCATAAGTGATTTCTTTCCTCACTTTCTCTTGTCACCCCTTTTGCTAAGAACTTCTCCTTCTCTAAACACTCTACACAGTGCCACATCTTTCTCTGCAAGGTATTGGAAAAATATTTGAAAATACTAGAAAAATTCTGAGTGCCCGCAAACACTCAAAACAAGGAGAATGCTAGACAGACGAGAATCTGCACAATTGATGAGTTATTCTGTGAAAAAAAACATGCGGGATTTTTTTGAGAAAAGAATGTCTTCTGTGTAGAAAAATGTTTCCTGAACAAAAAACAGCAATCTGTTTCCTTGCACAGAAATGTCATGCCTGCACAGCAAATGCCACTTTTTGTACAAAGAAGTGCACTTTTTTCCTCACAGAATAAGTCTCACGCTATCAATTGTTTTAGAAAACAGCTAAAACTTATTTGCTTTTGCCTGTGAGAATGAAATTTATGAAGATGGATCTTGGCTTCTCCCTTCCAACATCTCCTCAAAGGCAACTTTTAAAACACAAATTCTTCATAAGTAGAACCCCTCTTTAACCTCATCCCCAGCTGAAAGTAACGCTTGAGTACATGTCAACATGCCTCTTATAAGCCACTTCTGGTTAGGCTTGCCCCTCTCTTGCCTGCCTGCCGCTCCTTCTCTCCATTCATCACTTCCCTCCCTCCCTTTCATGTAAATAGACTTGGTAAAACGCACAAGGTAAAAGTTCTGCTTTTTAACTTACATTGCTCTGAAAGGTGCTGTGTACTTTAATGGGTTCTGTGAATAGTAAGAATAAACTTACTACTAATTGTCACCGATGTTATGCAAGTTGCAACCTTTAAGTGGAATTAGACTTCAAATGCATAAATAAATACACACATACAGAAAACTGATAGCTAAAGCTGTAAAGGGCAATTAAAAGCAAATTAAAGGGTGTGACATATATAACAACACTGACATTAGTTTTTGAATGGGATAGTATCTGCAACCAAGGATTCCATTACCTGTAGCATTTTCATGAATGTGAGTCAAGTGGAACAACAACATTCTTGTGAAAACTTTTAACACTTTCCTTTGGAAATACCCACACATGTGCAAAAAACACAAGTGTGTGCACACTCACAAATCAATGAAAGCAAAATGGCGTTCAGTGTCTCTACTCATGTGAGAGTCAGCCATCTTCTTTTCAGACATCAGGCCCAGCAAAGAAGCTGATGTCCTTTTTCAACAAGAGATGTTCACTCTCCTCAGAGCACCTTATCCCAGCATTCTCCAAGGTATTTGTCCTGCAAAGGACTTAATATGCTGCTTCTGCAAATGATCCTGCTCATAGGTATCGGCCCCTCTCCAAGCTCATGTTGTCATCACCACAGTCAAAGGCTGGAGTTGTAGGCCTCTCCTCTGCCCCCACTCTCCCTGCAGGTTGCCTTTTTTAAACCATGGTTTCCTCCCATCAATTATTGAAGTGTATGATTAATTTAAAGGAGCGTCTCTGTGTGCCCTGATGCATGCAGCATTTGGCAAGGAAACTCCTATGGGTCTAGAGACGTTTGCAGACATGTGTGACCTTAAATTAATATCTGCAGTGCAGCTAACAGACTGGAACAAACCTACCAGCCCAGACAAATAAAGCAAGACAAGGTGGATAGCAATGGGCAAGAGTGGGAAATCCAGAAGAGAACAGCAAAACTGCCCTGGAGCCCACTTCTTCCCAAGTGTAGAAGCATAAAAATCCAGAAATACACTTTGAAAACAAATGGAGAATGAGATTGCACACTCCAATCACAACCAAGTTTGTTCTCTAGGCTAGCAGGATGCAGTTTGTAAAGGATGCCGTATCACCTCCTCTCTCCCAATATCTGGCCAATGTTTCCTCTCCATCCTGTCTATTATTATGTATTGATGCCCTGGGAAAGGGGCTCCCTACACAATCTTTCCTATGTGACTGTGTTGAGGGTTTGCTCAAGCATTCCACAAAATTCCTATGCAGTGCAACAGTAATCTATGTTTCACAGAGAGTAGATAGAGACCAGATCAACCTTGGCACTCTTTTATTTTAGAGAGAACAGGAGCCACTGTCTTCTTTTCTCTCTAACAAACTGCAGGCAAGCATGGTACCTGGAATGGCACACAAAGAGGCCTCACGGTGTCCAACCATTGCTCCATCTAGTCCCTTGGAAGATAGCATGTGAGTGAAAGATAGTTGTAGACTTGTGGTCTCCTGTTTAGTGGAATGGTGAATCCGCTCCAGTTTTGTCCAGACTGTAGAGGAGCTGTCTAGAGTGATAAATTTGTTTTGAGGACAGGGTTCAGCACCGTAAGGCACCTTTTTAAAGTTCACACCAAAACCCAAAGCAGGTTCACTGTTCCACTGACAATGGACATGACTTGTTTGACCTTTCCATTCTGTCTTCCTACCTGTGCTCTCAATTGTTCGTTCTACTTTCCCACGCACAGATACCACACAAACAGACTCAAGCATTTAGCAAGGACATACAGGATGCTGAAAGTGATCAAGTCTAGGCTGAAATGAGAAAAACACATTTTTAAAAAAGAAAAAAGCATATTTCATACAAAAAAAAGCCTCCAAAACCCTTGCCTGCAAAAAAGAAACCATGAAATTTCATGAGAAGGTGGGTGAAAGCTCACTGGTACAGCAGGCATGACACCAAAATGAACCAAGAAAAATTAAATCCCCAATACAGGCAGTCAGCAGGTCTCAGGTATCAAAACTGGGCAAGTTCTTTACTAGGGACCTATTTCAGCTATTTCAGCATCGAGGACAGTGGGACAACAATCCATCTAACCCATCCTACCCCAACATAGTGCTCTCCAAATGGGAAGGACTACAAATCCTATCATTCTGAGCCATGCTGGTTTAAGTGATGAGAGTTGCAGTCCAACACACCTGAAAGGTATCTATGTGGGGGAGGCTGTGCTAGATGGGTCAGTGGCATTACCCAGCACAAGCACCAAATCATTTTGGTTACAGTTTTGGCACTCCAGCACCTCCCCAGTTTTATGTTATATACAGTGGATCCTCTATTAGCAACCTCCAAATCTGCAAATTTAAGCATTCTTGGAGCATCGCACTCTGTAACTAAAATAGTGGTGATGTGTGTATTTGTGACATGTGTGTGTTTGTATGCATGTCACTCTCATTTAATAATATACGGAATATGGAATAACAATAATAATATGGAATAATATGGAAAGTGAGCATATGCCATTTTTCCTATTTGCAGGGGGTCTTGGAGTGGAACCCCTGCAGATATGCAGGGTCCACTGTTATAATTGCTGGGTGCTACCTTTAAAAAATGCTTCCAAAAATTGCTCAGCAATTGCTCAGCATAAGGCAGCTTTTGCTCTGTTTCAATATACAGTAGAAACACCATTCAGCTCTTGATCAGAAGCCATCTCCAATGTCTGCAGGTCTTTCCTATCTGCTGGTCTCTACCACTCCTTCTGACCCCCTTCAGAACAAAAGCTGAGCCAGAAGTCTCTCCCAAAGACGAATTTCACAGTGATGTATTACGATCACAACTGAGAAAGATAGGCAGGAGCTCCCTCTGAGGGGAAGGCGGGGTTTTCTGCTGCAATTTCCCAGAAAAAATTCTTCACGTAGAGAGGCATCCCAGAGGGGGTTCCCTGTTTACTCCCTATCCATGGACTCTCAAACAAGGGCTAATTTCTTCAAGCTCACTGCAACTGTGCCTGCCATTTTCCCAGATGGAAAGAAAATGTTTGCATGTTATATTCAATTTTTAATGCAAGATTCCCATCACATCCCTTTATTAACAGTTAATCAAAAGTTTTGTCATCTCCTTTTTAAAAAAAAGGAAAGAAAAATGCATGTGAGGGTCATATGTTTCTGCTTTTTCTCTTTTCAAGAAAGAACCTACAATATATTAATAGAAGTATACTTCTTTTCACAGCTGGAAGTAGTTTTATAACCCTGCAAGACCAATCACCCCAATAAATGGTTGAGACCAAATACGAGAAGTCCAGAAGCAAGCATCAATTAGGAAGAGGATGTAGCTGAATGGCCTAAACACTGGCAAAAAGTTTAATAGCTATTCCTTTCTTGCTAGATGGAACCTGTTCCAGACATCTTGAACAGGGAAACCTGCATGGTCAGGCCACTTTTCCTACTGGACAAGAATGGGGATGAAAGTAGGAAATATAAGTAAAGGAGACATTGTAGATGAAGAATACCTCCTCCAGCTATATTCATTCATTCATTCATTCATTCATTCATTCATTCTCTCTAGAAACCATATAGGTTAAACCACAATAAAGTATAATAAACAGAAAGCACAGCTGAAAAGTCCAACATACACAAACTAGCACAGTTCTATAAAGTACATCACAGATTATAAAAGCTAAATCGAGCAAAAAAACTGGAAGCATTCAAAAGTCTGAAAGAAGAGAAAATCCTTGGCTTGAGACTGAAAAGGCATCACTGTAGGGACTAAGTAGACTTCCCTGGAGGGGTGAGGAGGAGGAGAAAGAAAGAGGTCACTTCCACACTAGACTGTTATACTGCTATTATTCCACTTTCAACATCCTATGGAATCCTGGGGTTTACAGGGTTTGCAAACCCCAGGATTTCATAGGATGTTGAAAATGGAATAATACCACTATAACAGTCCAGTGTGGAAATGGCCAGAGATAGAGGGCACGAGCACATCCTACAGTCATTAGAGCCCACACTAAAAAAAGTCTCCACTCAAACAGCCATCTTCCAACTTTCTGATTCAGGAAGAAGGGCTTTCAAAAAGGGCTAAGGATGGATAGGATTATGGGTACGTAACAATTCAATAGGTACAGCAATCCATGTTTTTTATTATAATGATAAGAACTGGGTAATCTTAGGCAATTCACACTCTTTCAGCCCTAGAGGAAAGCAATGGAAAAGAAAACCCTTAACAGGTTCACCTTAGGGTGCCCATACATTGGAAACAGCTTGGAAGTGCACAACAACAATAATTAGGGTAGGGATTCAACAGAGAGCAACCAACATTTAGCTGAAAGAATACTGTCTCTCCATCTCCAAATTGTTAGGCACTATTAGATCTCAGAACTTTGCAAGCGTGTAGTAGATATGTTACCGCTTTTAAAAATTGTACAACCATTCCAAACTGCCACAGAATCTCAGTTTGGAGGATGGGCTCAAAGATTAGAGTGTCCCTATACAATTCTTTTTCAATATATCTAGATATCTGGGGGGTTTTTTATATCTATTCAGCACACAGGGCAGCTGAGCAACCTGTGGAGAATTCAACTCTCCTTCATGATTGCATTTTCAGAGAAGGGCTGTTTAGGTACACCAGAAGAATGCCCTCCACTCTTACATCCTGTTTTTGGGGCTTCACAGTGAGCCGATCTGCAGCTGTTAATGAGGAGAAGTACAGTTTCTTGCATCCCCAAGGCAACACACATTAAGCTTAAATAAAATATAAAGTAATAATGGTAACTAAATATGGACTCCCAGCAGTTATTGCTGGACACTGACCTGTCCAGATGGAGCATTGTGTATTAGGCACTAGAATTAGGAAAATGTCAAATTCCCCTCTGAAAACCAAACATCCTCAGCAAGGAAGTCACTGACACAACAGAAGTCCTCCCAAAAAGCATGCAAAAGGTAAAAACATGCAAAAGGTAACCAGCAGGACACATAATGAAATTCTGCAATATAATGTAAACAACTGTATTTAGGCCAACATTACTGTTGTTGTTGTGTGCCTTCAAGCCATTTCTCACTTATGCTGACCCTAGGGCAAGCCTGTCACAAGGTTTTCTGGGACTGAGAGTGTGATGTCCCCCAGGGGCACCCAGTGGGTTTCCATTGCCATGTGAGGAATCAAACGCTGGTCTCCAGGGCAGCAATTCAGCACTCAAACCACTATACCACAGTAGCTCCCCACGCTCTACAGACTTCAAAATTGCCACTTGGAAGAAACTAACATGTAGGAATAGTCTGCATAGCGAATAGTTAACTCATAATGAGTATCCTCACAGAATTTTGGTATGCATACACTCTTATTGCAAAGCCACAAGGTAGGATCCTTCTGTGGATGAATGGGCTCTCCTCATGGAAGCCCCCTTTGCCCAACATGCAAAGATCCCCACTCCCCTTTTCCACACACCATATCTCACCCAATTTAGCGGGGTCCCCCTGACTCTGTGTGAGCAGAGCATTTTCAGGGGACCAGAAGAGCTGCTGCAGGGAAGAGGGGATAAGAAAATCAATTTCTACCAGTCTAGCTATACATCCCTAGACTGGATCCCTGTCAGTCTTCACTGCCAATTGCCAGAACACAGGCAAGCATTGGAAAACCTGGCAAGGACAACTTGCATCTAACTTCATGTTAATTACAGAGATTCATTTGCACCTCTGACCATAAAAAACTGTATTATTCTGTACATGGGACATTATATTGAAACCTTAGCCGATACAGAATTTCTTTACCCACTCCTCACTGGGGCAAGGAGGCAGAGGATGGTTACGTATAACACTGTTACTGCAAAGTCTTAACCAAACACAAGTCTAAAAGACATCCAAAAGCCCCACTATCACTTTTGAGAGCTGCTGCATATCTTCGTGCTGGAGAACAGCAGCAATACAACACAGCACATGGCTGCAGAAGTGAAGGTATGCCTCTGCACCATGACTGGATGCCTCTCGTTCATCTCCAGATGTGTCCCTAATGCCAGCTAGCCCTTATCAGCTTGGTCACCCATGATATCCTAGACCATTTGAAGCACTGCATTTACAACATCTAGGCACTCACTAGAGAACCACAGCTCAGCAGATCACCAACCGGCCAGTATGCAGAAGGTTCCAGTCTCAATTCCTGGCATCTCCTAGTATGGCTGGGAAAGGAGTCTGCCTGAAACTGCAAGAGAGCTGTTATCTGCGAGCAAAGACAACAGAGGCTCAGATGGACGAATGGTCTGATAGAGGATAAGGCGGGTTCCTGTGTTTGTATTTTTGGCGAAGACTGATGCATGCAGCAGAAAATGATTTCCAGTCTTAAAAAGTGAATGATGGGACTGCACTGTGCACTGGAGATAAGAATGCCATTAACACGTAATAAGCACTGTCAAGAAGGAAACAGGATTCAACAAAATAGCAGCTGTCTGTAAACAAGTGAACAGGATTCAACAACCTAACAGTTACATTTGTTTGAATATTCTTACGGAGAGCAATCTTTCACTGAAAAAATATATAAAAGAGCAGTCGTATGGAATATTGACTAGAAGACACAGACTTGGGCAAAATGAATCTCCTCAATGCTTTTACAAATTAGTGAGCAATTTGCTTTAAAAACAGAAAAGAAAAAGAAAAGCTCTCAGATGAAGAAAGTGAGACAGGAAGTTGCTCTACTAGAAAGAAAATTTGAATAATAACATAATGTTATAGCAACCTGCAGAAGAAGTGAGCAACTTCGGTTTGGCTCCACCATTCTCAAACATTGACAGTAAACACTTCCCATTTAAACCATCACACTTTTATCAGACCACATCAGGCAGAAATCTCAGCCAGGCATGAACTGGGGAATGTGGCATCATTCAACTGCTACACAACCTCAAGGGTTCATTCAGTGATGAGCACTACACCCACACCATCCACAGCTACTCAAAGAACTGTGCTTCCCTCTTCCATGCATCCCACTGGGTGTCCTCGATTCTCGAACTCTGAAAGCTCTTCACAATGATAGCTGGCCACATGGAGGAATATTGCTGGAATGTTGCATTGATGGGCAAGTCATTTGGCTCCTATGCCAGTCAATGAGAGCAGGAACCGCTCTTGTCGTGCTCCCCTACCACACATAGCTGTTTCCCAACATCCTCTTTTCTCTGTTGCCTCCCTCTTCTAGGAACTCCTTTGGGTGTTCTTTTAACATCCAGAGTCAATATGTTCCTGCCTATAGTATTATCTCAATGAACAAATGAAACTGAAAGAAGGGACAAAGATAAAATACCTCCTGAATTTTGTTTCAGCAAGATCTAAATCCTGCCTTACACTTCAAAAACTGTACAATCTTGAAAAGGATGTTTGAAAAGCAGAGAAGGGGATGGGGGAGGTCTTCTGTTTTTCCAGAATGTGAAGCCAGCCAATATTCAAGCCTCTCTTGCTGTCCAGATCTACTCTCCAAACAAACAGCACCATAAATTAACTTCACAACGACAGGAGGCAGAGGCTCTGCAGGCATCAATAAGACACTTCAAAAAATAAGTCATAACAATGCAAGGAATTGCCATGTTGGATCAGATCAGTGATCCACACAACTTACATCCTATCAGCCCACAGGAGCCAGACCCAGGCATCTGGGAGAAGCTGGTAATGAAGAAACAACACTGATATTGATGCCCTTGTTTGGCCATCCCCTAGCATGTGCTAGCCAGAAATACACTGACCTCAAAGGCCAGTGAAAGTGTTACAAAAAGGAGAGGGCACAGCTCAGTTGTAAGGCATGTGCTTTGCATGAATATAGAAAGTCCCATGTTTAGTTCTCAGCACCTCCAGCAATGCAAGTCAGGCAGCATCACACAGAAAAGACTCCCAGCTTGAACTCCAGGAAGCCATTCTCAGCTTGCAGAAACAATACCAGGCTAGAAGAACAAATGGTCTGCCCTCTATGGCCTGTTTAGAAAGGAGTGCACTTACCAAGGGCTGAGAAATCAAACTGTGGGACTGCATGCTTCTGGTCTCCCCTCCCCCAAAAAAATCCTCATCTTAACTGTAATGGTGGCAACATATCCATTCCACACTAACGAAGACTGCTGCTTTACCAGGAAGGAAATCAGCTTCTGATCTCAAAGAAGGGAGCGTGACAGCAAAGCAATTCTCTTTTACTTGTTGTTTATCTTCCTTTTCACCTATCTTTTCAACAAAAAAGGTCAGACGCTGACAAAAGATATGATAAGCATATTTTCATGTAAAGCCAGATTGCAATGCAGATTACCCATTGCTGTTTTTATTCTGTGCATGTAAGTGTGCATATAAGCTGGAGAAGAAAAGAAATTGCCAGCCTTGCAGAAGGATGAACTTGTTTTTTTGAACACATAACACTGAAAGGCTATGAATTTATTTTAATAGTTTTCTCTGCCTTCCTCTTTCTGTTTCTTTTTTATAGTCCAGCTGACAACCTTAAAACTGATGTTTCAAGAGGAAGGAAACGCAGGATCTACTCCAATCCAGGAGAAAGAGAGACACACACACATTAATTGCCTTGGCTTCCTGCACCTCTTCTTGTTACTGAATGGCCTCCCAATGAGATGCTATCTGATGCAAATTTTGTGATGGCCAAAGAAGCATCCTCAGATCCGAGAAACAAAAGGGTTAAAATGCAAATCATCTGTTTCTCTTTCTTGTAGGAGACCAAGCCTCAGGAAACATTCACCCAGTGCCTCTCTTTATTCATAGCTCGGTGGAGATGTCTGCTTAGTGCATAGTTACAGCCCGGAAAACAGAAAATACATGGAGGCAGAGGTGGGGGTGGATGGAGGCGGAGATGAGATATATCCAGTGCCACCCATGATCACAAGCTGTGTCACTGCACACAGACACACGCACAAAATTATTCTTCCCAATTTTAACCAGACATTTCTAAAGGAAGGATAACAAAATAGCTAGGTTTTTTGAATGATGGGTGTTTATGTGAAGCAAGAAGATTAGGTGGGGTCTAAACAGGACCAAGAATCTCCAGCTCAAATCAGTACATTGGTACACTTCAAGGTTAGCCGCAGCTCATCTCATTATCAATTGTATAAATGGGAGCAAGAGAAGGTCTTTTTCTCCCTAGTTCTAAACAAAGATGCTGATTTTGACGGATGTTGAACTTATTCTCCTCATGAGGGTGAAAGAAAGAACCCATTCCAACAAACTGCTTCCCATTAAGAAAGTACAGTCAGATCAAAAGGAATTACAACTCTTACCTGATTTTGTGCTCCGCCTCCAGCCATGATCAACCAAAGCCTCATGGAACCTAGGCATAATATTGCATCCTAGTTCCACAGAAAGGTCAACTTAAAAGTCACACATTTCAGGTCAGATGATGGGGAGCAGTGAACTGAGCCCCAGCATTATGTTCAAACTACCCACTCCCATGCCCGTCTGCATTACCTTTGCTGCAGTTAAACAGGTTGGGACAACTATGGTTCATTTTTAATTTGGATTTGAAACCAGCATCAAAGCCTTGATTTCAAAAACCTGTCTATTGTTAAAGAACTTTGTCACACCTTCATCTAAAGCAGGAGTAGGCAACAGTGGAAGACCTCCAAGAAACCTTGGAGGACTGTACCTGCTGCCACAAAAAACAAGAAGATAGAACAACACAGAGTCATGCCTCTAAATACCCTCTGTGGAACATGGAGACATGTTTTGGGGATTTCCTGGATTCCAGAGGACATTTTGAAGCATTTTCTTAAATTTCACAAAATTTCGTTTTGATCCCTTGGGTGTCCAGGGGGACTCTAGACATTAAAATAAAACTAAAAGGAAATGAATCATATGACCAGTTCAAAATAGTAATCATTTAAAATACTTGGCTGAATAAAAACATTTTAACCTAGAGTCAAAAGACAAACAGTGCTGAGGCAATAATGGGGAAGTTCACTCATCCTGCACCTTCTCCAAAAGGGGAAGGTATGGGTTAGGAAAGTATCCTACTCCTAGGAATCTACTCTAGGAACATTCTTGCAGAGGATGTTTCTGTATGAGAATCAGCCCTGCTCATACCATATCTGCCACAATGGGGCAAGACTTGTCAAACCCTCAAAGGAACAGGCAAAGTTGACCCAGCCACCTGTTGTAGCAGTGCTCCTGTGGACAGCTCTCAAGGCACAGAGGGTGCTTTGCTGCACACAGACTCTCCCTAACTGGAAGAAACACACATGTGAAGAAATTCTGGTAAACAGTGACGGGCATTCATTCAACCCCACACCTGAAGGCAGGTTTCTCACCTGAATATAGCCATATCTTGCACCAGTCTCTCTAGCCAGACTGTTGTTATCAGGGAAAGGCCACAGCTGATGAAATGAAGCTAGCAAAGAGGCCACATGGGCCTCTGGTGACAGTGGTGTTTCAAAGAGCATGTGCAGCTGCTCCTTCAGGGGGAGGACATTTTTACCCTGATAGATATTGAGCTAAGTTTGCAAACCTGCATACCATGAAAGCAGTGCTTTTTTTTCTTATTAGAATTCAGCTTCAGTTGACTGGCCCCCATCAAGCCCATCAATAAGTCTAGACTTCCACAGTGTCACCTGATTTTGATGACACAGAGTAAGGGCCATCTGCATACACTAATAGCATACTAATGACACCTCATTCCAAATCCCCAGATGAACTCAACCAAAAGCTTCATCTAGATGTTTAAAAGCATGGGAGGGAAAAGTGGAAACTTATAAGACCTCACAATTCTAATCAAGCAAGTAATAATAATAACCACAAACCAAAGTTCACTCTCTGAAATTGTGGAACCACTGTATTTCTGTGTCTTCTAACCCAGAAGCCCATAGTCAGTTATCTCTTCCCAGCATGTGACAATTAGAAACATACTCCTCGAGCATGTGGAGATTATTTCTAGCTATCCTGGTAAAAGGCAGGCACTAATAGAAACATCTTCAATGAATTTGTTTAATCCTTTTGTAAACCATTTTTTTAACAAGAGAAAAGATAATGGTGGGTGTACTTTCAAGGAATGTGAAAACTAATTACTTTTTTTAAAAGATTTTTTGAAGAATTAGTTACAATAAGTTTTATTTACTAAAAATAACTCAATTGAAAGTAAAACCTGAGATAAACAAGTTAAACTCTGCCAAGGAAGGTTAAACTGTCCATTATTTATACCAATGATTCTCAATTTTATGGTCCTCCAGACATTTTAGACTGCAGTTCTCAGAATCTCTGGCCACTTGTCATGCTGCCTGGGAGCTGCAGTCCACACATCTGGAGGGCCAAAGGTTGAGAACTATTGTTTTGCATCAGTGCTACTCAAAGTGCTGGTCCATGGACCAGTGGTGATCCATGAACCATTAGCTGCCAGTCTGCGGTGAGTTTCCAGAAAAGAAAGGAACAGATGTAGCCCATGGTAGAAATATGTTACTAGTCCCTGGCACATTAGGAAAAGAACTTTAGCCGTCCACATCAACCTAAGAAGCACTGTTCTTCATGGCCCTGATTTAAAAGGACTAAAGCTGTAATCTTATATCAGCTTTCCTGGGAAGGCATGACATTGAACTCAATGAGATTTACTTCTGAGTAGACATCAATATGCCGTAACTCCGCAATATGCATTTGGCTTGAGGAGCTACTGTATTTGCTGGCATATAAGATGCACTTTTATTCCCAAAAAATACTGTTTGAAAATGGGTTCCATCTTATACACCTGTATGTCTTATACGCTGACGAGCAGAATTTGCCGATGTATAAATTGGGTGCATCTTATATGCTGGTGTGTCTTATATACCGACAAATACAGTATTTGATCATACTGCATCTGATATCAAGCTATACCAATGGAAGGGATACAACTCTTTCTTCTTCAACCTGAGTCTCCACAAGATGTGATGGAGCAGCTCCCATTAATTCCTTGTCACCACTGCTACTGGCTGCTCTGGACTGTTATAACCAAGGATCCCTATGACATCCCAGCTATTCCAATCTAATAGGATCCATTTAGCAATGTACCAAGGACAGGGATCTGATTACCGCCACAGTGGTTGCATGAAGGATAACAACAGCTGTGGAGAACCTCAAAAGCAGCACAAGAGATGCTTGCTTCACATTGCTGAGTATCTCTTGTTCTGTATTACGTAGAGCATACCAAACCGAAGTGTATTTATTCAGAATTATCTAACAATTCAGACTATTTTTCTAGTTGCAGACAGCAGGTATCTCCCACTCTGCCTTTAGCACCAGCCAAGTTGACTCCTCAACTCACCAAGGCTGCTTCCCAAGCCCTCTGAACCTCAAACAAACCACGGGGGCATAAGGTTATCTACCATACATCCTATTTCCATGGGGGGGAAAAACAAAGAGAAAATTTGCTGGTTTCAAAGAAGGTAACTGAGGGTTAGGCTCCAGTACAACTAATGTCTGAATATCAGTACAACTAAGACCTGAAACAACTACACACACATACACACACAGACGGAGGGAGAAATCTTGTCTAAGGAGAATCCTATTGCTGTATAAAAGTCGAATGCCACCAGAAGGATGCTGAGGAGGCAGAGACTAATGAATTAATTATTTTTTTCTATTAATACTTATATTAGTAAACTGTTAAGTACATAAGAAAAGCCTTCCTGGATTGGATTGAAATCCTATCCTCAGCCAAACTGGATCAGACAAAAGTCCAGCATCCTGTTCCTGAAATTGTGAGTCAGGTCTCTGTGGGAAGCTCACAACCAGGAGGACATGGCAGCAATGTGAGTTCTTTACCAAGTGATGTTGAGAGGCATATGCCTACAACTCTTGTAGCAGAGAACTCTAGGGAAGATAAATGTGAATGTCCATGAGCATTTTCTCCCAGACACACAAATATAAGAATGCATGAAAATGCACAGAAATTTTTAATCTCACTGGCTCTAATCTAAACCAAGTGTGGAAAGGACGCAGCTTTCCAGAGTTCACAGCACTTCCATGTCCAGCAACCCTAGACAAGCAGTCAATGATTCCCACCCCTAGTCTAAACCCATTTAGTGATTTTGAGAGATCTGAGTCACGGTTTTGGATCCAGAAAGAACTAAGCCAAGACTTTTGAGCACATCTTTTAGCTGGAAGTTTCAGTGTATCCACAAAGACTTACCATTTTCCTCAAAATGTCAGGTCACTTTCCTCCTTCAAACAAACCAAGGCAGATTGCATGGTTCATGTAAATAAAAGTGGATTTCTGTAATTAATTACCATTTATCTATTTGCACATTCACAACAGCCAATCATGCTTAAAAATTAAGCAGAAGGAAGTGTGTAACACATCTGTGTCTTTCATCCATTGAGGGTGCACACAAGTTATGTACAAACCTCAATGATGGTATGTATTTAATATACAACTAGCAGCCTCGATCTGGCTCACAACTCATCTCTAGGAGGGTGTGGCCTCCCACAAATGGTCAAAGTGGTACCTTGATTCATGTAAGCGAGGCAGATATAGCATCCATATATTATGCGACTCATGACCACATGATCTGTGCATATTGTGCTGTTCTACCTCTCCCTATCAGTCCTCTTCCCACTCAGGCCACCTCCCACTATAATGTCTAATCTAGGTCATTTGTTCTGTAAATTGGCTGTTATTGTTCCTGTTGGCTCCGGGGTCCCACTGCCAGACCTTGCAACAGAAGAACCAAAGGCTCAAGCTCTCTCCCCACCAAGACACACTCGTGCCTATGGGCTAAATAGCTGTCTGCTTTCACAGCCCAGTCACTCACCAATAATGGATTTGGTTTCTTAAATGGATGGGATTGTTAGAAAGGAAAATAAGCAAACCGTACCTCTTTGTTTCAGGGGCACAGACATTTTTCAAGGATTCCAAATGAACCATGCAATGAGTGGGGGGGCAGGCAGAGTGGGGGAGACACACAGCAGAAAAGCTTTTAGGCACACTTATCAAAAGCAGCCTGCACAGCAGGGCCACCACGGCTGCTGCAATTAAACCCCAAAAACCGCTGACGTGACCAGAGTCTGCAAGGAGGCTTGAGTCAACTGAAAGGAAAGCAAGCTAGCAAAGAGCAGCCACAGTGCAGAGCCAGTTTGCAATCCTCAGAGGAAGAATGAGCAATAAAATCAGTAGGAATTCTACCAGCTGTGGATGGACAAAGCTATCCCACTATCTTTCAGCTCAAGACTGCAGGGGAAAACCCCAACGCTCACACAGCTGCTACAGAAGAGAGGTAAAGATGGTCTGCAGCTGCTCACAGCTGTAAAGATGGACAGATGTCAGCCTGATAGATTGGAGGGAATGAATGACGTCCTGCCCATCTGGACAGTATGTGAACATGCCACAAGCAGAGCTAGCTGCTCAGTACATTCAATATTTCCCCCATTACAGCTGCCAGGAGGCAAACACAAATCACACAAATAGGCTGCAAAGAAAAACTGTCCCATGGGATATTTTCCCCCCACCCCAGCCCCAGCCTTGCAACAATCCATCAAAGTCTACATAGCTCATCTTCATCCCAGGGACCCTTCATCTTCTTCATACCATAGCATAGATTAAATTCTGCATCCTTCAAGAGTGGGGAGAAACTGCTACAGACTGCATGCTGCAAAAACACTGAGAATTATACAATCACCATAAACCAAGACGAGGCTTTGGATGCAGGCCCATAAGAGCCTCTCACAGCTCCAGAGCAATCTTGGTAGCCACACCAGGGAAAGAGGAAAGATGCTTGTGGTGGCACTGCCCAAAAAGCAAGAGACTCATTTTGCTGGAAGGAGCTCCCAACAGTGCTTCCTTCCAAAGTCAAATCAGTGAGCCAAAGGCAGCTCTGCCAGCCCCCCTCCTATCCCATTGCCAGCAGATTCTCACAAGAGCCAGCTAACCAGTAAGCCAAGAAGCTAGAAACTGCCCTTCTCAAACAAAATCAAAATAAAATACAACACACACACACACAAAGCCACACCAAAAAACCATTGGCCACCTTTACCCCTGTGTTTTAGGAGGAGGAGCTTTTGCATCCAAAACAATCACCAGAGCCCAAGTCTCATTCACGGAAACAACACTGGCGGTACCAATGACCTGAGCTGAGCATTTTGAGGAAGAAGTGAGAGGAAAGTCAAAGTAATGGTGTGTGTGTGTGTGCATGCACAACTGTGTAATACTATCAACTCAAATGTAAATTTCAATTTGCTTCTTTTACAAAGGGCAACTCAGGGTAAGCAATAACTCATATAAGGACATTTATAAAATGGAAACTGGTATAAGCCATTCTGAGGTAGGAGCAAGTAGTAGCTTACTCCTCTGGAAAGCTTTTCTTATAAATCCAACTGAAGGAAAAATCCCTTCTTTAAAATTGCAGGTAGACCTTTGACACCTGACCTTACTTTAGGAGGAAGGATAGGAGCTGTATTTAACCGGATTGATGCTGTAGTTTTCTTTCAGGACCATGCCTTTTATTTCTATTCTTCTAATCACTCTGCTTCTCCTGCTTTTTGGGAAGCCTTCTTGAGTCTGACTGGTGGGAGAGAGGCAGGCTAGGGCCCAAGTAAATGGACACCTTGAGAGCCTTCCCTGCGCAAATGCCATTCCTGCCGCCTTGGCCAGTCTTCCAGGGACCCCAGGCAGCTGCTTCTCACGATACGGCCCATACAAAAGGTGAAACCTCCAGGCAGGAGCGCTATGCCGCAGCAGGCTTCCCGCATCAGGGATCAGCTGGAGGGCAGCTGTGAAACAGGCCCCTCAGCAGGTGGAGAGCGCGGCAGGGTCTGGGGAGGCAGAGGGGAAGGCCCGCCATCTCCCAGGCATGGAGGGCGGCGGGGGCGGGAGCACAGCCAGGCGCTCTTGCCCGCACAGCATCGCCTTGCCGCCCGCGGAGCCCCCGCAGCCTCCCTCGCCCTGCCTCTCCGTCCGCAGCGAGCCAGAAAAGAGGCGGGAAGAAAGGTAGGCGACTGGAGGGGAGAGAGGCACCGCCGCCACCAACCGGAGGAGGACGACGACGCCCCAGGACGCGTAACAGAGCGCTCCCCCCCCGGCTCTCGGAAAGGACGGGGTAAAGGGAGGCGGGGAGGGGGGCTGCTCTGCCCCGGGGCCTCCCCCTCTCCACGGACGCCCGCCCGCTGAGGGAGAAAAGGGGGCGTCGTTCCGGACAGCCGCGAGGGGATTCCCCTCCTCCCCCCCGGCTCTTCTTCCTCCCTGCCGGCCTTACCTGCCCACGGTCTGGTTGGCGAGCTGCCGCATGCGGTTGAATTGCTTCTTCATGGCTGCGCCCTTCCTGCGCCCGGAGAGCGCGGCGCCGAGCTCCGGGAGCAGCGGGGAGGCTGCGGGAAAGCGCCGGCTCTTCCAGGTTTGGGAGAGGAGGAGGGCGGCGGGCGGGCGGGGGGCGGAGGCGGCTACATGGCCCTTCTCTTCCTCCTCGCTGATTGCGTTCGGCAAGGGGGAAGGTGCGGGAGGGGGTTCTAGCACTGCGGCAGCGGCGGCCGCAACGGGAGAGGCGCGGGGCAGCCCCCGGCCACCACCCGCCCAGCCTCCGGCATCCTCCCTCGCTCCCTGTTCTTCTCTTCCCGCAAACCCAGTCCGCGCGCCCGGCTCCCGACGGCTCAGCGCATCCTCCCGGCCCGCGCCGGCCCGACCACGCTGCGCCTCGCGATCCCAACCCGGTGCGCAGCGGGCGGAGGGAGGAAAAGCGGCGGCGGGGCGGAGTGCGGCTGCCCAGCCTGGGGCGCTGGGAGCTGTAGTCCCCTCCTCCCGTTCTCCTCCTCCTCCCGACGGCGAGGGAGGGGGGGGCTGCGGAGCAACCCGCCGTGCTGGCTCAGGCCGGGCGACCCGGGCCGGGATGGAGGGGTGCCCGGGGAACGGGGAGGCGGAAGCGCTGGGTGACCGGGAGGAGAGGCCTCGTTCCTGGCCGGCGTTGCTGCCGGGGAATCAAAACGGCCGCTCGTTTCCCTCGTCGCTCGTTCTGGCTTCGGAACCCTACTCCCTCGCCCCCGAAGGAAGATGTAGGGCCGCCATTGGGGCCGCCTGTATGTGGGGCTCCCCCGCTGAGCGCCTTTGGAGGGAGGAAAGGCAGAGCATGAGGAGGTTCAGCTCTGGCGCTCACGGAACGGAGCGGTTTTGGAGCGGAGAGAGGAGTGACCCCATGCCGAAGGGCACCGCCTTTGACTCCCGCTGAGGGACGATGGAAGGTGCCCTCGCATAACTTCTCCAGACCAGAGTTGTATTGATTGCTTCAGCCCTGTTGATAATTGGGAAGCTCTTGTGCTCTCTGCTAAGAGCGTCCCTGGGATGCCTTCCCCAAGTCCTCTCAGAGCAGCAGAACTGGATCTTTCTTCTGGTTTTGCCTTTTAACTCTTTGGTTTGCTGTTACCCTGCCAACCCAGGTACCCTTCACCCTAGGAAGCAGAAATGGCTCAAGACACTTTAATGCCAGAGGCAGATCCTGATGGGGACAAATATGACCGTCGTCATTGTTATGATGCCAGACATTTGGCTGTTGCCTTTTGCTGAAGCCCCCAATGAGTGACTCCTGTGTGTGCCTCATCCCACCTAACAGTAGCTCCAGCCCTCCTAATACAACATTGGAAGTGAGGAACCTGCAGGATCTCCAGATGCTGTTGAATGCCCTCCTGTCCTAGCTAGCATAGCCAGTGGTCAAGGATGATGGGCAGTAGCGAACATATAAAACATACAGCAGTTCCCTGTCAGTGTCCCTCCTCTTTCTTTAGTCATGCTCTTTTTCTTTCTAGCCTTCCTACTCTTGGTGTCCTATCTCAATCAGAGTGGCTCCACTGATAATCCAAACAAACTGAATAGCTCCTGGCTCAGCCCCTTACTTACTTTTAACTAGTAAACACAAGGTCATAAATAAAGTCCAACAGAATTTCAAGGTAAGCAAGTCTGGCATGAAGTTCAGCAAGATATCCAACAGGTGGAAGGTCAGTTTAGCTTTGACAACTCCTGAAGAGGAACAGTACCTGGAAAGATCCTGGAGCAGATCATTAAGCAGTCAGTTTCTAATCACTTAGAAAGCAACGCGGTAATCACGAGAAGTTAACATGGATTTCTCAAAAATAAGTCATGCCAGACTAATCTTATCTCTTTTTATGATAGAGTTACTAGCTTGATAGATGAAGAGAATGCTGTGGATGTAGTATATCTCGATTTCAGTAAGGCCTTTGACAAAATTCCCCATGACATTCTTGCAAAGAAGCTAGTAAAATGTGGGTTGGACAGGGCTACTGTTAGTTGGATTTGTAATTGGTTGACCAACCGAACCTAAAGGGCGATCACGAATGGCTGCTTTTCATCCTGGAGAGAAGTGACTAGCGGGGTGCCACAGGGTTCTGTCCTGGGCCCAGTGCTGTTCAATATTTTTATCAACGATTTGGATGAAGGAATAGAGGGCATGCTCATCAAATTTGCAGATGACACCAAATTGGGAGGGGTTGCTAATACGCCGGAGGACAGGATCAAAATTCAGAATGACCTGGATAGATTGGAGAGCTGGGCCAAGGCGAACAAAATGAAATTCAACAGAGAGAAGTGTAAGGTCCTACACTTAGGTAAAAAAAATGGAATACAGAAATATAGGATGGGGGACACGTGGCTGGACAGCAGTACGTGTGAAAGGGATCTAGGAGTCTTCATAGACCACAAGCTGAACATGAGTCAGCAGTGTGATGCGGCAGCGAAGAAAGCCAGTGCAATTCTCAGCTGCATCAATAGGAGTATGGTGTCTAGATCGAGGGAGGTACTGGTACCACTCTACTCTGCTTTGGTTAGACCTCATCTTGAATATTGTGTCCAGTTCTGGGCACCCCAATTCAAGAAGGACATGGTCAAGCTGGAGCAAGTCCAGAGGAGGGCAACCAAAATGGTGAGCGGCCTGGAAGCCATGCCCTATGAGGATAGACTTAGAGAGCTGGGTATGTTTAGTCTACAGAAGAGAAGGTTAAGAGGGGACATGATAGCCATGTTTAAATATTTGAAGGGATGCCATGTAGAGGAAGGAGAGGGCTTGTTTCCTGCTGCTCCAGAGACCAGGACAAGGAGCAATGGATTCAAGCTGCAGGAAAGGAGATTCCACCTGAACCTCAGGAAGAACTTCCTGACAGTCAGGGCTGTCCGGCAGTGGAATATGCTGCCTCGGAGTGTAATGGAATCTCCTTCCTCGGAGGTTTTTAAGCAGAGGCTAGATGGCCATCTGTCAGGAGTGCTTTGAGGGTGTTCCTGCATGGCAGGGAGTTGGTCTCGATGGCCCCTGGGGTATCTTCCAACTCTATATTTCTATGATTCTATGAAGGGTGGCAGCTATATAGGTCAGCAGCCTAATACAGCTGTTGCCTGAGTAATTGTTGCCAGTTATACATTGTCTGGAATCTATGTAGGTTTTCTCTTTGTTGACTGCTCCTGGGAAAGTAAGTTATCTTCTGTGTCTGAAGGAGCAGGACTCTCTGCTGGACCTGGCACTGCCCCCTGGTCTGTTTTTGGCACTTTAGCCTCTTCCTGTACAGCAGGTCCTGGCATGCCCCCTGTTTCAGCCTCTGAGTCAGAGTCCATGTTCTGGAAGCAGGGCATGACACTTGGTATTACAGAGATCTTAAATAAGAAGGTGGTTAGTACCTTGTATATCCTTTTGTTGACAGTGTCCCTCAAGCATGACACTCCTTAAAGCAGGCATGGACAAAGTGTAGTCCGTGGGTAGCATGTGGCCCTTAGGACCAAAGAAATGTTTTTGTAAAAAATGTTTTCAATTTTCCTCCCGAAATTTGTTTTGCTCCAAAATGTCAAAAAATGACCTCTGGGAAGTTTGGAGGGCATTCTCATCATGTTTGGAACCTCCTGGAGCCATCTAGGGTTTAAAAAAAATGCTTGTTTTTTAAAAAATATTTTGCCTCAAAATGACCCAAAGGACTGTGTAAGCAGCTCCAAAACATGGTGGGAATGTGTTGTGTCCCCTTGAGGACATTTGGGGACAAGAACAGGAGGGCTTTGTGGGAGTAGGTGTGGTGGGGGTGTTACCCTGTGTTCTGGGGGTCCCGGGAGGGGTGCCCAAATAACCAAATAAAAGCACAAGATGGGGAAATTAACTCTAGCACTTTCTTAAGCTAGCGAGAGGCAGGGTAACTTTAGCTTGGATCTTTTACCCTATGTCTACGGCGTCAGGTCAGAGAGCGGTTAGACAAGTTTTAAAGTAACAAATAATAATTTTATTGAGAACAAACAACACGGAAGACACAACATACACTAACTAACTGAGAAACAGAAATGGATAGTTTCGGGAAATGGGTAATACGACACCTTTTCTTGTAGTCCTGGAGAGAAGTGGAGGTTGCAGGGAAGAAAGCTCAGCATGGTTCGCTGAGGGGGCAACTCACTGGACAAACTGACAGCAAAGCAGGATAGCAGTCTGGAGTGTTCCAAGAAGGGAGGCAGACTCAGTTATTGGGAACTGAGGGGACAGCTCGCCAAACACAGCGGCAGCAAGGCTGGGTGGAATTCAAGAGCGACCCGAGGAAGGCTCGGAATTGGGGACTTTTTATAGGGTGGATTTTACCTACAGACCATGCCGTGCTCGGTGAGAACAAAGGAAATTTGGAGCAGGACAAAGCCATTGGAAAAGGTCAGGTTTTACATGATGAGCTTAGCGCTGGATGACAATAGTATGGCCAGTATGCAAATAGCCCAACATAAAGGAACGGCTCGGCACTCGGTTGGTCGTCTTTGTGTAAAGTCGCACTGAGCAAGGCTGGTTTGCAAGAAGGAGTGGTCCCTTAAGCATCGAAGAGGCATTAAGTTGCCTGCCTAAATGAGGTTTGGAATGTACAACCATTAACGGCCGCGCCTATTACGTGCTTGTCCGGTGGCCCTTGCAAACACGTGGAGCAGGGTGGCAGAGAAAGGTCACATAAAGGCCAAATTATTTGATATCAAGAGATATCTAGTGCTCTCACCAGACATATCACAACTGTGGTAACAGGGGTGCAGCCCCCCAAGGTTGCCTGAGATGTTAATGCAGCCCCCTAGCCTTCTGCAGGTACCCACCTGTGCTTTAAAAAATGGTAATATAATATATATAATTTGCTGTGTATTTATTTTTGCACAGAGGGAACAATGTTTGCTTTCCAGCTGCTGGCTAGCCAAGGTGAAATTTAGGTCAGATTGTCAAATGTATCTGAAATCAACAAAGGCTGACAATTGTACATATGTATCTGAAACAAAAAAAAGTTGACAATTATGCACACACACACACACATGCATGTGCATGCCGTTTTTAGACCCCACATACGAAGCAGTAGCACTGGATACTGATGAAGCAAACTGCTGGTAAGTTAGCCTCTCCCTTTTGGCCTTCTCCACCATCCTTTGCAGGTTCTTTTGTATGCTAGTAGTCCCACTGTTTTAGAAACTGCCCCCCACCCTGCAATGGTGTGTGCGTGCGTGTGCGCACACGCGTGTGCCCCATGATTTTCATAGAATTTTCATAGGGTTTTTTTAGGCAAAGAATAATTACTGGTGGTTTTGCCAGTTCTGTCCTCTGAAATACAGACCATAGCACCTTGTATTCTCTGGCAGTCTCCCATTCAAGTACTAACCAGGCCTGACCTTGCTTAGTTTCTGAATCAGATAGGATCTCATACTTTCAAGGTATTAAGGCTGTCTCCATCCCCTAACTATCCCCTGTGTAGTCACATAAGGGGATTAGTTTGAAATTATATTGTATGTCATTGGGAAAGCAAGATCGAGGAGCCTTCATCTTCTCACAGTCCTAGACCATCCCTGCAAAAGAAATGCAGCTTTGGTGTTCAGAGATAGCGGAATGCACTTTGCACAGGTGTTGTGTGGGAGTCTGGGGCTTGCTAAACTGAGACTGTTGTGTTTTGGACATATCAGGAGAAGATGTGACTCGCTCAGAAGGGAATAATGCTTGGTAAGGTGGAAGACAATAAGAAAAGGGGAAAACCACATTACAGATGGATAGACTCTATCAAGGAAGCCTTAGCTTGCAAAACCTGATTTAGGCTGCTGATGACCAGGTGACTTGGAGAGCTCTAATTCGTGGGATTGCCACAACTTGAAGTCAACTTGGTGGCAATCAACAACAACAAACTCTTAAGCCTCCAGCTCCCTGGTTTTTCAACACAGTGTAAATAATACTGTGAACTCTCTGAGTAATAAGGAGGCAAACAAAAGAAAGTGATGAATGCTAATAGCAGGATATGCAAAATTTCTGCAGTTAATTCTTCATTCTGAATCCAAGTCTGTCTGCTGTTATCCCCAGAGCCTGTCAGATAGGCCTGCATGTACCATATTGGAATGCTGCTGCCTCCTGCTTTTCAGGATACTTCGCCAATCTGTTCTGGTCAGTGGAGCAGAGCAGGGTCCTGAGTGTGAGGAGGCCCCGATGATTAAATACCCAAGGCCCACTGAAAAAGCATGAAAGCATCAGCCAAAGACAGGGAAGCATCTGTGCAGATTAAGTGGGCACTTTCCTAGCATCACAGAGCTGGAAGAGACTGCAAGAGCCATCAAGTCCAACCTCCTGCCATGCAGGAATACACCATCAAAGCACTCCTGACAGCCATCCAGCCTCTGTTTAAAAAACCCCAAAGAAAGAGACTTCACTATACTCCAAGGCAGCATATATTCCACTGTCAAACTGCTTTTACCATCAGGGAGTTCTTCCTAATGTTTAGGTGGAATCTCTTTTCCTGAAGGTTATTGTGGGTTTTCCAAGTTTTGAGGCCATGTTCTATTAGTATTTTCTCCTGATGTTTCATCTGCATCTGGAGGCAGCAGATTCAGGCGAAACATCTGGAGAAAATACTGATAGAACACGGCCTCAAAAGTTGGAAAACCCACAATAACCTATGGATTCCTGCTGTGAAAACCTTCAACTTTACATCTTTTCCTGAAGTTTGAAGCCATTGCTCTGTGTCCTAGTCTCTGGAGCAGCAGAAAACAAGCTGGCCCCATCCTACATAGGATATCCCTTCAAATATTTAAGATTAGGTATGATGTCACCTTGTAACCTTCTCTTCCCCAGACTAAACATACCCAGCTCCCTAAGCTATTCCTCATAGGGCAGGGTTCCAGGCCTTTTACCATTTTGGTTGCCCTCCTCTGGACATGTTCCAGCTTCTCAATATTCTTTCTGATATGTGGTGCCCCGGACTGGCTAATCAATTGTTGATTTCACTTATATACTGTTGTACTTGTGTAATGTGCTTAATGTGGGGTTTACATTCAGAGATACGTTATTTTTGTTGCTTAGTTTCATATATCCATTACGTGTAATCATTAAGAATAATAGTAATAGTTCTTTTCCTAAAAACCTCTGTACTAGCAATATCCTTTTCTTGTCTGGGGTAATATATTGTATTTGTGTAGCGTGCTTAGAAACCATTCTAAATGTGAAATGGAGGCCTTTTTCCTTTTTTGTTTTAAGTGAAGTTGCTATACTCTTAATTCCCTTGTTTTTGTATTACAGTTCTGATGAGAACTCCTTTCTGTTGACACTCATTTTTCTTTTACTCAATTGGCTCTAAAATTATTTTTGTTTTTAATTGGAAAAATGAACGATTTCACACAATGTTCATCATCATTTTTCGAGGGGGGGATATGTAAGGCTCCTAACACACCTAAAAACCATGTCCTGAGGATTCTAATTATTTTATATCAAACATAGTGAGCCATAGAGATATCCTGGGAGGACATGAAGGCAGGAGAGCTGAGTAGCCTGTTTTCTGTCACATCCTGGGTAATCTTGCAAATGGCTCTAAGGCAACTTGAATGGATCTTCGGCAGCAATCAGGAGACAGTTACTCTCTGGGAACAAATAAACAATGCAAAACAGCCTGAAATTTGACACTTTGAGGTATGCATCTCCAGAGAAATACTGATCTTGCAGGAAACCACAAGGATGCTTGGCTGTATTTTCTTTGAACTACAAAGCTGAAATCCATCTTAATAAAAACTGCAGCCATCTGGTTTCACAGGACATTGGTCAGCTTTATAACTAGGCACATTTTCTCATGCTGTTGGGAGTTTGGAGTTTGGAGCTTGGAATTTTGGAGTTTGGGTTTGCAGTTTTGGAGAGGTTTTTTTTTTTTTTTTTGGAGTTTTGAGAGCTTAGAGTTGGGAGTTCTCTCAGATCTGCAAAACCATGATGCTGGTAAGCTCCCCGCAGCCTCTAAAGGTGTGGCTGAGATCGTTTTCTCCCAGCTGAAGACTTCTGGATTGGTATAGTATTAAATCAAACTCTTATGTCTCTCTCTCTCTCCCCTAATTTTCATCATTTTCTAACTTTCTATAGTCTTGTATGCTTGTTGGAGTGTGTGAAGCTGAGTGATTGTATGAACTTTAACTTTCTATAATCTTGTATGCTTGTTGTAGTGAGTGCAGCTGAGTGATTGTAGGGATTTTACATCTATGTCAATAAAATACTTACATTTGAACAATTTGTGTGATTTTTAACTGGGCCTGACCCCGTAAACATTGGGTTAAAAAGATCCTAAGTACCCTGTCCTCTTTGCATAGCTAAAGCAGTGCAGAGCTAATTCTTCCCCACAAGAGACGATTTTGACAGCTTTTGGGAATCCTCTTAAAGGGGCCCAAGCATAAGAATGTCCTCTATTCTATCATCCAAGTCATTGATAAAGATGTTGAGTAACACTGGGCCCCTGAACAGAACTGTGTGGCACCCCACTAGTCACTTCTGTCCAGGATGAAGAGGAGCCATTGGTGAACACCCTTTGGGTTTGGTCACTCAACCAATTACAAATTCACCTATGAGTAGCATTGTCTAGCCCAGATTTTATTTGTTTTGCAAGAATATCATGGAGAATCTTGTCAAAGGCCTTACTGAAGTGAAGATATGCTATATCCACAGCACTCCCTTCATCTACCAAACTAGTAACTCTGCAAACGGATAACTGAGTTTTCCAGAGAAACCCACACACAGTTGAAAGCCATGAGATGGAATGGCGACTCTCAGTTTTCTTTCAGAAAGTGGCATGCCTCTATCTGTCTGCCCACTGTAAAGTGGTTTTGGGTGTTTGCTAGGTGCAACAAGCTCTTGATGTTCAAAGGGCAGAGTCACTAACCTGAGGAAGCTGAGAGATCCAGTGAGGTTAACAGGTGAGATTTTTGCAGATACAGGAGTGTCATTCCATTCCCAAGGTGATGGTTCTTGTAAAGTTAGTGAGAATAAGTGTGTCAGGTAAGGTGTCTGTTACACCGAGGGAGAACAAATGATCCTTTAGATGTGTTATTCAAAATGGTGGGACTGGGACCAATGCCAGTCCGTGATTATTTGGCTAACAATCACTGATGAGTTTCCAGGAAAGAAAGAAACAATTAAAGACACAGTGGGGGGAAAAATTACTGGTCCCTGACATCAGATAGCTTGAGGTGCATTGCCTGAGAAGGATCCCTTGGTGGATGGGCAGATACTGTCTTATGGTTGTGGGGGTTGTGATTAAAAACATAGTTTGGTTTGTGATGAAAGTGTAGAGTACAAGGTGTATTATATGCCTGATTAAATATGGTGGATATCATATGTCACATGAGGTCTAGGAATCCTAATTTAGCTTGTTAGGGAGGAGGAGGTTGACAGCCTGGATGTTCAGGAGTAGCTTTCTGTGAAGTGCCCCATATGCAGAGCCAGATAGGCAAAACTGAGGAATCTCAATGCATGGATGAGATGATGGTGAAGGGAGGAGGAGGACTTTAGAATTCCTGGGCACTGGGGAATGTTATTGGACAAGTTGGATCTATACCAAGGAACAAGTGGCATTTGAACCAGGATGGGACCATACTACTGGTGCATATCAGAAAAAAATTCTTAAAACTGAAAATTGAGGGAAAACCAACAGAAGCTGGGAAACATCCCATTTGGGGTGAATCATTCCAAAGAGACAAAACTAAAAATATTTCAGATTGCCCACATGGGAACATGAGCATGTAATAAAATACAAGAGGCAGCCAAAGAGATCTAAGTAGAAAATGCATGCACCAGAGACATCAGAAGAGTTACACCATGTGTGTATGCTAAAGCCAGAAGCCTGCAAGCCAAAATGAAAGAACTGGTTTTATGGGAAAGGATAGAAATAATACTAGCCCTAAGAGAAGCGCGGTGAAACACAGAGAACCAGTAGAATACTGCCATCTCTCGATATATAGACTCTATGGGAATGATGGATAGGTGTGTACTAGAGGTAGTATTGCTCTGTACATTGGGAAAGGAACTCTTTCAAATGCTAGAAGCCTCAAAAGGGGCTGGTTCATCTATAGAATTCACTTGGATGATAATACCAGGTATCAAAAATAACTTAGTACTGGGGACATGCTATCCTCTCCCCTGCCCATACAAATACTCAGTGGGATCTTGAGATGGAGAGTGAAATCAGGGAGATACTTAAAAGATGGGGTTTGTTGATGACACTGAGTTTTAATTATTAAATAATTATTTAAGTATTGATTAATTTATGATTATTTAATGATTTCTCTCCCCCCTCCAACTTTTATTCCTTGGTTCTCAGTTTACTCCAGTTCCTCCATATTAAGTGCAAAGTGTAGAAGTAGTTTGAACTCAATTACCTCAGCAAGAGGAGAGAAGAGGAAGGAACAGAGTCTTGCCCTTCTCAATATGTTCAGGAAAAAGCAAACTGCCTCAGCTTCTCCTAGTTTATCTGTTCTTCCTCATGAATAACTTTTGCCGTTTTGGAGGAATGAGAAAAATGTGGTCTAGAGATATAAAATTTACTTTGTGTACTAATTTGAGGAAAAATAGGTATCAGATGATATATCAATGGTATTTAATTCCAGATAAGTTGTAGAAAATGTCTAAGAGTGTTGCAAAGCATTGCTGGGGATGTAAAAATAAAGAGGGCTCATATGTGCTGGACTTGTAAAAAGGAGAAAAGCTATGGGTCTAAGATATATATATGCAAAAAAAAAAGTGGAATGGGTAATGTCTCCAGAAATGCTTTTGTTGGGTATTGTGGATAAGGACTCGGATTGCAAATGTGAACTGATATGGATTCCTTCTTTGTTACATAAGAACAACTACAAAAATATTGTTTAAACAAACCTGGAAATGGGCTGAAGAGCTGATGATGGATGGTTGGATTGCTAAGGTTGCTGAACTATCCCCGTTGGCTAAATAGCCATGGGTTCTAAAAGATCAACCAATGGAAGATCTTTTGAAAGCCTGGAAACCTTTCATGGACTTCTTGAGCAAAAAGAATCCAAGCGATGCAATTATTTGTGGATATGACTATTAGTAGCTTTGCAGAGCTACATCTTTAATGAGAGAACAGTAATGTATTTCATTTTTTTTCAGCCTTCTCATTGCAGTTTGGTGGGGGAATCAGAGGCCTTTTGTGTTTTAGTGTATCAGTATGTTTTTGTTAAATTGTTTAGGTGGGTTAATAAGTTAGTGCTCTAAGGGTTTTCTTTTTCTTTTTTTCTTTTTCAGTTTGCTGTTTAGTTAATATGCTAATTTTAGTTTTTTTCTATATTAGAAATGTCTGTTGGAATTCATGTTTATGTAGTTTATGTAGTCATAAGTAACTTTTATTTACAACAAAACTTCTGCCGTCTGGACCTCACTCTGTTGGTGCTTGGCCACGAGTGTCCCAGTTTCATCTTTGAAATGTTGGAAGGTATGGTATCAATGGAATTTTTTTTCTCTAGTCCTTCTTGGAGTGGTAGCAATGTTAACCTTGTGGTGAGGGAGGTTTTATTTTAGAGCACAGGTGGATAACTTGGGTCAGTCTAGGGACTAGTTTTAGCTTTTCCAGACTTCACTGCAGAGATACCCCTTGCTGCTGCTACACTACTGAAATTTGGTGGCAATTTGTATTACTGAATTTTCAGGGCAAATTGCTTAAAGGCTTTAAAACATGTAAGGCACACTTGTGTTTTGTTTTTTGTTTTTTTGCTAAAATTGTATTTTATTAAACACAGACAAGACACTAAAACAATAAAAAGCGAAAGAAATACACATAATCCATACAAACTTCAAACAAAATCAATCCACAAATTACAATACAAACTATCAATACAGACAATACTCACAATACTAATAATACTAACCATCCACATTTAAAAGAAAAAAAAAATCACACATACTCCTCCCTCCACATTCGTGGGTTTGACCTTCATGAACTTGATTATTTTTTGGGTGCCCACTTGCCTTCCCCCATTGCCCCTTCCCATTCTCCTACATTGTGCCTGGGTGCGCATGTCTTCCTTCCGTGGACCTGGGCAAAAGGCAAACAAATGGCGGGGAGCCCTGCATGTGTGCCTTCTGCAATCATGACGCTGCCACCTCTGATTCACTGGGCTCCTGGAAGGCAGTGCACATGGGTGAAATGCAAATGAATGAGGGGCAAAGTGACAGGGAGGGGGCAGCATATGCTGCTCCCTCCCATTCACTTGCCTATATTCCATAAGCCTGGAAGTCAGCATGGCTGGGCGAAACACAAGTGAATGTAGGAGGAAACTCTGGAAGGAAATGGGAGGGGGCGCTGTCACATGATTGGGGGGAGTTATTTGTTGTTGTTTTTTTACTTTTGCAACAGTTCTGCACCCCAAACCCTAGTGAAAATCAAGGGGCCATTGTAATTACAACTACGGCCATTTCTGCACTAGACTGTTATAGCACTATTATTCCACTTTCAACATTCTATGGAATCCTGGGATTGCAAACTTCAAGATTCCATAGGATGTTGAGAGTGAAATAATAGCGCTATAATAGTCTAGTGCAGAAATGGCCTACAAAGCTACATTACCACAAATAACTACAAAAAAGTTGCATCCTGCCCCATTACATACAGTCCGTTGTACTTAAACACTTACCTCTAAGTGTTAACTTCAACCTTAAAAAAAACTTGATAGTTGCTAGTGATTGCATATCATTAAACAGTTATTACTTATCAACTATAATTATGATTATTTACCTAGTTGTCTTATTTGATGACTTATCCACTTACTATAATCTAATTAATTACATTCACAAATTAAATCACTATTAACCTACTCTATATTTTGCGTAATTTTTATATTCTAATCTATATTCAATTTCAATAATATACTTTTATCCTATAATAGTAATCCTTCAATTAAATAATAATTCTAATAATCCTTAATCAATAATAATAATAATAATAATAATAATAATAATAATAATAATAAAAATTTGTATCCCGCCCCTCCACACGGATTGAGGCGGCGAACAACATAAAATATATTATACATTAAAAGACATTAAAAGACATTAAAAACATACCCAATCCTCCCCACCCACCAACCCACCTCAACCAACCCCTTAAAATACACAGCAATTAAAATCCATCAATTACTGTTAGCAAGCAGCAAGGCAATAGATGGGAGGCGATGGAAATGTTAGTCTGGGAAGGCCTGTCGGAAGAGATCAGTCTTGACTGCCTTTTTAAAGCTGTCAGGACTGGTAATATCCCGGGTCTCCTCTGTCAGGCCATTCCATAGCTTGGGAGCGATAGAAGAGAAGGTCCTCTGGGTAACTGCAGCCAACCCAGTTCTGACTGGCTGCAGTAAATTCCTCCCAGAGGACCTTAATGTGCGGGGCGGATTATATGGGAGAAGGCGATCCCGCAGGTAGGCTGGCCCCAAGCCATGAAGGGCTTTAAAGGTAAAAACCAACACCTTGTACTGTGCCCGGATACTAATAGGCAGCCAATGTAACGACTTCAGAATTGGTGTTATATGGTCAGTTTTAGGTCTACCGGTGACCAGCCTGGCTGCCATATTCTGAACTAATTGAAGTTTCTGGACTAAGCACGTGGGTAGCCCTATGTAGAGCGCATTGCAGAATAAGATAATAATAAACATCCATAATTAATAATAATCACATCCAATTAAAAAGTGATAAAGAATAACTTACTTAAATTCTAGTTTCTCACTTCTCATGTAATAAAGTAAATTTTAAAATTTTAACTTTAAAAAAACTATAGTCATGAGATTGCTTTCATTCTTATTTTTTTTAAAAATCAACCACTTCCATTCAGATGCAAATTTACTTGGAACTTTGTCTTTTAACCTGTGCATTTTATTGTCCATTTCAACTTAACCACTCATCTCCTATAGGTATGTCTGTTCCCCCCCCACAATACTTAGCATATATCAATCTTGCAGCGAATAGCGCATGTTGGACCAATTTATGTTGTTTTCTACCCAAAATTGTATCTTCAAAACATGTAAGGTACACTTGTTTAGTGGGGTTTTCCTGGTTTGCCACCAAATTTCAGCAGGTAAATCATGAAAAACCATTTGAAACAAGCACTTTTTTTTTTTTTTTTTAGTTTTGAAGGCATTTATTCATTTGCTGTCAAACTTTGGAGACACAGATTGGTATGGGCCAGGGATTGCCTAATTGACCTTGAGGTCAGCATCTAGCCTGTGAGCCTCATGTTGTTTGTTCCTGTTTTTAATTTTTTACAATGGCAGCAATAGTAAATTGCTCACAATATATTTAATGTAATCTCCATTTGAATACCAGGTACAGTAGCCTATATTTCAGAAGAAGGAACTGGCAAAACACTTTTGGTTATTCCTTGTCTAAGAAAACCCTATGAAGTCCATGGGGTTACCATAAGTCGACAGGTGAGTTGAAGGCACACACACACACACACCGATTGAGATACTGAAAGGAGAGTCAGCAGAGGTTGTGGGTCAGTTTACATTGCTAAACTGTTTAACAAACTGTTATCTGTTGCATTGGCATGACCTATTTTTTTTCTTTGAGCTCATGACTTCCCCTTCCTTCTCCCATTCCCCATGCATTATAATTTAATTACTTCTTTCTTAGCACAAACTATAGTTCCAGTTACCCTAATCTGTACTTTTTGTTTGTCTTTCAAATCTGAATTGCAAGTCATGGTTTTAGGTTGGTCTGCAATTCAAGCAGGGACAGCAAGCACAAACCATGGTTTGTTGATTCTGATGTAACAGCAAGATAAAGTTTCACCAAAGAAATAGTATGTACCGGTAGTTAAATTGGCAGAAGAAAGGAAAGGTACTGTATGAGAAACATAGGCCATTTCTACCCTACACTGTTACAGTGCTATTATTCTACTTTTAACATCCTGTGGAATCCTGGGGCTTGCAGTTTAGGGAGGGCCCTCAACCAGAGACTTCTATAAGAGCACTATAACAGTTCAGATGGCCATGAGACTCAGTTTCTGTCACACACTAGCAAGCCACAGTTTGCCTTGTGTGAAACTAGGCCCTGCCTGTGTCCTAGAAAGAATGCATAATTTGAAAGCCAGAGGAAATTATGTCTGGTGCTCATCTGGGTTTGTCTTTCTTGCATCTGTTTATCCCTTGTATTTACATGAATACAAAGCAGCATCTATGTAAGCTATTGTCCAACTAAATATCAGTGGCTGGCTCCATTGCAAGTGTAAATCTTTGCTACGTATAGGGACGTTTTTATTCTGCTGCTTTTACTACATCGGTAGGTATCTGTGTGATTTTTCTAGATAATCTTGTACCTTTCATTTTCTCATGAGCTAGATTCCATTTCTCTTTGTTCAAATTAACATATTTTAATAGGGTTTTTTTTTAATGAAAAAGATGTGTTAACCACACATAGCACATAAATTGCAATTAATGGAATGCCTGTGTATAGACTGACTGCAGTATTCTAGAGTAGAGGGTGGCACTACTCTACATAAAATACTGAGATTACTAGATGGAAAAAAAATGTAATGTGCACATTTTTCCAATTAATATTACCCGAACATTTTACTCCTGTACATGCCCAGGTTTGTGACGAAGTTAATAATTCAAAGATGTTAATTTGGGATCTTCATGCCCTGTAGTAAGTCCATTGACTGCAGTTTTGTCTTAGGTAGAAGAAATTGTGGTTCAGGAGATTTGAATGCCACTAGTTCATACATTCAACTTGCATGGAGCATAAACTCCATTCTCTATATGACATTTCTCAAGACGATTGACCAAGATTGTAATAGATGCGGAAACCAAGTCTTATGAAGAATGTTTGAGGGAACTGGGTATGTTTAGCCAGGAGAAAATAAGTGTGAGAGGCAGTGTGATGGCCACCTTTAAATATCTGAAGGGCTGTCACATGGAAGATTGTGTGACCTTGTTTTTTGCTCCTCTAGAGGGTAGGACCTGAACCAATGACTTCAAATTACATGAATAGAGATTTCCACTAAACATTAGGAAGAAGAATCTCCTGACAGTAAGAGGTGTTCAGCAACAGACTAGAGTACTGCAGAACGTGTCAGAAGCTCTTTCATTGGAGGTTGAGACTGGATAACCACCACTGAAGGATGCTTTAGTTATGGATTCCTGGACTAGTACGACTTTGGGATCCCTTCCAGCTATGATTTATTCAAATATCTGTGGGGGAAAAAATGTAAAGTGGATGGCATTTCACTCATTGACCAGTTGGGTAAGTCAGAGGACATGATCAGCAGAATCACATGATGTTGCTGTTGCCAGTGGATTGGTTGATTGGAGAGTGAAGGTTTGCATGTTTTAGAGGCCTAATGACTCAGTGATGGGAGATGCCATTCCCATTGCCTCTTCAAAAACTAAGGCAAGGAAGAGGGAACTGTGGCCTGTGGGTCTCAGGCAGCCCCATTGCCTTTTCTTGAGCCATCCAAATCCCCAAATTAAAAAAAAAAAAATGGATGGAATATGTAGAATTTACAATTGTGCCCCAAGATGGTAAATGGCTGCTCGACTCCTTTTAGACCCACCACAGCACCAAAAGCTCCTATTAGCTAAAAATTGTCCTCCCCTCCCATGCCACTGCAGAGAGTGGAACATTGTGTTTGTTGTGTTCACATTCCCTTGGCCACTTGACCCTCCCCTTTTCTTTGGATGCCCAAACTGTACAGGTGGCCTGCAATTTTTGCAGGATTAACTTCTTTGTATTTGATTATTCATGTATTATTTACCACCACCTCTGATGCTGCCCTCTACCATTTTTAAAGGGGACTTACAAGCCTCACCTCATGTTCTCAGCATCACTGCCCTGCATAGGAGGGCCTGCACCTCTGGAGCCATTGCTAGGCAAAGCTGGCCCTAGGAACTTCTGCTGCTGCAGCCCAGGGCTTGCTCCTAGGGGCCTTCAGGAGCAGGGGCAGAAGTGGTGGATCAAGTTGTTACTCCAGTTAGGATATGTCGGGTGAGAGCATTAAATATCCTTTTGATATCAAATAATTTGGCCTTTGCTTGACCTTTCTCTGCCACCCTACTTCATGTGTTTGCAGAGGTCCTCCGGACAAGCACGTCTGGGGCATGGCCGTTAATACCCATTAACGGCCGTGCCCCAGACGTGCTTGTCCGGAGGACCTCTGCAAACACATGAAGTAGGGTGGCAGAGAATGTTTACCCAAACATTCCAAACCTCTTTCAGGCAAGCAACTTAAGCCTCTCCGTTGCTTTAGGGGAAAACCTCCCTGCAAACTGGCTTTGCTCAGCGCATATCCACACAAAGCCGCATGGCCAAGAGCCAAGCCATTCCTTTATGTCGTGCCATCAGCGTACTGGCCACGCCATTGTCATTAAGTACTAAACCAATCATGCAAAACCTGACCTTTCCCAAATCCTTTGTCCAGCTCCAAATTCCCTTTGTTCTCACCGAAGATAGCATAGCCTGTGGGTAGAATCCACCCTATAAAAAGTCCCCACTTTTTGGACTTCCTTGGATCACCCTGGACTTCCATCCTGCCTTGTTGCCGCTCTGTGCAGTGAAGTTTTCCTCTCAGTTCCCTATAATTGAGTCCGGATCGCTCCTGAGTTTCATCCAGCCTTGCTGTCGGTTTGTCCAGTGAGCTCCCTTCAGTGAATCACGCTGAGCTTTCTTCCCCGGAACCCCATCTTGCTCTCCAGGACTACAAGACCAGGTGTCGTATTACCCATTCCCTAAAGCTCTTTCTCTATTTCTGTTTCCAGGTTAGCTAGTGTGTGTGTTGTTTTGTTTGCTGTTTATTCCTCAATAAAACTGTTATTTTGTTACTTTAAAACTTGTCTGGCTACTCTCTCTGACCTGAAGCCGTAGACATAGGGGTAAAAGATCCTAGCTGCCATTACCCTGCCTCTCGTTAGCTTAAGAGAGTGCTCTAGCTTAATTCACCCTTGTGATTTTATTTGGTTATTTGGGCGCCCCTCCGGGGACCCCCCAACATACAGGGTAACAAAGTCACCAAACTTGACCATGGTGCTGGCTGCCCTCCACCAGATGGAGCAGGTGTCATACTCTGCCTCTTTCTTTCCTCCTTGCTCCGGAGGAACAGGTTAGGGAAGGAGTGGGCAGGTGGTTGAGCAGACCCACCAGGGTGGGGGTGCGGGTGGGAGGTGCTGCAAAGCCTCACACGGCTTGAAGAGAAACTGAAGACAAACTAAGCCCTAACTTGCAGAGAGACTGAGCTCCCTTCCTACCTTCTCCTCTTGCTGGGGCATGTTGGGGAACCTAAGGAATGGAAGAGAGTTTCTCCTGTCATTCTCGGTTCTCTCACACAGAAGACCCTCTGCAGATGGCCACCCAATTTGCATGAGTGTTTGGAGAATTTCAAAAAAGAACTACTCTCTTCCTTCTGTCCATTCCACATCCCTCCTTTCCCATTGGGAATCTCTTTGGGAGTGTCACTGTGAGATTCCCATGTGGTTCCCTTTCTCTTTCCCTGTGCTCCCATGTGCCTACACACCTTTTGAGTCCACGGCAAAAGTGGCCAGTTTCTTCCTTCTCCCAACGCAATTTCTTTCTTTTAAAAAATGGCAAATCTTCTTCCCAGGTTCATAGTTGGCTCTTTCCATTTGAAGCTTGCCACATATTTTCCTCCCTACTCCAACAACCTTCCTGAAGCCATTTTCCCTTGAAAGAACCTCCCAATCACACCAGAGAGACTGCCGCTTGTAAGCCTCCACTTTAGATTCAAATCTATTGTGTACTATACATTTGCATCTATGGTAGGCTGAATCTGCTAGTTGTCCCTTATTTGTCTGTGTTAAATATGGCTTTGGAAGGGGGCTAGAAATAATTTGTGTTTTTCTCACTTTGCACCCTAACCCCTGCAAAAGTTGAGGGACTACTATATTTTTAAATGGTCAGAATAAGTTTTAAGTGCCTGTAATTCTAGAAATTAGGGAGACTGAAGGAATTAGGGAGAGAAACCAATTTGGGGGTCCTTCATTTTGTCCCCCCATAGCTACACACCTGTCCCCCCATGCTTCCATCAAGGTTTTATAGTGGGAGAGACATGATGTGTGTGTGAGACAGAATGAAATCCAGGTAGTCGTGTCAGCGTGGTTCTCTGGTCCACTCTGAAAAATGACCATACAGACTTTGAGCTGCTGCTTCAACCCCTGACATTTCTTCCTGGAGCCATTCATCTCTCAGACTCCAGCTCACCCACATGGATGGATACAGAAGCTTAGAGAGTGATGTTTTCCTCAACGGGCAAAGGGTTCCTCTTATCTTTCTCCCAGCATGGTTGGAGTACCATAAGAGCACCCACAGCCTGTGAATGCTCTTCAATCACCATTTTCATAAAGAGAAAATCTGGTCATAAATTTCTGTCATCTGGTTGCACATTTGGCTGGTGAGGTAATTTTTTTTCAATTAAAAAAATCTCTTATACAATATACACTCTGAGTTATATAGTATATAATACTATAAAATATCATATTACAGTGATGTATTTAAGTCTTTTACTCCAAGTCTCAAGTCAAGTCTCAGGTCTCTACTTTCAAGTCTCAAATCAAATTTCAAATCCTTGCAAGAGATTTTCAAGTCAAGTCTCAAGTCTGGGAGCCAACTTTATACCCCAACCTATATTCCAGAATTTCTGGACAGAGTCAAATAAAGTCAGTTTTAACAATTTAAGTAGACTCAGCCCTCCACATTTGTGATTTTGCCATCCGCAGCTTTGGAAGTGGGGAATGGGATCCTTCTTACTCCCCCTTCCCAAAGCTGGAGGCTTTTGAACCAATGGGCCTGCAAGAGTCTACAGCTTCGGAAGTGTGGAATAGGATCCTTCTTACTCCACATTACTGAAGCTCCAAAAGCCTAAGAAGAAAGGATCCTTTCTCTTCATGCCCATTGCCTAACACATTTTCTGTTCCCCTCTGAGAAACACGCCCTGCACTCTGAGAGTGAGTCTTGCCTTCTCCTAGGAAAAGTTTTATAAAGTTCTTCCTATATGCAGCGGGGACTTGAAAGACTTGAAAGTAAAGACTTAAAGGTACACAAACAGCAAATATTTCTTTCCTTGTTGTTCCAAATTATACCACTAGAGGGGAGCAGAAGACAGGAAAAGCGTTCCTATTGCAATACAAGCCAAGTTTGTTGGATACAGGCTATTTCTGCATCAGAGTGGAGGAACGTTTCACTACATGTTGTGAGCGGTGTTTTTTAACCCAACTTACTCCGATTTTATCAGATTGTTATCTGCATGCCCTCCAGTTTCTGTTGAAGTAATAAAGTGAAAATCGCTTGCTGCTTCCGCTCCATCAATTCTTGTGAAACTCCCATCCTCCTCCCACTCCTTCCCTTGCTCCACCTCCCTGCCTCTGATTGGTCAACTTTTTTTTTAAACTAGGGGTGGGACAAATGCAGAATTTTCCAGATCCGAATCCCTGGAAGGTTCTGGGAATTCACAAATCTCGAATCGTTTGAATCTTTTTTTTTTAAAAAAAAAGCATTTAAAAAGCAAGGGAAAAAAGGATAATCATGGGCAAGACATGCTCTCTCAGCCTTAGCAAAAGCCTAGGCAAAGGCAGACCTCCCTCTGAAGAAATCTGGCCAGGACAATTGTCCTGGTTTTGCCTCAGGATCTCTCCAGACTAAAAATGTCATGAAAGCCCTTTGTATAAAGGCAGGAAAATGTGGATTAATCCCACATTTTGCTGCCTGTGTAAACAGGACCACTGCAGTCCAGAGATAATCCAGGTCAAAACTGTTTTTTGTTTGCATAGCTCCTTCTGACATCCTGGGGTTTGTAGTTTGATGATGCACCAGCACACTTTTTCAGAGAAGGCTGTGACACCTTGTAAAACTAGAAACCCCAGAATTGTGTCTGAAAGAGGTTTGCAAGTGAGCTATGCAAAGGAATGTTTCAGCTGTCCTTGAAATCTCAAGCCTGTAGCTTCCAGTCAAGTGCTAAACTTCAGTATGAAATGTTCTATTTGAATATCTTAGAATACAAGCCTAGATATAATTTGTGAAATTGTTAGCAAAGGCCATTATCACTCCAAGGGAAAAATCCACCTACTTACCATCTCCCCTTGTGTGTCCAGTCTCACAAGTTTTCAGGCATCCTGATCACCCAGGTTTTCAGGCATCCCGGTCTCCAACAAACTGTTTGGGTGGTGGATTCAAAAGATTTGGTTTGCCTATTTTGGCACAGGAATTCGGATTCCCGAATCACAAATCCCTGCCAAGGATTCAAGGATTTGGTTGGCCCATCCCTATTTTACCCGCCCCCCCCCTGGTACGTTATCAGCAGAGGTAGTTGGAGGTACTTTAGTTCATTCTTACAGAAGACAAGCCGCCACCTCTGGTTTGCTAGTAAAATTGCTAGTAAAATTACTGTGTTGCGAAATAATGCACGTCTAAAAAGTGTGTGACCAACATGAAAAGTTTGAAAAGCTCTAGTCTAAATAGTCAGTAATTGAAAAGCAACTATCCTGAGAATCTCAACGTATTTCATTGTATTCCAGCACCCGCTCTGCATTGGAGGGGCAGAGACAGGAGTGGGCAGAAATGACACCAGGGAAAGGTGGGAACACCCACAGAGAACCACCTCTGCACATGCCTTCCACATCTTGTCAGAAATGCAGCCGAACCAGTTTTTGTGCTTTACATCGGAGTTTTTCTGGTTTTACGATACATCAGTTTTATGTCGATAGTAATCACGCTAAGAGCTCAAGCCATGCAAATCCATAGAGGAAACATCGATATACCTGGTTTAACATGCAGACGTAACTGCATGTGCAGTGTATTGCCAGTGCAATGTATTGTCCTTGTGCAGAAAAGGCCAAAGAAAAGCAGAGCAAATCATTCACCAGTTTTCCTGCCATCTTCTTCAACGAAAGAGATCCAATTTTACTGCCCAACCTCATTCATTCCTTTTTTCAGCCTGCTTGGGCTGTGAGCAACTATAGTGAGCAACTATTTGGATATGTTTAACTTTTTTTTGATATATAAAAATTCTACATGGTTTGCTTCATGGGTTAGGAAATAATATAAAATAAAGGGAGAAACTGATGTTTTGGCACTACAAACTATTATGAGAAACCAAAGGTGTTAATCTTTAATATTCACTGCTATTCCACCTGGAATTACTTTCCTGAGCACAGAGGCTTAGTGCCTCTTCATTTTGTCTTGATTTCCTGTGGTCTGGCATGTTCTGCTAGTCTTTCACTTTCTCACAAGGACAGGAGAACTTAAGATGGGGTGGCTATGAGGAAAACCAGAAAGATTAGGGGAAAATATAGCCTCCTCTCATTTTTTCCCCAAAGACTTATTCCCACCAGAAAAATAGTAGGAGGGAGGAGCCAAGATGGCGACGAGGCAGCAGCTGCTGTAAAGAGCTCCTCTGAAAGTTTATCCTTTTGTTTATCCTTTTGTTATCTTCTGTTGCCTTTTGCATAGTTTACTGTTTTGGATGCCAACCCATTTTTGTTTTACATTTGCTTCTTCAGTGTGCAAGCTTAACTGCTTAAATAGGTGCACCACTGACTTTGTTTTTATGTACTGCTTTCGGGGTGTACCACTAAGCAGACAGAATCTGATTACCTCCGTCCTCGGGGAATTCGGCTTGGCTACCAGTGCCCTGATTTTATTTGGGAAATGTTGGAGGAGTTGTTATTTTCTATGAAGTTTCTATGAAGTCGATAAGAAGAGAAGAGGATAACAAGAGGCCGGCTTCAGCGTCTTATCTCAGCATTTATGGATGGTGTAAATGTAGCAGGAGAGTGGAGGAACTACTAGTGCTACAAACTATTAATAATTATTAATGCTACAAATGCTGCGGAGAGGAGCGGAGGTTACATTTACAGTTAAGTAAGCTGAGCTGGGACTTGATATATTTTCACCTTTGCTTTGGTTTTGTATCAAAACCTTTAATTGCCCAGGTCCTAAGTGGGAGTAAGGAAGACTAACCACTTTTAAACAACTTTTAAACTGAAAACTGCAAATTCTTCATTTCATTAGGTTCCAGTTCAAGGCTGCTTGGACTTCTTTCTTTGAAGCTAAGGTTTTCAAGGAGATACGCCTAGTTACTCCCCCATGTTTCTCTAATAGTTTTTCTCTAATAGTTTTAAGAACAGCTTGCATGCATCCGTCTTGCTATTTTAAAATAGCGTTACCATTTACTATGCTTTTAAAATTTACATGCTTGTTTTAAACTTGAAGAGTTTTTTTGTTTTTGTTTTGTTTTGTTTTTTGATCAGGTTTGATTTGTATGAAGTCTGGAACTATTGAACAGTTCAATTAATTCAAACCTGACAAAATTTTAAATTTTAAATTTTGAATCAACATCTAATGCTGAATTGAAACGGCTGGAGAATGGTGGCTCTCACCAGAAGAAAGCGTAAACAAATGGGTCTGGATCTAATGTCTGAAGATGCTACTACTACTACTACTACTGCTACTACCACTTCAGTTAATAATGATCATGATCAGTGTAAAATCACAGACTTCTTCCATCCTAATCCCAGGAACTGTTCTGCCCCAGATTCTAAAACTGGGACTCATGAGGTGGAGATGGAGATGGAGATGGACTGGTCATTAGGTCCTCACCATGTAATGAAAATAGTAGAAGGTGAAAACTTGGAAGATAGGAGATGCAGCCTGGCTGAAGAACTGGCTTTTGTAGCTGATACTTCACCAGTATCTAAAGCCCAGATTGAGTACCCCCGAAATTCTTCAGAGGGGTTTAGATGATACTACGACTCTGCTCACCTCAAGCCACATCGATCATGAGAACTGTGAATCTCTCTCCCTCAGAACAACTTTTTTAGCTGATGTGGATGAAGATTCAGACTCAGACTCGGACTCATATCCTGACCCAAATTTGGTAACCAAGCTGCTAGGTAGTCAACATAAACTGATCAAGGGGTTGTATAAAGGTTGGTCAGAGGATATCTCTTGTATTAAGAAGTTCCTATCTGAATGTAAGGACCTTCTTAATACTTTAACAAATCTACTGTTGGTAAAAATACAAGGGGAGGGCAAAATAACTCCTAGAAGTAATGGTGATGTTACAACAAAATCTAAGTTTGATTTTTCCATTGAAACTTTAAGTGAATCCGCTGATCAGGGTTTTTCAAATTCCTCTGACCAAGGTAACTTGGTCGGTGGAACTAGGAAAACTCTCTCTAGGAAATGGAAAAGCAAGCCCGATATACATCTTAACAAAAGGAACTCTAAAAGTAAAAATTCCAAGGTTTCTACTTGTATTAAAAACAAAGATAAAAATATAAAAAACAAGCCCAATAGCAAATCGGTCCCTAAAATGAATTTCAACAGTCTATTTAAAATACTAGAAAAAAAGGACAGGAACGCCAGGATGCCCTCTCTTAAACCTAACAATAATAACAAAGCAAACCTGGAAAGGCAAGAATGAGTAAGTATAGTACTGGAAACAAGCTCTCCTGGTCTACAGCCAGTCCCTGAAAATAGAGCAAAAACAAAAACTCAGGAATTAACAACACAGTTACAGCCTAGAAACAAGGTAGACTTTTCCTGCCACAAAGTTCCATCACCTATAAGTAACTCAAAAGAACCTCAGATAATTAATTCTTTGCAGTTACAATTAATGAGGCAGAATTTGGTGTTTATTAATTACCCAAAGCCAAAGGGCATGTTATCACAACAGGAGAGAAAAGCACATTTCTTGAGGCTTTTAACATCCTTTGGTATAACATCAATTGAAATGAACTCTATACTGAAGGTAGAATAGATTTTTTTCAACTATATCAATGCAAGAGCTGTTATTTCATTTGTTTCATCCGATATTGCTGCAAGAATTTATAGAGTTAAGGAGAGATTTAAGAATGGGGGAATGAGTATCACCAGGCATTTTAAAGACATTTCGCCAATGTTTTCCCTGAGTCATACAAAGAGACAGAGGGAAATCTTTTCATCTGCTCTTTTTGAGGATCCACCAGTTGGGGACTTGATAGACTTAATACCCCGATAACCCTGTCACTACTGGTTGTCGATCTTCCTCTAAAAAAGTTAACAAATATGCAGACCCGCTAAGTCCCCCAGGTATAAATAGTGTTACTTCTATTTTGTCTGATGGTAGAGATGATACTCAAATAGAATTCCTACCAGAAGAGTTAATGTTAATAGACAGCTTCGATGCTCTCCCAAAGCAGGACCAACAGCAGGCTCTGTTAAGGCTTACTGCTCTAATCAAATATTTAAAGGATAAGTATTACCAGGATTCCAGTACTTCATCAGTTAACAATAGTCTAGGTACCTCTCAAACAGAAGAGGAAGTATTGCTAGGGAGAGCAGGGAAGGATAATAGAGGAAGGGTAATAAGCTTAAAGACTGCAATAGTAAAATCAACTAAACCTAGTCAAAATGGTAATCCTTTTAAAACTGGAGATCACGGTCAAAGTTTATACCCTTGTAGTTTATCTCAGTGTGATTCCAGTTTGCTAAATATTAAAGGCCACAATGACCTTGTACCGTCCCAACCAGATTTATGTAAGTCAGGGCCACTAAATCCACCAAATGCTGGCAGACCAGGCCTGGGCTTGCTAACTCAACAGGCTCCAGTTTGTATCCCCTGTGTTTATAGGAATTCCCAAGGTATGTTGGATGCAATATCAGAACTGGATTGACTACATGCAGGTACTGTTACCTCTTCCCTAAATATAGTTTCCTGGAACATAGCTGGCTGGGCCTCCAAAAGCAAAGATCAGAATTTTATGGAATACCTAAATAAGTTCGATCTAATTTTTTTACAAGAGACCTGGAGTTGTGACCATATTTACGTAAATGGTTTTGTATCATATTGTCTTCCTGCACTCTCTAGAAGTGGTAAAGGAAGGGCTAGTCAGGGTTTATGTATCTTGGTTTCTTCTTCAGTTAATTGTAGAATTACTCAGTTACCAAGTTATGATTCTTCTATATTGGCCCTAGTTATGGAATTATTAACATCTAATCTGACTTTACTTTTATTTAATGTGTATTTTGCCCCAGTGGTCAGAAAAGGGAAAAAGTTACATCAGCTTGGTTTAAGGCTGACTGTTACTACGCAGAACAGATGACTAAATTTCCCAGAGCAAGATCTATAATAGCAGGTGACTTTAATGCAAGGACAGGATCCTACTTAATCAATCCTTTTTTAGGCGGTCACTCTCCTAAAACAATTAAGGAACAACTTATAGTCAATTCACGTAGTTCAAAAGACAAATCTACTAACCCTGCAGGGATAGGTCTGCTTCAGTTTGTCTCAAATAATGAGTTGTTTATTTTAAATGGTTCCAGCCCTGATGACCTATGGGGTGAATTTACATTTGCTTCTACCAGGGGTTCAAGTGTCATTGATTATATTCTTATTCACAAACATTTGAAAACTTTGGGGTTCAACTTCAGAGTAGCAAAGCGCTCTGATAGTGATCATTTCCCCCTGGAATGCTCACTGAATTTACCAGGCAGGTTAAAGTTGGAATCACAACATTGTATTTTAGTATGCCTACCATCTGATACAAGAACAATTAAAATCAAATGGTCCTCTGAAATGAAGGAGGCCTTCAATAGGTTTATTTCATCACACCACATTTCAAATTATGTTAGCCAAATTAAAGCAGATGCTAGACCTGAGGATGGAATCCTGGCTTATGAGTGTGTTTTACAGGACTTGTACCCTTCTCTTCAAACTAGAACTAATAACATAAATCATAACAACATCCGTAAAAATAGATGGTTTGATAAGGAGTGTGTCAATCTTAGAAGAGAAATTCAAACAGTATATAATACTTACCGCAGATCAAATGAATCTCAGCTTCCTCACTCATATTATGAGTTAAAAAACAATACAAAAAACTTCTATTCCGCAAAAAAAGCGAGGCAACTAGAGAAACATGGCAAATGTTATTGGCAGCATCTATTACTCACAGCAATAGATCTTTTTGGCAGATAGTTTCAGGTGCTTTAAGTAATCGCTATGAAAGCCAAGACTGTCACATTCCAGCTAGTGTCTGGGAAGATCATTTCCAAGTTATCTTCAATGACCCCTGCACATCCATATCTAAAACACCTCCCTTGCTACCCCCGAACACTCCAAACTGGCCAAATGTAACTATAGAAGAAATTGAGGAACTTTTAGGTCAACTAAAGACTGGCAAGTCTGTAGGATGTGATGGCATTTCTTCAGAACTGTTAATACATAACATCAGTTGGTGGGCGCCCATGTTGGCAGCCCTCTTCTCTCTAATTAACAAATCTGGCATAATCCTTGTTACTTGGCTAAAGGCCTTTATTATCCCAATCTATAAGAAGGGTCCTAAAGACGACCCGCATAATTATCGACCCATCAGTCTGCTTTCTGTTATAGGGAAGGTATATGCCAGTTTTTTAGCTATTAAGCTGAAGGAGTGGATTAATGATAATAACATCATAGGGGAAGAGCAGATTGGTTTTAAATCAGGCTGCTCTTCACTAGACCATTGTCTGGTTTTGGCTCATCTTGCACAAAAATATACTGCACCAAATGGTGGGAAACTTTTCTCTGCATTTATTGATCTAAAACCAGCATTTGATTTAATCCCACGTGGCTGCCTCTGGAGCAAATTGGAACAGTATTCCATTGATAGGCGACTTTTATTTTTAATCCAGTCCCTGTATTACAATACTACTGTTCAAGTTTGTTGTTCCAGACAAGGGCACCTTACAAATGAGATTCCCACCAACAGGGGTGTAAGACAGGGATGCATTCTTGCTCCCACCCTATTTAATTTATACTTGGCTGATCTTCCTCAGACTTTGGCACCTTTACCATCCCATCCACCAAAGATGGACTCAACAAAAGTCTTTATCCTTCTTTATGCCGATGATGCTGTATTGATTTCTCAGACTCGTCTTGGACTTAGGAGATTATTGAGAGGCTTTCATGAATACTGCAATAATAACTTCTTATCAATCAATTATTCAAAAACAAAAGTTCTCGTTTTTGCCAAAAGAAAGATTAGATACTCATGGTTGATAGGGGGAAATCGAATTGAACAAGTTGACTCGTATAAAAATCTGGGTATTTGGTTTCATGAAAATATAAGATGGAGGACGCAGGATAAGTATATCAAACTGAAAGCCGAACAAAGTTTGAAAGCATTAGCTTTGGTTTTTCTTTACTAAGGGTGGTAAATTTATTCCAGCTGCCATCCGGGTTTTTAAAGCTAAAATTGTCCCACAGTTGCTTTATGGGGTTTCAATTTGGTTTCCTCTTAATAAGAATTCTTTTAAAGGAATTCCGTCTTTCTTTCTGAGGCTAATATATGGTGTCCCCTGATGTGTTGCCAGATCTGTCCTCTATCTGGAGTCAGGCCTAAATTCTTTAAATAGTCTGGCATGGATGTACTCTCTCCATTTTTGACTCCGTTGTTGTAATTCCACCTCTTTATTGGCTAAAACTATGTCAGACTCTTTTAAATCACCTTGGAGAAAGGCAATTGAATGTAAGATCATATCAGTGGGATTATCCATATCTCACCTGCTATCTTTAGACTTAGAAGGGGCCAAAGCTATTGTTAAGCAGAGGTTGAGGGACATTGATTACCAGGAGCTGCAAGGGACAGCCAGGGGACCTTGCTCCCCTCAGTCACTGGGTTTACCATGCTTACCTTGCAAAGATGGAATGCCATATTTAAGCTGGTTAACAGTTCCAAAACATAGAAGGGCTTTCTCCCTGGCAAGGTTTAATGTCCTTCCCTCAAATTTGCTAACTGATAGATTCAACAAAATACCATTGAGCAAAAGATGCTGCCCCTGTGATAACCAGGAAATTGAATCTGTATCACATGTACTGTTTCATTGTAGTTTCTACCAAGGGGCTAGGGAAGACCTATTATACCCCATTACACGACGCTTCCCTGGGCGCCCCTTAGAGTCTCTAATGGTCATCTTATTGCAAGGTTCTGATAAAGAGATTACTCTTCAAGTAGCAAAATTTTTAAACTTAGCTATGTTAACTAGATCTTCCTTGTCTGTGTAAACAAAATATTTGCTTATCTATATTGTCTTTACCATTATCACTTTGACTGTATTTTCCCTGGTGAATGTGAGCCACTATATTTATTTATATTTGTATCATTTTAAATGTTTTTAACAAATTATTTTTAACAAGTTGTTTTAATGGTCTATTGACTGTAATAAAATGATGTATGTATACCTCAGAAAAATAGTAAAAACCTTTTAAAAAGATTTTGGAATATTTTCTCTTAGAATAGTGAAAAAAATGCTTAAGACAAGGTGTTCATGTATTTATTTCTCCAAGTTGTTTCCAAAATCTGTGTATCAGGAAAGCTTTTAGGTAAGACATTGTACCATATCTGGTAGTTGCAATTCCTGGTCTTGGTATCCTTCTCTCAGTTCCTTGCATAGAAATGAATGCTTTATGTCTATTTGGCACTGCAGATGACCACATGAGACAGAATAAACGTTTCTGTCACACTTTTTGTTTATTAAAGTTGAGAGTATCTTCCATTTTTGTTGTTTCTGCTGCTCCTAATGAAGTGGCAAAAGCTCATGGCTCAGGCCCTTGTAGTTTCCTCTGTAACAATAACAACATCAACAATTAAAAAGGGAATTCAGTTTGTAATTATTGTCTGAATGAACTGCACTTTTAATGTACCAAATAGGGTAATTTTATGCCAAACCAAGTTGTATAACTATAGAATATTAAGTATGCTTTGTATTTCAAAAGAAACAGAAATTTTCAATCTGTAAAAGGTGCTAATCCCACATTTTAACATTTTTTTCTGAAAATGTCTGTGTGTGTTTTTTCTCCTGAAAAACAGGAAGACAACTCTTACCCCTCCCACCCCCATATTCATAATTCCCAGAAATTTTTCATCTCCAGCAAGAACTAGACCTCTAAAGCCCACATTGCTCCGGGTCCAAACTGTCTCCACCGCATAACAGGGCAGCCTAACCACAGGGTCAAAGGTTTTGCAAGGATGTCCTATGGCATAATATTAAACTGCATGCACCTTATCCTGAGAGGGATCAGCAGCTTGAGCAAACTCTGCCATGCAAAGTAAACAGATGGGCATTTTGTTGCCAAAGCAGGGGAACGTTAGGAACGCAGTGGACGTACTGCTAACCTCCACCCTTTCTTCAGAATCTGCCCTTTGTGGCATTTAGCTGCCTCAGCTGCCTCTTTCTGAGAAGTCTGGAGGTTTGTGACTATCATTCTAAGCATCAGCAAATTCCTCGGGGGACAGTTAATTCCAGCATTACTTCTTTATATAAACCGTTCTGTGTAAGTCATTACCCATGTGGCAGTGGGCAGTTTTTTTCTTTGGGTAGCAATCCAGTTTTTTTCTTTGGGTAGCAATGAGTTCTTGGAGTTTTGTATTAACTATTTTTGTTCCTTGAGTGGAACAAATGCATTAAAAATTCACTGCTCTGTTTTGACTGATTTTTTGAGAACTGTGTGTATTTCATTCAGCATTCACTTTTTTTGAATTATTTTTAGGAGCAATATCTATTTTAGTGATTTTTGGTGGTCAAGAAAATAAAGAAGTTCTTTAGAAAATTATAGTTGCAAACTAATTAATGAGTATATATTATGTATACATATTATATATTTTATAATGCTCTATCTATCTATCTATCTATCTATTTTCCATCTATCTATCTACCTACCTACCTACCTACCTACCTATCTGTACAGATATATATAAAAATAAAATAATATTTTTTAGAAGTAGCTTCCCAACCTTTTAATTTTCCTCTGTGTTATAAATGTACCATAACAAAACATAAATGCACCTAAACATAAAACTTAACAAAGGGCAACCTCTGGGGACTAGTAGCACTTCTCTCACATGGACTCTTCTGCAGGAATTCCTTGGTGGGAGCTGGACCTGCTCTTCTGAGGTGAATCAAACTTCTTGTCTGTGTGAACCCATCACCATAAGATGCTTAATTCCATCTTGGGTTTCTGCTTCTTGGTCAAGCCAAGCCCAGATGAAATTTGGCACTGATGAGTTTCCGTGCATGCAGATGTATCCTTTTCTAGTAACTCTTAGTGGATCAATTTCACTAACCTGTAGCTGTATAAGTGTTTGGAAACAATTCTAGGATGCAAGAAGGTCACACAGGTGTTAGACATAGTTCACAGAACACAAGCAGGTCAGAGAAATCTTGTTAAAATTCACAGAGTATAAAGAAGCCACAGTAGTCTTTAAGAAATCCAGAGTGTGGAGAGAGGGGGCAGAGAGACCTTATAAAAATTTAGAGAGAGATAGCATAAGGGGAAGGAATCTTGAGAAAAGGGACTGCTCAATCCTTATAGTACATTTACAGTGCACAAAGAGGCAAACCAAGACACATCATAAAATGCCTGAGGAGATTTTAGCATATTTGGTGGATGTTGTTAAAGTTACTCTGCACTGAGGCCTCCACAGAGCAAATCTTTGTTCCCCATCATTGTGTATTACATCTCTGTGTCCGAGAGTGGGTGCCTCCCAGTTGTTTCTGACTTCTGATGACACTAAGGCAAAGCTATTGCGGGTTTTCTGAGGCTGAGAGTGTGTGATGAGCCCAAGGTGGTTTTCTGTGGTCGAGTGGGGAATCGAACCCTGGTCTCCAGGGTCCTAGTCCAATGCACAAACCTCTACATCATGGTGGCTCTCTAGCCATCTAATATTTTCATTGATGATTGAATTCATTGGTGAAAAAGAAGGAGGAAGGAATGAAGAAAATCGTTATGGCACTTAAAATCGAAAATGGTACTGTGGGCTATCAAGAGATTCCAGATTTTTATGTTAGCACTCTGAATTAGTCAAATATTGTACATTGTACAACAAAAAGCGGTCAGTGGATATGGAAATTTTTATGACAGAATGGAAAGGTACCACTCTCCATGATGTTTGTAAATCCAGGTGGTCAAAGGGTGTCAGTTACGGGGGGAAAAAGACTTTTGTGGCTGTAAAACACAATGTCATGAAATGGTCAGTTGTGCCCCCTTGAAGTCTTTTGGAAGTATTATTCGAGGCCTGCAAAACTGGAGGGTGTGAGAGTAGTGAAAACAGCAGGGGCAGGGCAGAGGTAGCCCTCCAAGTTCCTGTAGGAACTGGCCTCGCTCCCATGCCCTGGACATTGCCATCCCCTACCCTATGAGCATCAGACTAGGTCACAAGAATAGCCAGCAAGTCACTTCAGCAATAAATAGAAAACTATATGAAACAAAAGGCAGTATAAATCTGCCTGTGAGTTCCTCAGGTGAAGGACTGCCTCCAGTTTCATGGTCTTCTATATTCACATCCGCTAGCGATAAAATACATGTGTTACCACATGTGTTCTAAGGTAGAGCAGGAGGAGATGGGTCTGAAGATTAGTAAATGGTACCATACCAACTGCCTCTTGGTTGATGCAGGACATTTAATGGGATAGCTGCAATAAATATTTGAATTCACATAATGAAAATTTGCTTGATATGTCATGCTATATAATTTGGAATTCATCACCAACCTGAAACTGACCTTCAGTGAAATAAGTATTTTCTTCACAATGACTATGATGTTCATTTCTAGATAGTTCAGACTGTGTAGCAAGGGCCAGAATGTTATGCCTTGTTCTTGGTAGCAACAGGTGATGCCTATGACTGTACTCTCTGGAACCACCCAGGTTTAAAAATACACAGGTGTTAATTACACTAATACTGCAGCAGATGTGATTCAGCTTCACCCCTGTTGATTAACATTCTATCTCACAGAGAATTTTCAGTCAAGTAAAGAAAGAATGCTTTGCTTCTGTGGCAGTCGGTCAGAGCTTCCTTGACAGTGCAAGGAATGGCTGAGTACCCGCGATGTATTTAAGTCTTTTACTCCAAGTCTCAAGTCCCTACCTTCAGGTCTCAAGTTCTTGCAAGATATTTCAGATTGAGACTCAAGTCAAGTCTCAAGTATGGGAACCAATGTTAACAGAAAAAACAAAACAAAAATTGGAGCTGGTAATCTATATGTGGTGGTGGGGGTTTAAGCTGAAAGCAAGCAGGATTTGAAGGGAGCCTTCAGCCATGGAAGAACAAGAAAGCCGTTCTGAAGGAAACTGCTTTCCACTCTGCCATGGCTGTAAAGGACACTCTTTCTTTCCTGTTTACTTGTGAGCAGTCTTTCTTTCCTGTTTACTCACAAGCAAGCAGGCTTTCTTTCTCATTTACTCATGAGCAAGCAGGATTTCTTTCCCCTTTCTTCATGAGCAAGAGGGTTGGAAGGAAACCTTCTGCCATGGAAGAACAGGAAAGCTGTTCTGAAGGGAACTGCTTTCCAGACTGCCCTGGCTGTAAAGAACACCCTTTCTTATCCATTTACTCACCAGTGAGGAGGCTTGGAAGGAAGCCTTCAGCCACTGTGGAACAAGAAAGACAAACTGAAGGAAGCTGTTTCTGACTGAGCAAGGAGGGGTTAAATGGGGAAGAGAGAGGAGGAGGAGGATTTCACATTAACATTAATGTGAACAGCTTTCCTGTTCTTCAACCTCTAACTGGCTAGCTGTTCCTACCTTTCCAGAAGCCTGCAAAATCTCTGGGGCTGCTGGAAAGAAGAAACACAGGTCCATGGTACCATTACCTCTATTTGACCTGTTATCCTGTTGTCCCCTAGGTCTTCCAGGTTGGCTCAGCTGTTCTAGCTCCATTGCGCTTCTACCCTTAAGATCCATCTGTGGATCTGGTACTTAGGTCCCAAGGTGACCACAGTACTGGACTACTAGATGCTTTTATTGCTGAGTTCAATTTGGTAGTGTGTGACATAACTCTCTTAATAAGTCAGAACTAAAATATATTCAGGCACAGGAGTAGACAATAAAACAGTAAAGCTTTACTGGATTAAACACTGTATAAATCCAATCTTGACAAGGATTTTAAAAATATAGTATAAGGATGTCCTTACTTAAGATCTGGAAACATTATAGAAAGTAACTCCACTTGGAAATCCCACTCTGGATATTCTGTCAAGAGACTCTTCATAAGCAAGATTATGTATGTAAGACACACTGGCTAATTTAGGATGATGTACTTACAATGATGATCAACTAAAAGGTGAATATAAAAATTAAATAAAATAGGTGCAGATATACCACTTTTCTTTACCCCATTATAAGTCTGGATTGGCTCTGTTTCATGGCCATGTGGTCACATCTGATCCAAAGCCTTGTATTCTCATACAGATTATGAATAAGAACCAAAAGTTGTCTACCTATCTTTGTGATATTTAATTTTTGTGTAATCTATTTTGAGGGACAAGATCAAAAGCAGATTAAAAATGTATAAAAAGCGGCATAAAGAGACCAAACCCCGTGTTATTGCTGCATATTTCCCCACAAGATATGGGAGCACTCGTTCTTGATGAATGTGTGGCCGCTCTTCCCTAAATCCTGCTTGTGCCTCAGCTACAGTGTGTTCTTGATTCAACCAGTTCACTAGTTTGTTACAATGATGGGTGGCATATAATTTACTAGTGACACTGAAAAGACTGAGAGGTCTATAATCTGACAGGTCAGCTCTTTCTGCTTTTTGTATAATGGTTTGATGCTTGCTAGTCCCCATCAGGAATAAATGCAGAATAGCAGCTTCATTAACCAATGAAGGTTTGAAATGGTAGGAAGGTGAACTGAAAACTACACTGACAATATACGATAATTATAAAACAAACAGACATATCAGAAGTTAAAGGATTAAGCTGCATTAGGAAAGAAGACTGAGTATTAATAACAGTAGGACAAATAAGTTTTTGTTTATAGAAGGTGAATACATAGAGAGAATCAACCAATACCTTGAGGGCAAAGAAGCTGAGAGGTGGCTAGGGGTTTTGGAAAATAAAGTGAAGTTAATATATTCAAATTAGCAAGAATTTATAGTGAACATGTGTATAAAATAATTGTTGATTTAACTTTACTTGAGGAATGTGTTATTGTTGAGATTCAACAATAACTCTATAGAATATTCTCTAACTTTGCCCTGTTTAAGAACTGAAGTAAGCTTATAGCTTCTTCTACAGCTACTGAAGGCCACACTGGTCAAGGCCAGAGGAAGCAACTGAGGAGACTGTCTCCTTGCATATATGATCATACCTTTTTGGGTGTGTTAAATATGGTTTGGGAGGGCCTAGAGTTATTCATGGCTTTTTTTCACTTTCACGGGAGTCCTGTGCCCCTAACCCTAGCGAATGTGGAGGGATGACTGTATACAAAGGTATGAAACAAAAGGCAGCGTAAATCAGCTTGTGAGTTCCTCAGTGGAAAGACTGTTTCCAGCTTCATGGTCTTCTATACTTACATCTGCTAGGGATCAAATATGTGTGTTATCTATCACTTGATTCTAGTGCAGATCTAGCAGAAGGAGGTGAGTTTGGAGACTATTAAATGGTACCACACCAACTGTCTCTTGGTTGATGCAGGACATTTAATGGAATAACTGCAATAAATATCTGTACACATATAATGAAAATTTGCTTAATAGATCGTGCTATGTCATCTGGAACTCATCACTGACTTAAAACTAACCTTCAGAGAAACAATTATTTTCTTCACAATGACTATGCCATTTATTTCTAGGTAGTTCAAACTACGTAGCAGGGCGCAGAATGTTATGCCCGGTTCTTGTGAGTAACAGGTGATTTCTATCCTGTCATGGCATGGTGAAAGCTTCTTTGTAAGTCACAGAGAACGATGAGTTCAAGCTGGAGGATAGCAGAAGGTATGGCTGATTGGGCAGGAGAAGGAAAAAAGGATGCCTGGTCCACAAGACTGTACACTCCGTAACCACTCAGGTTTTAAAATATGCAGGTGTTAATTTCACTAATACTGCAGCAGATGGGACTCAGCTTCACCCCTGTTGATTAACACTGATTAACAATCTCACACATATTTTTCAGTCTGCCAAAGAAAGGATGCTTTGCTTCTGTGGCAGCCAGTCAGAAAATGTTATATGGTCCTATAGTCTTTTTTAACCAATTGACTATCTATATGTACCAAATTGTTTTTACTGATTGATTTTATATGTTTTATGAGGATGATGTATGGTTGTATATCTCTTTCTAACCAATGGACTATTTATATGTATCTTGTATCTTGTTTGTTCTTGTATACTGGTCTGTGACTGTAATAAAGTTGACTGATTGATTGATTTGAGAATCATCATCATCATCATCATCATCATCATTATTATTATTATTATTATTATTATTATTATTATTATTATTATTATTATTATTATTATTATATTTATTTGTATCCTGCCTCTCCATATGGTTCGAGGCGGCGAACAACTTACAAATAGCATGTATTTTGAAACATTTCTATACATGCCCCCAACAAGCTGGGTACTCATTTTACTGACCTGTGAAAGGATGGAAGGCTGAGTCAACCTTGGAGCCGGGCAGGATCGAACTCACAACCTTGTGGCTTGCAGTACTGGCATTTAACCACTGCGCCACCAGGGCTTGAAAGTATCTTCAAAGGACTTGAAACTTGACTTGAGACTTGAGGTGAAAGACTTAAATATATGATTGCTAAGCAGGCCCATCTCCCCTACTTTCATCCATCCCCATGCCCAGCTTCCCAAACTGTGACACAGAAATACAAGCAACACATGGCCAGGACTTTATATGTCAAACTTCCCTG